>NNCF01127323.1:439715-688696 GCA_002313205.1 Laupala kohalensis
CCGCAATCTAAGAGATTTCTATGTTTGTGAACCAGAAATGGAAAAATACTACCCAAATAAAGTACTTCCTAAGGGAGTCGCCTCAGATGAGGAGTTTCGTCTCTACGAGACCACCTCAGAGGTCTTTGGGTTTCACAAGTTGAATGAGAATGGTAGACGGGCCCGGGTGGCGAACGGGATGGCGCAGTCGGTAGGCGCATGAGCGCGCAGAGCTCAAGGTCCCGGGTTTGAACCCCGGTCCCGTCTCCCATTTTCATTCGACGTAACATGATTAATGATATAGACACTGTTTTTTCAGTGTTTACAATGAGACGATTTGCATGGAACCAAGTCGAAATGTTAAACAAAACATTTTCAGCGTTGGCGTGTTTACATAGTAAATTAGTGTCATCAGCAAAAAGAACCATTTTGCAATCTGATGTGGATGATGACATGTCGTTCACATACAATAAAAAGAATATAGGGCCCAGAATTGATCCTTGGGGTACTCCGCAAGTAAGTGGCTTTGTTTCTGAAAGACAACGCTCAAGTATTTTATTTTTAGTATAGGATATTTCGGCCTGTTGATATCTATCCTTTAAATAAGATGATAGCAATTGATGTGAAAGTCCACGAATGCCTACAGAATGGAACTTGGAAAGGAGAATTTCGTGATCGATGACATCGAATGCTTTGGATAAGTCAAGAGAAACACCCTGAGGATTTTCTTCACGGTGAAGAGATTGGGTAACATTGTTTAAGAAAGAAAATATGGCGCTTGTAGTGGAAAAGGATTTCCTAAAACCGTGTTAATCATCAGAGAGAATGTTATTTTTTTATTTAAAAAATCTAGAAGACGCTTATACAACAATTTTTCTAGGATTTTTGAGAAAGTGTGTAATAGAGTTATTGGTCGGTAATTTCCAATATTAAGTTTGTTTCTTTTCTTGTATAAAGGTTTCACTTTAGCTCTCTTAAATATGTTAGGAACCACCACTTCCGATAAAGAACTATTAAAAATATTTATGAGTGGATTTAATATAGCGTGGGACGAAAATTTAACCATATACTTGAGTATATCATCTATGCCTGTTAAAAATTTGTATTTTAATGAGTTGATGATTCTCATGACTTCACTGGCGTTAGTTTCGGAAGTGAACATATAATTGGGTACGTGGGTGGATATAATTGGAGGACATTGATTTGGATATATTGAATTCGTTATTTTCCAACTTCTGAGAAGAAAGAATTGAATTTGAAATGCCCTGAGGATTTGATACGATTTTGCCATCGTATAGTAGAGAAAAAGTTTTTCTTCGCGATATTCAGAAGTTGACGTGTAATTTTTAACAATATTCCACATGGTTTTCATGCAGTTGTTCGATTTTAGTACCTGCCTGTCGTTGTCCATAACTTTAGTTGCATAGACTACTTTTCGAAGAATAGTCTTATATTTACGAAAATATTCATGGAATTCAGGTGGTTGGTTATAGGGTTTTGAAAGATAATATAAATGGCGTTTGGTTTTTTAACAAATTCTTATCCCTTGGATGATTAATTTATTGTATTTCTTTATGTTAATTATCTTGCGTTTTATGGGAAAGCTAGAGTTGTAATGTTTTAGGAATATTGAGATAAAAACATTGAATTTGTCGTCGGTGTTTTGGCAATTGTAAATATCTTTCCATGTTTCTTCACGCAAATAATTTATAAATATGGATTGATTTGTGTCATTTAACTCTCTTGAAAACTTGTAAAGGATTTTATGTGTTTTTAGTTTATTATTAGTTGTCAATATTTGAGCTAGGTGATCGCTGTAGAATTTCAATATCTGTCAATTTGTTTGAAAGAGATTGGACATTATGATGAAATATAATTATTTTATTCTCGCAAAGAGTTTGATATTCACGAGAAATGGAATTGAGGTTAGATTGTGGAGAGGAATTTGAATTTGGTACAGCTTTTAGTTCCTGATCAAGCCAGCACAACGCTCCCGAACGCGATTGTCACGTTCGAGTACCACATCGTACTCCTGAGCGCAAGTTGTATTTGTTATGGGGGCGGAAGGAGGAATAGATGAGGACGTGGGAGATGAAGAAGCAGTAGGTGAAAGAACGGGGCAGGAGAAGAATGGATGTGGAGATAGGGGTAGATGGTGATGAGGTAGGAGCAGAGGGTGGTGGAGGAAGAGGAGATGGGATGGGAGCAGGAGGAGGTGTAGGAGTGGGTAAATGAGCAAGTGGATAATGTGAGGTCAGACGTGAAGCTAGGAGAGAACCGAAGTGATGTTTCCCAGACGGTTTCAGATGTAAACCGTGCTGCGTAAAGTCCTTGGCAGTCAGGTGTGGTTGCAAATCAAAAAATGTGATTTTTGTGTCTGCCAGGTGATGTTTTAGGGATATGTTTGCCAGGTTAATTTCGTGGTTTATTTGTGGACAGTTGAAGAGTGGAGGTAGGCTAGAGAGTATTATGTGTGTGTGCTGAGAGGCAATTTTTAGTTTTTGTAGATGTTTAGACGCATTGAAATGACCACCCAATTTAATATCGTTCTTTCTACCTATGATGATTACTGCGTCCTGCTCTGTGAGTTTTTAGTGTGGGTTTCCTGTTCTCGAATAACTTCAACAGAACGGGCGTTTGGCTTAACTAAACCGGAGACTGAGAACTGGCTAGGAAGCAATCCACACAAAACGGAGGACATCTGACGACCGTGCGAATCATCTAATATGAGCACGTTTGATTTCTGCGTGGAAGTGTTGGCTCTGTGTAGCACTGCTTTACGTGGTTTTGGGCGGCTGTGCTTACCAGTGTGTGTTTTGTGAACAGCTTTGGGTACAGGACGGGAGGGGATGAAACGGTTAGGTAAGGGAGGAAACTGGGACATGTCATCTAAGACACTAAACCTATTCTGAGTGAAGAGTTGGGGTGGTGCATGCGTCGTTGGTCTAACCGGGTGATAGCAGTTGGAAGGACGGCGAGAATTCCTGTCTGTAGTCCAACCGCCGATCGTGTTCTTATTGACCTCTTCCAGCGCACTGATCCGTGTGTCAATATAATGTACCATGTTATTGTACGCCTTCTGAAGATCAGCTTTGAATGAGTTGAGGAATGCGATAGTGTCCATTGTTGTCAGATAGTTAGCAACTAAACGGCAAAAGCAAATGAGAATACACGAAATCTGACAACTTACACTGAATAAAGGATATTAGTATAATATATTTGTTACTACGGAAGTCAGAAATAAGATATTAAATAAATAAATTAACAAACAAACCGACGACAAAAATGATTGATATAGTTATTTAGGACGACAACTGGAGGTTAATTAATTCGACAATAACTATTCTACTTTATGTTAAAATGTAAATAAATACGATAAAACAAGAAAAACGAATTGTAAAATGATGTAATAATTCTATGAAATTATGATGACGAAAACGTGGGTGCAACAATAGGGCAGGGTTTCTTTAAAAGTTTAATTATTATATGATAGAATGTGCTCGAGAAAATCTAAATGCACCCTAATGTTTACTCCTGATGCACCAAGAAACTAAATTAATGATTCCGTTTATATTTACGCAAACTTTATCACCTTTGAGAAGTACTTGAATGAAAACAATACGATGTATGTTAGGTCCGTTAGGCTTGATGTATGACCAACAAAATAACTGCTTTCTATCTATAAATTCAATTTGTATCCCTAAGTGGCTCATAAAATACACTTTGCAGCAATATTAAAGTACAATGATTGCAAAATAAGTCACTCACAATTGCAGAATTCCAAGAAAACTGCTCGGCATAAAGCCAACGCAACCATTGATATGATGCAATAGATGTGTAATTTCATTGATATGAACGCACGCGTTTTTGCCATGAAAACATTCAGAGAAAACAGATGATTACTTAGCATGGTTGACTATTCTCATGCGACCACTACACTAAATATTAGTATTTTTATTTTATTGTAATATATTATGTACAAATTTTTCTATTATTACTACATTTAAATATAGTCAGAACCAGTGACCCACCGTAGATTCGCACGAAAAAGTTTTCGTGATGTATTGCATAACTCCTCGGTGTAATATGTGGAAATACAAATAGTGTTAAAAATTTATTCTAAGATAGTTTAACTCAAGTCTTGTTGCTCTACAATCCCGAGGTCGCGATGGTGTGAGAAGCACCATCGTTAAGTCCAATCTACATATCCAAATGTTTTGAAGTGAATCCGTACTGATAAAAGTGAATTATTTGAATGACTATAGCATAGGAACCTGAAAACGTAATCGATAAAATTATTTGAAATGGCTAAGGACTCTTCTGAAGGGTTCTTTCAATCAAAATGTAAAGTATAGTCAATATTGATAAATTACAAGTGCAGAAAACCAAATAAAATTGACTGCTCATTAGTAGATGTGAATCTTCACTGGTATGACTGTTGACTTGAAGCTTCCTAATGTGTCGACCATAGTTCAATCGTGTTAGATTAGGAGCAGAGTGAGTATATTAAGAGAGTGACCAATCACTTAATGCCGTCATTTTTTCGTCAAATTGACACGTTATTCGAATACCCATAAGAAGACTCTCTCTCGAAAAATATTAGTTTAGTTTGATTTGAAAGTACATGCAAAAATATTTCGACTCTAATTTATTGAAATATATTTAGAAACTCATATGAGTTTAATTGCGATCGCTCCAATTTGACGGAAAAATGGCGGAAACTTGGACACGCATCGATCACTCTCTCTCTAGACTCGCTCTGGTTTGACGGACAATCCTCTGAATGTATACTCTAATCGTAGTAGGAAAATTATATAAAGGCTGTAAAGAACATTGTTTTCTCGTACATAATCTGAAAGTGAAATGACAACCAAAGAATTCAGAAGTCCTAAAAATGCACTTGTTTATTAATCTTTCTGTGTAAAGTATATTTTCCTTCTTCCTGGATTTTAAAATAATTTGTAATTACTTACATATTTAGCGTTCAATAGTGAAATTAAGTTTTCCTCCCTGTATTTAATTTTTTTTAATTAACAAAAGAGAAGTACTATCAATTCATGAAATATACAAAACAAAAACATGTTTAATTTGCAGAGGATTTACTTCCTTTTGTAAATATTTTTAAGCGTTTGATACAAATGATCACAAAATTCTTATACTGAAATTCCATTCTTACGACATTAGTGGATTAGTGGAATGGGTAACAAGATCTTAAAAATATGTGTTAATTGTTTCCCTTGACCAAAATCATATACTCCAATATTATCACACAGACTTCTGGAATTTCTTTTATAATCTACTGTATTCGCTCAAGATGTCACGTTCGAAATCAGAAGTTTGTTGACATTGTCCTTTGTTGTTGACAGTGCTATAGTTCGTAAATATGCCTACATTCTCCAAGATTTGTCTAGTGTAATCTCTTAGTTCCATGCCAATCTTTACATTGTAAACACTGAAGACAATGTATCCAAGCGCCTCCCTCAGTTATCAAGAAACAAAATTCTTTGGTCTTTATCTTCAAAACAATCTCAAATGTCACTGACACTCTAAAATGATCTTATTTTATTGTGCTTTAAGTTCACATATTTCCATTGTATATTTTGACACTTATTTTTGGAGACAATCAAGGATAAGTATTAATAATATTGACGAAAATAACCCGTATAAAGTGAAATTTATGTACCCTCCAGATACATAAATACATGTTTAGGGAATTACGTTTTCCTCGTTTTAAAACAGTCACCCTGGTACCAACATAAGTATTTATATGCGGACTTTACTTTGGTCACTATTCTTCTTCAAGAATCCTTTTGAACCATGTTCACTTACAGTAATCCCCTTGTTTCATCCTTCCGCCATCATTGACATTTTTTTTCATTTATTGAGAATTGACAATTCAACTTCGCGTACTTGAGCCCCGACGGAAGTTGATTCATGTTCCTTAGCGCTCTACGGTGCCGCAAAGGTTTCCTCTGACTCGCAGACCAGAGAATGAAAGCTCTGCTCATAGAAATACGGGCTTACATCACACGGACGAATCCCATGCATTCGTTATCGAATTAGCGATAAGATTTAGACACTCTGCAACTTTAGTTTTATTGGGCGAACAAAACTAAATAGTATTTTCACATAATATTCTCCTTAGAAAGAAACAACTTTAATTCGCCAATAATTTATAAATTGAAAGTAATATAATTAACAACTTGAATTCACAAGTAACCTAATAGAATTTCTTACAATTGGTATCTTATAGCAGAAAAAAATAAATTTAGCATTTACAGTAAGAGAATCAAATATATTCCAAAAGTTTATTAGAAAAATAAAATGCTATATTTTAACTACTTTTTCTACTTTATTTGTGGTTTTCTCTGACAAAACCTTGAATGTTCGGTGCATATGAGTAAGTGTAATTTAGTCTCGCAATCAAAACACATTTTAAATTACAATCGGATAAGTAATTTTCAAGTCTAGTTTTACACATATTCGTGAGTGAAAAAACGAAAACATATTCCAGTTTTAATCAGCAAAAACTTTGGATTGAACACTTGTGTTTTACTTTGATGAGAACACTTGTGTTTTACCCTCGTGTCAAAAAATACTTATCCCTGCTCTCAAATACCTCACATTCTTGTGTTTCATCATTAATGACAGGAGTATTAATAAAATAACTTATTTTAGAAACTTTGCTGATGATAATCATAATAGAAATAATAATTTTAACGCAGACGAAACAAAATCTGAAATGATCTTTAGACGTCAGTCAGATAAAGGATAGAATACGATGGGACTTTATGGATCTTGGAATTTGTATATTTGTTTACAAAATGCATCAATGAATCATTCTAAATATTTTATAACAAAACACTTTTTTTCTCATTCCTTTATACACTTCATTGTTCCATATGAAAGTTCTGTAACTAATAGTCGATAGCTGCTCGCGTTGTGGGGTCGCATCTTGACTCATTCCGAAAGACTTATTATCTCGATAACCACTATCTTACACCATAGGGTTTTTTTTCTCAATAATTTTTTTTACGTCTATATAGAGGGGTTCATCTTCAATAATTTTCCACGAATTACCTCCATCCAAATTCTTTTGCATTTTTTATTTACTTTATAGAGAACCAGTTTTTAAAATTCGCGTTGTACCCATTCGTATCCCTGCGTCGACTGTAGAAAAATAAACACCAATTGGGTGAGTCACAAATTCTTACTTCATCTTGTAAATTAACAAATCACATCCAAGAAGGTTTAAAGTCTCTTTAAAACGGTTTCATGACAGTTTGTTACTGCGTTTTTTGCTGTATACATTATGTGACAGCATCCAATTTCCACCTCTGTGGGTTAAACGTCTCAATTTAGGAAAATCCATACTTACTAATATACAAATTGCCTAACGCGAAAATGTTTCTATGTAAGAAAATGTAACGAGAAAAAGAGAGTCCTAAGGTGGGAACAGCACTTGAAGTTAGTAAAATCACAGAGATGTATAATTGTTTTCTTCATTTTTATGCTTACTGTTTCAAAACACGACAATTTCAATAATAATGAAAAAAAATGATTTCGTTTATATCCATCAGTTAATATTATAGTACAAACAATATTCAGAAACTCATTTCACTCGTTTAAAATGCACAAGAGCATTAAGTACAAACATGGTGGCTGAGCACTACGGTTTCGTGATTTGTGCAAATGCAATTATTTCACTAAATGGCCGGCGAGGTGTTTTTCAAGTTGAAATCAGTAAAAGTACATGTTACAGTGTTTATTTATGCCGACTTCAGATATTTTAGTGATTTAAGTCTACATACGCTGGTACTACCTTTAGGTGAGGACCCTTGGGTCGCAGTGGCCCAGTGGTAGTGTCCTCGCCTTAAAAATTAAAGCACCCTGGTTGGAATACCGGTGCTGCCGGACGCCTGTAGACAGACGTAGACGTAAAACATCCGAAACGTTGCAAACGAAGTACACCTGTTGTGAAGATATAAACTGGTAAAGACGATGGATAATGTACAAAGAGATTGTAGTAAAAACGATAAAATAACATCGAAGACAATGTCATACAGAGAAGAAATTAAAAATAAAAGTATTCAATTTAAGAGAGAAATTTAAGAAGGGAAAAATCAATCATCATCAAATTTAAAGGATTATTTGTTTTTTGCATTTAAATAAGATAAAAATGTATCTAAATCGTAAAATTTCTACAAATAATTTAGATTTTACAAGAATTTTCATGAGTGGGTGGAGCCACGTTATGCCTTGGAAAGGAAAATTCCACCGGTGTGTCTCCCGCGAGATGGTCAGTGGATACAGTCAAGTTTTGTATTAAATTTGTATTATTATGAATTTAAAAAATTAGGTGCTGTACATGCTTTTATAATCAGTAAGTAAAATTTGTTTGATCTTACTACATAGATTTTTTTCTGAGAAAACGTAGATTAGTCCAAGAAAAATACTGGGCAACCGCGGTTAATCAGCTAGTAATATATATTTATGTTATACATTGCAAAATAATCTCTTTTCTTCAATACTGCATGACATGACAATTCTGTTCTTTTATATTGTGCTATATCTGAAGACAGTCACAGGGTGGTAGGGAGGAGCACATCTGTCTCCCCCATTCTCAAAAAACTTCAATGAAATTGATGGAATTGACATTAATAGCATCCAGATTTCCCGGAAGTTCGTCACCCTTGTAATCAACAAATTCACGTGTGAACTAACGTAATATTTTGTTATTTTGTAATATTTAATTGGATTATCACCACTACGTTTTTGCCAAATTACCGTCCGTAGTCCACGTAGATAGATGAATATTAGACAGACTGCTCGTGAGCTCTAGAAACTTTGTTTCGTGTGTGTGTGTGTGTTTCCGGGCAATAATTTGACAGATGAGACGAAAGATCTTCTCGAACAGGGACGTACTGAGTATTTTATTTCGGGAGGGGAGGGAATAACACACTGTTTTATACATATGTATAGGTGTGTGAATTACATACGTGTACATCTATGTAATTCTACATTTGTATATTGTGTGTCAATGTACGCATTCAAACATTCGGAAAAATACAAGAACAATTTTCTTTTAATCCATCGGGGAGTGGGATGGATCCCCTATTTCTCCCCTACGTACGCCCCTGAACTGTTAGGGTTCGAAAACATTGCTTTGCCTTAGTGCATACACCATGATTCCGAGCAGGTCCACTCTCAGATATTATTTATTTGAAACTTAATATTTACAAGGTACATCGTGTTAGTAATAGATTTTCCTTGTCTTCCCGAAAAATAGACAGACTTAAAAATGTCATCACACGAAATGTTATCCTTCAAAGGGAGTAACTGAACAAAAATCGGAAACATAGAAGCCCATTTCGTAACAATGAAATGGGTCATATATATTTTTTGTGCTTTGCTATACCGTGTTCTTTTTAAACCGATTTGAAAAATACGAAACTCAACTTGCATTTCTCGATAACATTTTGCTTCGGTGCTGTTGAAGATATATATTGCGCTACGGAACGGTTTTCAAAATGTTATACGAAGTCAAGGCGAACCAAAATCTTCTACAGATTTATAATGATTTCTCATTTAACTTGTACAGATTTATTTCAGATATCAAATAACACTTTCTGTACTTTTCACACAATAATTTCCATAAAATTATGAAGTACTCACCAAAAACCAAAATCTCATCAGTTCATGATTCGTAATAGCTAATTTTCTATTGATTGAAGGATAAGGAAAATTTATCGGTCACTGTTTCACTGGAAGATTTAACACGTTTGTACTATTTTTTGTGTTTTACTGAAATAATGTGTGAGGGACAGTGAAATTAAATCATTAGTGAAAAATTCGTTGCATCGGTCATTCTCTGGATGAGGAATCACAGCAAAGTAGAACCAATTCCACGTCATAATGTTCTTGGTGGACCTTTATGTGCGAACCAAATCCAAAAGCGGACATATTTTAAGATACCATGCATGTCCGTTATACAGAATGACGTTTGTATACATAGTAAATATAATATACAATAAAAACCAACAAATCTGATGGTATACGTCAATTAAAAAGCAAAATCAGGAGGTAACTCACGAAAAACAACAAATATACAGTTCGTTACATGAAAATTCATTGAAAAGAGCAGTTTTTTAAATAATAGAGCGTTATTGATTATTCCATAAGACATATTATAGAATGCCGAGTTTAATAGGTTTTAGTGTAATTTTAAGTTAATAAAAGTGCAGGTTAATGTATTGGTGGTTCTCTAAAAAAGGGAATTTTTAAAAATATTTCCGTAGCATCATTGTTTTCGAATACCTATGAAACCATACAAACAAATATTCGACCGATATCTGAAACACGCAAACCAAAATCGTGTCGATTTCCACTCGGAACACGCGCGCACAAGTTCCCCGATCCTTCGAGAGATAGCGGCCGCGGACGCGCGGCACTCCGCCCGAGTTCTCGCATTCTCCGCTGTGGCGCCAGCATCTGCTCGCGCGCCTCCGATGCGAGCCGAGAGCTTCCGAGTGGCTCCGAAACGAGCGAAGGAAAGTTGTGACGGCAGCGCGCACGGCCAGCGGGTCCCAGCGCGCGACCGACCGAGCGAGTGAGCGATCGTACGAATTCAGGCGCTCCGCAACCTGCGCGCATGTGTGTACTGTGCCCGTGTGCAGTTCGTGACACGACGATCACCTCCGCACATGTGTCGTGCCTTCATCCCGCGCTTGCGGCGCGTGTGTTGTCGTGTCCGTGTGTGTGTCTGTCTGTAGACGTAACGTCGTGTTAGACAAAACGTGCGCGCGCCTCCAGAGCGACCTGCCAGTGTGTCTTTGCCGGCCGTAGTGCTCGTAGCGGGTCGCCAGGTGCACGACACGCCCCCACGTCCGCGCCCGCCGTCACAGCCGCCGCCTCCGCCGCTGCCACCGGGCTCGACCGCCGCCACCGCCGCCGTGCTGTACAGTTACTCGGCGACTCTCGCTGCCGCCGCTTGTGGTGTTGGTTGAGTGTGCGAGTGCATCAAGACCCTTTCCCAGGAAACAAGATCTCGCTAGTGTGACGTCACGCGTTGACCATGTGTGCTTCGTCCGGGGCTTGAGCCAAGACCGTGTCGCCGCGGGACCCCGCCGCAGCGGCTACTGCTCGCCCTCCGACGTCGCCGTCGTCGTCGTCACCGCCGCCGCCGCTGTCGACGCCAGTGACCTTATTTCCCGCGGGCGGGCCTCCGACGTCGCCGTCTCCGCCGCCGTCGCCGCCCCCGCGCGGGCCTCGCCACCGTGCGGACACCCTGCCCATGGTGAGTGCGAGGAACACGTGACAGGCGCAACAGGGTGCGGCAGGTGCGGGGTAGGGTAGGAAAGAGTGTGCCCTCCGAGGGAGAAAGAGAGAGAGAGAGAGAGAGGTGGCTGTGCGGCTGCTTCTGTTGCGGCTACAGTGGCGGCCAGCACCGCTCGCTGCTCGCTCCGCGAAAGTCTGGAATGCGACAGTTATTCTTGGAAGGTGGCTGCGATGGGGCGACGCGCGATGCCAATCGACGAAAATGTCTGTGTTGTCATTTCATCTGTAGCATTAGAACAAAGCGGTATACAGAGTGGCATTAAGTGAGCCGCAGGTGCGAAAGGTTAGGTTCTGAGCGCATGTGATGTCACAGATGTGTCTGAAGGTCAAGTGTTGACACCTGTGAATTTGAGTTCCCATAGATGTCCTTGAAACAAATTCTGAATTTCTGTACAATTCCGATGTAATCCTTCTTCAACAAACTCACAGAGACTCGTTTTCTTGGTTATTAATATTTCTCGCCACAAAAGTGGTGTTTATTTAAGCAAACATAAATTGTCATGGTTGTTGTCCACTTTATTTACTATTATTTAAGTGCGAAGAAATTTGACGAAGCGAATATAACATTTACCTGAAAATAAAAAGATGGAGTTGACAACAAATACGTTTTGTTTTGTTATATTTTCGCTAAACCCTTTATGTGTAGATGGAATACATTGTGGTCTAACGGAGATTAGTTTGGTAGATGGCGTTCGTACTAAAATTGATACTTGTAACATACCTACAAAACGTGGCTATTGAATGTAAAAGGGACTCGAAACATGTATTGAAATAGCGCGCGTAATTTCGTACGTAAATATATCAAATAGATTCCGTTTATATTCTCTCGAATCATTCGATGTGTAAATAGTTTTAAATGATATAACTATTTTTGGATCACTATTGTTGAGAAACTTTTTGTGTCTGAGGCAGATCTAACGAAAGGAAGATAACGCAAGTAGGTGAGTTTTGTCTGTGATGTTTTTGTAGTGTGTTATTGTTCAGTTTATTGAACCAAAACTAGAGACAAACATTAGTTATTTATCTTAACTTCAGTGTCATTGTTAGGTAAAGTTTGATTCAATTTATAAGACGGTGTAGGAGAATAGTGCATTCATATCTCCCGAACGCACTGCTCCTGGAATATCATGTAGTGATATTTTGAAGTTATTCCGAGTACTGAAAGGGAGATCTTTATCAAATAAACAGCTGTTCCCGAGTATACGAGGAAACTCCTTAATGTATTTTATACTTTATTTTGATTTCTGAAATAGTAATGAAAGTGTATAATTTGGTGAGCACGACAAAATTATATTGACTATCAGATGAATTATTACGATATTTTGAGATCTGTGTACTGTTATATATTCTATCTTCATCGGATTACTACAATAAAATGTCCTTAGTTACAAATAGGTCCTAGGTATCTGTTGCTGTAGTTTAAAACTATCGCTGATTGACCGATTCGTCTTGTGATAGGTATGATGTTCCAGTTCTTTAAACTTATTTTTCCCCTATCATTAGAGTGATAAATAACGAACGAAAATTTTCTTTCCTGAATCTCGATTCCTACCAAAGACACTCAAAAAAAAAAAAAAAGGAAAGGATCATTCTATAGTAACAAGAGGCTTGAAAAGCTTAATTAAATTAAATGTACTTTATTCCAGTGTCTTTGATTCAACTATATTCTAAAAAGTAAGTTCAAGTAGTGCCATGGCGTTACTAGGATGATTTCTGGGGTGGGCCCAGAACCTACACTACATGGATATAGGAATATTTTTATCCGACTGATCTCACGGATGGCTATAGTAATGTGATAGTATTATTTGCAAGTGCTTGTCTCTCTTATGACGTAGCGACATGTAAGAATTCTTTGAAGAAAAAACCCTTATTTGAGCCAGAAATAATTATACCGTCCATTATTCTGTCCTTAACGCAAATTTCTGAGATGGGCATCAGGACTGTCTGGGGTGGGCACGATCCAAGCACCCTCCTTTAGTTACCCCAATGAATAGAGCTCTTGAGTTATTTGCTGCCTTACTTTAATAGTTAGACGGAAGAGCAGACAGACCCTACGGTGTGAGTCTCGTCAAAATTAAGCCACGAGATAATAATAACAATAATAGTAATTTGTTTGTATTTGTCGATGGCTTTTATCCTTTTTTCGCGAAACAATTTACAGTTCCACTCGTTTCTTATTGATTCTACCTGAATGAATTCCGTTTAACATATCATTAAATATAGTTGATCAAGGACTATATTAATTTCAATTATTGGGTAAAAAGGACTTTAATATGGGTCAACAAAATAATAAAATTTTATTTCATTTTAAATATCCTTGGATTAGCTCTAGCTTATTAGTTTTCTTTTCCAATTTAGAAACACTTAGTTTCGTGCTTCATTATATAAGAGATATTTGTGTATGTGACTAATTTTCAATGTGCAATTTCTTCAAATGATCGCCGTCATCGCCAAAAGCATATTCTACTTGTAAAAATTGACACAAAATCATTTTCAATTAATTACGGGAATACTGTAGATTCGACGCGAGTTAAACGGAAGTCACAATCGCATTTAGTTAATAGCTTCGTAAAACAAGTGAATCCCAACACAGTGAGAAACGAATTCCCATCACAAATGCCCGTCATGACCGTCCATCACGTGGTCAGAGGCCCGGAAAAGAGCCGGAAAATTATTCGTGGGCTTGCGTAACTGCTGTCGTGAGTCCCACACGGCCACCCACTCTTCAATCACTACCGCTTCTGGTGTTTCCCTTGTCATTGAATTTGGACAGAACACTACTGTCGTAGTTGGAGGACGAAAAATATAACTGAGGTACGAATGATTAAAGTTTGTTATGCTTTATTTCATTTCGTATTAGCAATAATACTTCAAAGTTAACTATGGTCTATGTAAGTAATGAGTTGAGTGAAAAATAAATTTTCCTCGTTAAAGAATTTATAAGCATTCTTTGTAAATTTAACAGAAAATACTTAAAATATTATTAACTCCAGTTAACTCGATTTGTATGTATTTAATTTTAAAAAAGTATATATTTTATAAACTTTCCAATTTTGTAAACCTTTATTCAGTTTAAATATTCATTTTACAATTTAATATTTACACCTATATTACATCAATACAAGTATCTTTTATTTCTTATACACATTAAAATATTGAATCATTCCAGTTATAATTTGATTACCTAAATGCAGGGTTGATAACCGATATTATAGCGATGAATTTTTCTAAGTTTCGGCACCGCGACACTGCGGCAACAGAATAAATAAGGATTAAACAATATACAGAGAGAGAGAGAAGCCGATGGCAATCCTGAAAACAAAACAAATCAACGCCTGAGGGAAATACACTTTTGTTTGAAGTATTAACAAAGCATAATAATCAAAACACATTCCAACCATGTATTCAAACTAGGAAAATATAGGCTGTAGAAGAAACCTCTGCCTTGTTCAACTGAGGCAGATGGTCACCTATCAATACATCTGTGTAAGCATTAACTTCATTCCTTCCCACTACGATAAAAGTGCGGCCCGACGATCTTTTTAATTACTGAGGTATTCTTAACCACCACATCATAGCTGTAAAGTATTATTAAGAAACTGACATTGAGTACATCTCACATGAACACTAATTGTTCATTACATTCTCTTAATATTGTCATAAACATATAAACATTGTGCGATGCTTTTCGAATTGTGTTGTGGCAGTCTGCTTCCAGATTTTAATAATATTAAAATAAATATAGAAATGTTTTCAATATTATGAATTTTTAGAAACCGGAAGTGGAATTGGATGTAAATGAAATTGGAAATATGTCCAGAAATGGGGCCAAATTTAATTGTTAAGTTTTGTTCTCATTTATCGTTCTGTAAACGGGTTTCTGAGGGAACAAAATTATTCACATTCTTACGACACGTAACCGTTGTGAAATTTTGAGAAATGAATTACTTCTCACTAAATTATCATTTGCACTTGCGTTAATCACTTATGTAAACAAGTTGGATGCGATTAAAATTGTAATCTGTTCTAATATTTTAAAACACATTGCATTTCGATTGTTCATGTCATTTTTTGTCTGCACGCGGTTACAGTTGAAAAGGAATGCGTATATTACAGAAATTCTTCATCTAAAAAAGCGACCGAATCAGTTTACAAAAATTGGTAAACCTCTGCTTCAAGTCCGTGTAGGTCAAACTGGGTAGATTTTGCGGTTGCTTTCAGATGTTCAGTTCATTGCGAGCGATGATGTATCTCAAAACCTCCCAGACATGTCGGTGATTCAATTTTTGATGAGTTCATTGATATTTGTAACTAGTGGTGCAGAACCATTGAACATACTTCTCAAATACGTTTCTCAGTCTACTCTTTGGATTGACGATTCTGTAAAGAGAGCGATACTTTTGGCATGGTCCACTATAGTTTGGTCGTCCTCTTCATAGTATTCTATACGACAATTTCATTATAGAAATCTTTTAACTACCATTGACATACAAGCTCTGCTAAAGTATAACTATAACCCAAGCGTGTATTACCGCTCTAGGAACCAGTGTTGTGTCGCCGACGCCATGTTGTCACTCCGTGAGTGACACGAAAGAAGCAGTGCCGCTTTGGAGGGAAAATTACGAAAATGGGTATCGCTTCGTCCAGTAAGGACCAGCTGAGTATAATTATCGCCGCGGCGGCGGTAAGAGTCAGTGTTGCGCCGCTGCTCGACAGCGGAGGCGGTGGCAGCGACGACGGCGGAGGCGGTTAGGGGAACGGACGCTGCTAGCGGCGATGGCAAGTGAAGGCGGAGCACGTGTCGAAACACTCGCGAATTATGGGTGTGCAAATGGTGGAGCACGTGTCAAGAAAGCGATCTGGATCAAGGACTGTGACGCATGCATTTTCGTGAAATGGTTACCTGTGATACCTGCGATGGAAGGATATGAAATTGGGATTATCTTGCTGCGGGTTCATTACCTTTTCATACTGCATTGATTTTCTATGATATACTGTCTGGAGGGTCACCGGAAGGTTTAAGGGCGTCAGGGGCAAGTTTCGCATTTGGGACCCCCTCACTGCTCCCCTCTGATCACACTCTTCAACCCATCCAATCAAAAGATATTGGCGAAAATATTTCAATACATTTTTTAAATACACACTTTTAGGTGGTTTGTCGTACTTTGTAGACTCCTAAAGCAGAAATAATACACTTAATGAATAAATGAATGAAAGAACGTCTAATCATAATGTACAGTTTTTTATCTCAAACAAATGCAAAATGTCTTCAGCAGCTGACATTTAACATCTACTGATACTAATAAATAATTAATTATTCATCGTCACATAACTATAAAGGATAATTTATCCTCATGGGACCTTTCCTCTGAGTCAAACAGGGAAAAGAAATGGTTGTTTTTTTACAGACAACTTCAATTTTTATTGATTCGATCAGTGGAAACCACCCTAAAAACATCATTCTTTAGTGTCCAGGGTAAATTGCCCCTTATTATCCGTCTCGGCGACATTGGAAATCCAATTATGGTGACGACACTTTAATAATAGCTTGTTACATTTGCAATATAATTCAAATGTTGTCCAAAACTTGTGAATTTTGTGTATTCCTCTCGCGAGTATCGGTCTTCATTGATACAGATGACTCAGTTGCATTCATTACAGATATATCATTGAAAATTTTCTTTTTGAGATTCGTTTCTTCGGAAGCGTATTTCAGAAACTAGTGTGGTATTTTCATTACTAATAACGATTCGTATGATTTCTCATTGAAAATTTCTTTATTTGTCCTTGATTTAATATTACACATCATACAAAAGGTCATACTGTGACCCGCATCTCGTTCCGTACTCTGCTCCTCGGTGAAGCATTGCATCTTACGAGAATATCAAAATAAACGTCTATCTCTGAATATGCATCCATACGACATTTCCTCGTAAAGACTGAATGAAATACGTTGAAGTTTAGGAACAGCTGAGTGGTTTCCCGAACCACTCCGATGATTATTTCAAATATGAACATGTTACGAAGAGTTTATAATGAATATGCAGAAACGTGCTACGCAATACTGGGAGTGATAGTTTGTGTGACCTTACACATCAAAGCAAGTGCAGATGCTGCAGGAAGACGACCGTCTGCTTCAAAAGATCTCTTTCAAGAGAAGCCAGGGAATTCTAATATCTCCGTTCTTCGTTCCTATATTTAGATCATAATAGTTTCTCATACTCACGGGATCTATTTATGTCCCACCGTATACAATTTCTAAGTCTTTTTCGTCGACAATTTTCAGTTTTCATTTTCCATAATATCTTCTTCTTTCCCGAGTATAACTTTGTATTCCTGACCCACATTCTGAGATATTTCTTACTCTGCACGTTGTATGTACTCATGAGAATTTTCCATAGCGAGATTTTGACCGAATTATACATTTTGAATCCCTAATACTGAAAAATTGTATTCAGAATTGTGTTCGTCCGTCTGTAAATTTGTCTCTGCGCAGCGATTCCGATGAAACGGAAGAAATTTTATTCGTATTTCATATTTAGATAGTAACTGCTTCTCGTCGATACGTATGCTCCACAATGTGTAACATAAACATAGAATTTAGTATTTACTTATCTCAGCGACAGTGGTAGAGAAGTAGTAGTGTTTTCTCGCCCCAAAGTATGAGGGAGAACGTAGGTCAGATACCGTTTTAGACCACGATGGGTGAGATTTTCAGACGGGGTTTCCCTTACCTACTCCAGTACTTCGGTACCGTACATTCCCGGATAACCGAACATACAACCTACCAAATTCCTTCGTCAAATTTTGGAGTAAGATGGAAGACCCCGTCTATTGGACTGTATCTCCCCATATCAAAACTAAGGCATGAAATAAGAACAATTCTCCTATAACTCACCGTCTGATCTGTATTTCATTCTTTGTCATTTTGATTATGGGGAAGTGATCTAATGACTGGAGCACATTAAAAAGGAAATAGAGGAACCATATCAGCTTGCATGTCAAACTAAGTGCTTTAATGCCGGGGAGCACTTACCAGGAGATAGTTTTATCTCCTGAATGTGAAGTACGAACTGTTAATTATGATGGTATAAACAAATCTGGCATTTAATTTTCTAAATATACTTCTAATATTTTCGTGGAGCAGAGGAAGAAGTTGGATTTCTAGTAATACATGACATGCCTCAATCGCCGACTAGAACGCGTATCCGACTTCTCTTTAGAGGAAGGCGTAGAGACTGTTTGCGGTGCCGTCATCCGAGGAATCGTAAGGAAGCGACTAATCTCTGCGGTGGCGGATGTCTTTGAAGCCACCAGCACTGCGTTGCACAGCCGGCCGTGGTGGAGGGGGAGGGACAGGTGGTGCTCAACCATCTCACGTCCCATCTCACCCCTCACACACATACATATCGCTCCTTTGGAGGAATAGTCTAAATCTTGATACTGGAGAGAAAAATGATAGGAACAAAAGGTTGTGATATATTTTGGCAATATGTGAATTAAATAGGAATAATACGAGATTCTCCCAGGAAGGAGTAGAATGGAAGTTGAAATGATAGACCGGATGTTAAACAAGGAGAAACGAGTGATTGAGACAAATAACACAGAGACAAATACTCGTAAATGAGACAACTCCCAAGAAGACAAACTTGGCTGAAATACAAGATAAAAAGGAAAGAGAGAGATAGTAGAAGTGCTTGAATTTCACTGGGACAATATGGCAGCAACAAGACGTGACTAAAAGGGGAAATGTGTAAAGTATGTGAATAAAAATATCCGTAAAATGACTTTCTTGTAGGTGAGGTGGTCAATAAATTGACGGAAAGAAAAAGAAAAAAAAAGGACCGTACGTGCAATTGTTTCTTGAAATGGTGTATTAATACTTCAATAAGTTTAAATCTCAATACTATGTGAGGAAAGGAGGACAAAAATTGTATTTCTTAACTTTTGTCTTTAATGGCGGTTTTTTTTGTAGCAATGTCATCCAGAATCATCTTCCCTGGTGTACCTAAGTCAGATGACCGCGATATTTAGAGCAGTGTAAAGAACTGAAAGGGGAAGAAAAACATTGACTATAGATTGGAAATAAAATTTACTCTAACGGAGGCATTAATTGACAAAAGAGGTGAGATGCGATAGTGAGCAATGTCACGTAACGCATCACGACGTTGACGTAGAAAAAAAAGGAAAATAAGACGTGTTAGTATGCGAAGCTAGAGGTATAGATGTTATTACAAGAGAACGGAAAAAGAAAAACTTATGAAAAACATTTTTCGCAGAATGGACGTTGTGGAACGCCAGTTTTCAATACGTCGTGGTCGCTACCCGCGAACGATGAGCGTGAAAGATAAACATGTATTCATGAGTAAGAAAGAAGGATTGAATAAAAAGGGAAATTTAATCAACTACAAAGACAAAACCCTCCAATAAACTACTACACAGATGAATTCGACTGTATTATGCATTACAAGACCAAGTTTCATTTCTAAAATGTCGGAAATACGCATTAATCAAAATCAAGATATTGTTTTAAAAAATGAACATTATTATCCTAACCACTACTTCCAAGTTATACTTGTGAAGAACAAATACAACAATTTTAATTAGTTACAAACGAGATTAAAAAATCTCGAAATAAGTTTTGCCGCATAGTCTAAAAATGCATAACTCTGTTCAATTGGAAAACAAGAGGGAATACATAGATTCATAAATGAATAAATAAAATTTTATGATTGTTATTGCACTGTTTCTTCACGACTGTCGATGTTAGCGTAGGCTTCATTTGTTAACCAGTCCAGGTTGCAACCAACTTCATGAGGATCAATTTCAAGCTTTTAGAATAGTAACTTGCGCAGAAAGTGAGCTGTTCAAATTGATAAAATGCAATTTCCTGCAGTTCGCCGTCCTGAGCGTTACCTGGGATCATATCTAGGTTTTTATTTAAATTTGTTGTAACTATTCCCAAAGCTTCTATAATAATTGGAATTACTCCTGTTTTAACACCTCAGATTCTACTAATTTCTATCAAGAGATTCCTGTATTTCAATTTTTTTTTCTTTTGATACAACATTATGATCCGATGGTATTGATACGTCAATCAACATACATATTTTCATTACTACGTCTCTAATGACAATTTTTTATTGTTATTTATTATTACTTTATAGCGTGTACCCCCTAAAGTTTGTCATCGTTACCCACACGATTCCTGAGAAGAGCGTATGCACCCCTCGCTCGTTGAGGAGATTGCGGTGCGAAGTGACGTGCCGACGCCGGGAGCGCAACAGGTCCCGATGCGGCGACCACCACCGCCGCCTCCTCCTTCATCGCCAACACCGCTAGCGAAGTTCTGCGGGAAGTAGCTTCCGCGATCAGAGATGATGCGTAACCACAGCTGTCTAAGCTGCAACCTTCAGTTTCGGGGATCACGTTCTTCACTGAGTATTAAATGCGAGTTTAATCGTATTAACTCGAAGAGGAAATATTGCAACACCTCTATCAAAACAAATAGTTTTCTCTGGATCTTATGATTTGAGATAACTGTTCCGGGACCCAAGCTGATATAAGCGGCGATTAAGTTGATTTAAGGAAAGTTTGACGGCAAGTGTTTCTTCTTTCGTAATCTATGCATAGTTGAGCAATCTGTGGGCCATATTGTTGGCACACAAATTGTGTGCAATTTTTATGGCAATAGAAAAAAATTACAATAAAACCACGGAATACCTATCACATAATATTTTTTATTATGCGATTTATGATTGCTAATTTGAATTCCTTAACAATATCGCGTATCTCGTAAAGATAATGTAAGATGACTGATTGTAAATGCGTTAATATTATACAGCAAATTTGAGGAACCTTTTTTAAAAAAACAATAGTGTCATTTTAACTATAGAATCCCGCACACATAAATTTTTTAACCAACAAGGTTTTTACTGATTTTATGTGACTTTTATTGTAGGAGTTAAATCACGAAATGTCGTGATTACCTGCTTTGTCTTCGATTAATGTATGGTATTTATTATTTAACATGCAGTATTATACACAATAATTATGTGGATAAATGCAAAATACTACAATAACATCATCTCCATGCTTAATAACTTTCACAAACGTGTGGTCACTGGTAAATTTATTATTTAATATGAAGATAATAGATCGTAACACTTTCACTACTGTGTGGAACCTATTTTGTTCAGTAACGAAGAATTAATCGACCGAAAATTTTCCTCCGTGGTTTCTCATTCTGTGATTCCAACATTTGCCGTTGCTGACGCCATTTGCTTCGTATCGTTTATTTGAGAACACACCCTGTTATTCCGTGCGCCATAAGGAGCGACATATGTGGCTACTTAAAGGAAGCCTTCTCTCCAGGCCTTAACCCTGTCAACTGCTAATTTACGATGTGGTTCGTGGCTAATGCGCCACAGCAGCGGTGCAAATACGCAATTTCTGCGACTCTCTCCTTAGCAAAGGTTGTCCAGCGTCCGGCCCAGAGGTCTTAAGTGGCCACAAGACTTTTTGTCGCTGGACGAAATCGATCGGGTGCAACGTGAATTTTACAGCCTACGAATTAAATTATGAAAAATAAAATATTTCTAGGCTATTGCTAAAAAAGTCAAATGACACTTGTAAACTTGGAATGTAAATTTTGATCAATAAATTGAAAACGACGTGTAGTTTTGCCAATCTTTAATATTTGACATTCAAAGCGAAAACTTCCTTGCTTACGTGGAACGCATTTTCATGCTTTGTATTCAGGGGAATATTCTGGGTAATTCCTGAATACAGAGACTGAAGATGTTGACTACGTCAGCACAAAATAAAAAAAGAAAGATTGGTGAAACTAATAATCGTTTTCAATTTATTGATAAATATATACCAATCAACATGCTACCAATTAATTATTCATTCATGTAAATTTTACATTCGTGTGTATTAAATTCTTTGTGTATACTGTCGTGATAAATCCAGCTCCAGAGTACGAATATTTTATTAGAGTTAGTTTACTATGCGACTGCATCAAAAAATGACAGAGATTGTACTTTCGATCCTGATGAACACAGATTATTTCTGGGAATTCCTCACCTTTGTCTCATTTCAACGGTTTGGAATTGTCGAACAGAATATCTCGGTCAACGTAATGATCGGGAAATATTAAGGTCTCAACAGGCAAAAATAATTCATAAATGGAATTCATAAATGGCACATTTATGAATTCATCAATAATTCAATCAATAAATCAATAATTCATAAATGGCACATTCTTATCGAGCCATAGGGTTACAAGCCCTGACTTCCGTGTGTAACCGGAGGATACTGCTAAAACTTTGATTTGTATTGTGAAAGAGTCAGAACATTCATGTAATTGTGATGATAGTATGAACGATTTACGTATGTTCGTCGAATTATGCAGCGCACGTTCTTGACATCTGAAAGAAATGTGCATTTAGAAATGGAATGGACCATTATGTAGGGAAAAGGAAGGGTCAAAGGCGCTTCCAAAATCAAAACAGTCCGAGATGACCTCTGACATTCCATCAGAATGCAATGTTACCGCTTAAAACTGTTTTGAACAAGACCACACTTTGTACGAAGATTTACCGTTTTCAAGAGAAAGGAAAATTGAGTTTTATAACAATACAGTGCATTATTTATAATCAGTTTACTGTAAAATTTAAGTTTTGTGTCTTGCGTTTTGCATACTGAATCCACCATGAATCTACTCAGCTATCTATTTATTGATCGCCTTATTATCGATAAATGAAATGTAAAAATGACTTTCTGTATTCGTTTTTATCATCTTACAACATCCTATGACTAACTGTAGAGATATTAAGCGAATTAAGGATAAAAATAATTTGGGCGTTAATGGGTTAAGTTGTGGACACGACCAGTGGCGGATCTAGACCGTAGTCTAGGGTGGAGGGATCTAAGGAGCTTTCCTGTTTGAGAATTGTGGTTTTACAACACGAATTTTACAAATATTCCTTTGAAATAAAATACATCAACTCGTCAAATAGATAACAAACAATTAACAATATTAAATAGTAACAAAATTCATTGATTGTTTATAGTAACAAGGTATGCCTTTATATGTTGAGAGTTCGGGTCCAATGGGGAGGAGGCTATAGCCCCCTTAGCCCCCTCATTCGCTATAGATCCGACACTAGACACGACTGACGGTTCTCTCTCGATTAAGACCTCTATTACAGAGGAGCAGCGTCATAGTGCAAAACCGCGCCGTGGCTCATCTCTAGGTCAAACGGGGAGAACGCGCGCGTTGGGTGGCGTGGCGGCGGAGGCGGCTGCTTGTGCGACAGGTTGGGCGGGTATTCGAGTCATGCGGTAACCGCGGCGCAGGGCACTGCACTGGAATTCGCGGGCGGGAGAGAAAGAGAGAGAGGGAAGGACGGCGATGCGCGGTGTTCGTGGAGTGCACATGGCTGCTTTGCCACTCATAGAGTAACGGATGCCTTTGGTGGATATTCTCGCTGATTTGTGTGCAGTGGAAGTATCTCGTACGGCTGTGGAAAATGCGCAGGTTTAAATTTAAATTTATTATCAAAGAAGTATTTACTACTGCGTATGACCAAGTAGAGGACAATAAACTTATTTCCGGAAGCAAGCATGGGATCACCCCATCAACTCTGATCAAGGGCCCAAAGGCAGAAGTGGATTTCGGTGCACCCTAAGATAGGAATAAAAATAGTTAGTAACATAATATCAACAGAATACTTAAATTTATAATTATGTCACAAATGAAATTTTACGGTTAGTCCTGAAATGCATTTGCCTCACAGAACACATATCGTGAAGCATAGCTACAACATAACCAGAATGAATTTATAGGATGTAGTGAATTTATTGTGCCCCTTAAAGTTTATGATGCAATTTTGTTCACCGAAGTTGAAGGACGTGCATCATATATTAGAATCACTCATTCATCCCCATTAAAGATAGTTCCATGCCATATGTAAGTAAGTTTGATGTCTGTGGCGGTACGCAAATCTGTACAGTTCGATTGTTATTTATCAAACTTTATGAACTTGTGTCAAACGATCTGGATGTGCCAGAACGCTATTAGAAATTTGTACCCGTCAGCCGAAATTCACGTATTTTTCGAGAAATCCCTTTGTGTACAATAGCGAGGGTGCATTACGGCTGCCGTGTAACTTGCGTAATGCGCAAGTTAAGGTAATATACATAACCGACCTTAACAAATAGGTACGTGTGAAACCGGTACTTAAGCGCACACAGCATAGTGTGCCGACTGGTTTACTTATCTCGTGTATCTGTATGTGTTTCAGGTCTTCCAGAGTTAGGTTTGGGTGGAAATGGTGTATAGTTGTGAAAGGCGATGGGTGGTGTTGTGGTTAACACTCCAGTGATCAAATCAGGAGTCTCGGGTTCGATTCCCGGCTTCTCAGGATTTTTACTTGACCGAAAGCAGGGAGATAAGGAACATTATATTCATCGAACTTCGTGAAATTTTGTGAAATTGCAGGAAATTCAAACTCCTGGAGTACGCTGGAAGAGTTCTGCTAGCATCTAATAGAAAGAAAAATCATATTTAAGTGAATATGGGAATTACAGAATTTAGTCAATACTTCGAAAATATTTCGATTCTCGGGATACAAAACATTTTCATATAATTTAATGCACCATAACATTTGAGCACAGATAAATATTTACAGTTTCTGTATTAAATACAATACTTCCGTTTGTTTTTCGTTGTTGACTGCAGTAGATAGAGCAATGCTTAGGAAGAGAATGAATAACATGGATGAACAATATGTCCAGCTGAGTGTGTTTACTACAGAATTCCTTTCAAAAAGATCATTGCCGTTACTCAAAACGCATTAGAATATTTCTAAGAAAAAAATAAAAACACTATATCACTATTATTGTTGTTTTGTTTCATTAATATGGTCTCTATATTTTATAGAAATTTTATTAGGAAAGCAATTTACTAGTTGAAGTTCTGAGAAAATCTCCATTTACTTGATTTTACATACAGTTGGCTTTCCTATAATATTCATTTCTTATTTCGCAGGGTCATTTATGTGATTTATCTGGTATTATATAACAAGAGTTGTTTTGTATTCAGTGGCTATTAATTTTAGTTGACAAACTTGCATAAATTTATAACATGTATCTTTTTGATAAATTCACCAAAACTATTTAAGAATAAATAATTCTAAAGGGGTTTTAAAATGACAAATATTATACAAAGGTCCACCTTTTGCCGTTAGTAATATCTGTACAGTACTCCTTAATTTCAGTGCAATTGATTTTTGAGACCAGACGAAAACAAATACAAGAAAACAAATTGTTTATCCTGATCTTTCTCTCCTCGTTCATAACTGAAAAGAAATCTGCAATGCATAAATTTCGGTGTGACTACTGAATCAATGATAAATACTTGTGGAACCATATTTAATGACTACCAGATGAACAATGAAGAATAACCAATGTTATTAATTACTAAGTAATGCTAAATGATTAATAAATGTAGTGTAGGTAGAATATTTATAATGTCAGCTAACGTTGATTGAAGAGTTCATGGTAACGATTTGACACATTAACGAGCTGTGCATACTAGACCATACATGAATTGACCCTCGTTTTTTTAATGACGATAAAAATATATATTACCTAGTCATCCCAAAGAGTGAGGCATTTTGTCACGACATAATTTAAGATTTTACTTTGGCGATATGTGGTGAAAGATAGCCTTTCTTCTTCCTCTCCCCCAGGGCATGACGAAGCAAGACCCAAAACCAGCCAGAGAAGAAAAGTATTTATACAACAGAAGCAATATCAAATAAATGACAGACATATAACTGGCAATACCAACTATACACACTGAATGCACATCTCCCACGTTGGAGATATTTTCGGAGCATGACGCATAATATTTATTTATTTATTTCATGTCATTTGACGAGGTTCGGGCCATTTGGTCGGCTCTTCCACCTAACCATAACTTGGGTAAGGGAATTTGGAAGGAGAGATGTTGGGTTGCCAGGAAACTTATTGTACCGAACCGACATTTCTCTCGAGTGGGTGAGGGAAACCCAACTGAAAATCTCACCAAGTTCGGCCGAATAAGGTTTGAACCCACGCTCTACCGCTCAACGATATCGAGGTAGCGAAGACACTACCACTAGACCACCGCTGTCATATTTAGTAAGTTGGCACCTGGAGCGAATCTCTCTCTGTGTTGATTGCGGAAAGCTAGCGAACAGTTCTAACGGGAAAAGAATAGTAATAGAGGAGGAGCCTATGGACCACGTGAAAGGCTAGGAGTTAATGTCAGCATCACGAGATTGCCGACTCGCACTCGTGCTGTTGAGTCGTGGGCATTTCACTACTATCTGCAGGATCTGATTTACGTTACGATGCTGCCGCCTACATCAGCCACTATTTAGTACCGGCAGTAATTGAAGTGTGACGAACAGAAGGCTTGCCATTTAACCTTTGGCCGTAAGGAGGCTATCTGAAGTTAGCTTTTACACCGGTTATAGCAACCTATGTCTGGGTACCACTACATACCATCCGGAATCTGTAAAGCTAAACCCTGCAACAGACGTGTGACAACGTCGCGGTCTCACCCGATTGGTACCCTACCATTCTTTCGCCACAAGGACGGTATGCCATGGTATAAGATGAGAATCTCTTCGCTTCCTAGAGAAGGGACCAATAATGCCAACTAAAATGAGAGAAAAGAGACGACTATACGTTCACTGACATAGCGCCCAACGACATGGAAGATTCAAACATAATACGCTCTTCGGTTTACTACAGAGCTCACTGCTAATAGCAAACTGGGAACTATTTATAATTGAGAGACAAATAAACATAGTGAATAGTGAATGCTGTGTGAATGATGAGTGACGGGAATCCACAAGCCCATAAACAATGTGTCCTGATTACTCGTGTGTCTTTTAAAGCCATTTGAGTGAGGAAAATCCCATCATAAATTTCTCTCAGAACGTCAACAGTAGAAGTCGAGGTTGTGGATAAAAGCTAGTCGGAATTGAACGAGAATATCACTTTTGAGTTGAATTTCAACATACATTCACAAATAGTTCGATGAGTATTGACTGCTCTATAGACAATGAAAGGGCATATTCCAGGACAGTATTTGAATAGTGCAACCCAGCAGCTTTGATTGGACAAAGGTGTTGGTCATGTGTTCTCTGTTTTCTTTTGTAATAAAAGAACACGTTTAGTTTGATATTTGCTGAATATTTATTTTGAATTTCAACCATTATATCTCAATGAAATTTTTAAATTATAAAAATAAACTCACAATACAGCCCAAAATCGTTTTTTTTGGTTTCTTTCGTTTTTTGCGGAAACTATGAACTTTTTAAAAATATATACTTACAGCACTTATAGATATAACTGACGTTAGGAACGACATATTTCGTCGATTCTTTTTTTTTTATTCAATTTTTCAGTCTAATTTTGATTTGAGTAAGTTCATTGCAATCGTTTCATGAAATAAATTAATTTTATCGTTTTATCTCGAACAAACAGGTTGTACAGATTTACCTACGAAATGTGGTGAGTTTTGAAGTGACAAACTGTTATGCATAAACAACAAAATGAATAAATTGGCCACTATCGTCAATAGATATAACGATGACTCAGAAATACGTTTTTCTTTTCCATTTTTACTTTGTTTACAGATTTAAAATAGATTTTCACAAATAGACAAAACGATCCCAATCAAATTTATTGAAATTTGGACAGGACAACGTCTGTCGGGTCAGGTAGTATTTTATATAAGTGTTAATAGGAGAGCTAAACGAACACTGTATGTACAATGTTTTGCCCAAAAATCCGTAACTACGACATATCGAAAACTATTATGTGCGGGGATTTTCGATAATCAGCTTATCCATGGCAATAACAACTACACAAAAATTTGTACACATTCTTCGAAATGCTAAGAATGTGACATGAGCTATGTTGAAGAATTTCGTGCTTTTCTAACTTCTGTGGGTGGTTACTTCCTAATGTAGCCTACATCAAGTGGCTGATCCCGAGACTTAATCTCAGTTAACTTTGCTCCATTGATACGCTGAAGTTGTTTCACTTTCTTTTTATAATTCTGATAGGGACAGCTGTTGGAAATATTTCTGACGTCAACAGAATACAGCTCGATTAAATGCCTTTCTAATCACATATATATGTGTGAAACAGCTAGACTATAAGTTGAGATTTTTATTTCCACGTATTGTAAGTTTTCACTATTGACTTTTTCATGTAAGTATTTTAATTTCATTTATTTGGAATAATTGGTTAATAATTCATTTTCATTTCTTCAAATCAAATTGTTAAATGATGTCTTTGATTCATTATAGAAAACGTCTTTACCCTTTGCGTGATAGGTATAAAGTAAAAACATTTCGATTATTTTAAATTTGAGTTTTCTTTTCTTGAGATGGCTATATTTACAAACATGTACTTATGAATATTGTATTGAATATACATAATTCTGTAGATTAATTTTCCTTCTTTCTAAATATTTGTTATTTGTTTTCAGTTAACATATAATTATGTAATACTAAATAAACATTCCGATTTAATAATACTATTATCGTCGCTTTAAAAGTAATTTCCAAATTAAATTATAAATATGAATGTGAGGGTAGAATTATATGCTTATAATGATTTAAAATGTCTCTGTCATATGTTTCTTTGTAAAAAGGAACATACTGCTATTACAGAGAGATATAGGGTACGAACATAATAAAGAAAACACATGGATTGATTTATTATGGTTTCGACATGTTTTTGTTCCCATGATTTGTAGGATACGTCAAGTGCGTGAATTGTTTTCGAATGAACGCGCAAATCAATATATCAAAGTTACGGCATAAACGTGGTCGTCATTCTTATGGAGAATGTTTATTTTTATCCTCTATATTTACATTTATCTTATTCGTTGAGCAATAAAGTATCTTGAGAGCTTATTTCACGTAACGTCTGCGTGTCAGTTGTGTAAGAGTTGTAAAGGAAACCTTAGTCTATCATAGCATCACAATAAATGTATTTTCTAGTAATCAGTGCTGAAAAAAAACACACTCCTTATCAATATTCTCTCACGAGATATAAATTCTCAGGGTTTTTTCCACCATGATTGACGTTTGTAAAAAGTATGCTACAGAAAAGAGTCTTCAAAATTATTTTATATTTTATTATTATTGGAATTTTGCACTCTTTCTTCTTCTAGGGAAATTTCACTCATTTGCTATTATTAGTTGTGTATGTAAGTCACTGCAGGTATTACTCAATAAACTATTAAACTGTTCCAACACCAAACACCCCCGAAATTAGAGGTCTCATCTTTGATTGTCATAAAAACAATGAAGATAGCTGAAAACGTATGTCAACAATTATGATAGTGAAATATCCATGAAAATATTTCAGCATTTTGAAGCTTAACTGCATTTTATGAGTACGGAAACGGTACTTAGTTCTGCCTAAAAGCACATAACGAGAAATATTTCATTTTATTGTTTCCGCTTGGAGTGATGTTACAATAAAGGATACAATGATATAGATTTGAATAATTTTCACACCTCCGTGTTGCAAATCACATCAACCTGATTTTACGTCATAATGATGAATATGGCTTAATCATGTTACGTCGAATGAAAATGGGAGACGGGACCGGGATTCGAACCCGGGACCTTGAGCTCTACGCGCTCGACTCTACGTCTTTGGGTTTCACAAGTTCCCGGGTTCGAATCCCGGTCCCGTCTTTGAGCTCAAGGTCCCGGGTTCGAATCCCGGTCCCGTCTCCCATTTTCATTCGACGTAACATGATTAATNATGATGAATATGGCGTAGGACTGGGAAATGTGGGATGAGAAGAAATAACTCTAGCCAACTTCGACCGCTTACCTTATTGGTATGCAAAAAGATGTTAATATTACTTTATTTTCTTAAATACAGGATCATAGAAATTCATATATTTTATCACTCTATCCCCTTTCTTACAAAATATTATGAATTTTAAAAAAATTAACTCGTACTCGTTTAATTGTCAAATTCATGTTTTGAAGTGAAGAAGTTTAAAATATCGTTTCCTAGGAATTAGATATTTTTTAATAAACCTTCGAATATTCAGGACCCACGTTGATTTTATATTTTTAATTTCACATTTTTATTTATTAACAGAACTCTGTGTTGTTGATTTTTAATTTTACTACAATATGCCACGAATATTTAATTTCTTTTATCTGAGATACTATTTGTGGGTTTACTGACTTCCTATTTTCCTTTGTACCGGATTACTCGAAATACATTATAACAGTGAGAAGAGAACACTGCGAGGTAAAGAGAAAAGGAGAATGATTGTTTGATACACAATAATCAATTTCAAAAGTGTTAACATTTAGGAGTCTCACGAATCCTGTTACCTGAAAATTTGTTGGGACCTGTTTGTGAGACTCATCAAAACACTACCTTGGATTTTACTACATTGCCTTGAAGATGAGAAATCGATTTCCTTGGTTTGAAGGTCTATTTATTCGCGAAAAATAAGAGTGACCAAAAAACAAGGTTTCAAAGTTTCCGTAATATATGGGTCCAGAATTAATGTCTCTTTCGGGATGTGACATTCATGTAGAAGCTGAATGAACAATAATAAATAAGTGTAGGAGTAGATTGTGATTCGTAATCATCAGTCAAAGTTAAGTACTACACCTGCTCATTAAACAAAATTGGATAATTCAAAATGAAATAAAGTACGTTACATTTTCCATGCTCAACAAATTAATTGCATTATTTTCGTGTTGGAGTAACACAGGTAGAGTTCTGTTTACCATGAGAGGTAGATGGAAGATACGTTATTTTCCAATAATATGATTTTTGCTATACTTAAGTTTCCACGTGTGTCCACACACACACACATATATATATATATNATTCTCGTTTTGGGATAAGCAAAATGATTCAGTTCTACTAATGCTCAGGTTGTTTTTGTTTAAGCCGAATACTTATTATAATGGCGGTGTTCTATTTATTATCACTATATTATTAGTGTTTATTAATTTATTGAAACTTCCACGTGAGTGCTCAAAAGAACCACAGTAAAATCAACCTTCTTATATTCTTTTTTTTCGCTTTTCTTAAATTCTGATCTTATGGCTACTTTGTCTGACATGAAGTTAATACAGAGCACAAAGTGAATTTTCTCTATTTTTATTTTTCGTTTAGTCTCATGCTCCACCTTGGTGTGAGTGTTCCTCCCATATCTTATTTCTTTAAACATAAATATTTCCCTTTGTACTTAATTTTTAGAATTTTGAACTACTCCTGTTTGCTTGGATCTCTTCTGATTCTAATATTGTTAGGGAATCGTGAGGAACTTCAAATGCGAAAATTCCACCGATCTATCTCTGTCTAGAAGTGTTAGGTTAGGTTAGGTAGTGCTACCATTTGTTTATCCGCGTCTGTTGACGTGAGTCATGACGTGTGCAGACCGATGCCTAGACAATTCGTTTTTCCTTTGAACGAAGGCGATAGTCTTCCCCGCATCTTACGTATATCTCCCACTCCCTTTCAATTTTCCACGCACATTCTATTGCTTCTCTCGATGCATCCACCATCTTGGCATGCACTGCGCGTCTATCGCCTTGCATTGTCTTAGGGAATGCAACATTCTGCACATAATACCTTCTTTGAAAGGTAAATCTGGTATCTGGTGTTCTCCTTGAATCGGACACTTTTCAACTCGGGAGTCAAACGAGAGCAACATACCGGGCTGTCGGTCGCGTCTCAGTGGATGGATCTACTAACGTTTTGGTCATCATGCGATGGTCTCGCAGGATTGAATAGACTAGACAGTAGTCATTGGTTCGAGGGAGACCACAAAAGAGCGTTCGAAGATACGTTTAGAAATTTTATTTCACCGAGGATTGAGGCTGTGAAGTGTTTATTTGTAAGATAAATCACATTTCTTATGAAAACTTTGTTATTGACGTATATCATCGAATGCAATGACTTAGTTGTAATGCAATTTCTGCGTATTCTTTATTCAGCGTTACAGTCTCCACTTATCACTTATTTTTCATTAAATAGTTGCCGACAATCCGCAGCTTAACTTGCGTGAATTATTAGATTTTGCACGGATATTCTTTTTCAAATTGACATTAATATCTAGTAAATTTATATTCGTTTATGCTGGTACTTTTCTATTTATAATTTGTATTGTACTTCATACAGTAGAACCCCGCTAATCCGAACTCATAGGGATCACTACCTGTTTGAATTAACGAAAATTCGAATTATTTTAAATTTTCGTATATAGCAAATAATAAATGTCTAGCAATTCAAAATTTCATGTAACGTTTATGTGTGTTTATGTAATCTTTAATCGTAATTTCATGTGTCCGATTTGTTCAGAAGCAACAAAAAGAGAGTAAAACCTCCTCTTTCCTTAGAACAATATATTTCCTGTTTACTTTGAGATTTTTAAGTGTATAATAATATAAAAGCTGAAAAATATCAGTTTGTATTTATTACAATTTATTTTATTTGGCATATTTAAATTTTCAAAAATTAATATTGGTTCGGTTTATCCGGGTTTTCGGACCAACGAAGTTAGCATCATAACCTGTACCTTAGTATCATAAATGTCTTCTTAACTCTTATTTGATAAAGAAGATATATTAATCCGATTACTACAAAAATTTAATTAAACTCCCGTTACACAATAGCTGTTTAATAAATTGAACATTACAACTGTTTTATTCCTTAGTATTTGGGAACAGGTTCAAAGTTAAAGCTCATTTTGATATGGCATCAGAGACTAGAATAAAGGAAGAAATTCCAAAAGAAGCATGCACTGGTTAAGCATATGCATAGATAATTCACAAAGAAGCTAAAATTAATTTTTGCAGATGGCACACTATTGTTCTTTTAATTCTAGTTTATGACATCGTGTTAGTCAAGGAAGTGCAAGCTGCCACGAGCGGATGTGGTAAGGAGGCCGGAAAGAGGGGAAATGAGAAATTCACTTCTATATTTGATGTTAAGAACTTCCGATCTGTCTTTATTAGTGTCGAAACGTCACTTTTATATTGCGTGACTTATATTTATATTTACATTCGCGGATAAATTTGTGTAAAACGTATACTTATACACGTATATCCTCCTTCATAATCCTCTTGTAACCAAACGTGTCAATTTCTTTCTGGTAGTCATCAGCTACATACCTTTCTTTAGCCTTTAATATTATTTATGGTTTGTTTAGGTGCTGAAAAAAAAACGGATAAAATGATTTAAATGTCTAAGAGCCGAAACGATTAGCTTAAGATGTAGAGTGTTGACAGTAATTTCAAGACCAAATTGCATTAAAAGAGGTTTGAATTTGGTACACGGCCATCACTCTCTACCATCCACAGCGTGTGAAGTACAATTTAAGGATTTCAGTAGAATAAAATATTTGAGTACTTTTTTTAGATTTAGTAATGAGGACTATGAACAATGTTATTAATACCTCCTGTAACGTCTTCTAAATAAACCAATGCTTATTATGCAATGCTCTGTACACTTACTATATAGTATTTCATACAGTTGTAACCTGAATTCATCAGGTCAGTGACATTGCTAAAATCCTGAATTTTATCAGGTCAGTAACGTTTAGCACGAAATCTTACGTTCATTCACTTCTTAACTCAAATCAATTCTCCTCTAAATCAACAAATATTTACAGCCACTGCTACTTCTGAGTTTTCTCGGGGTGTAAAAGGGGAGGAGGGAAGGCAGGCTTGCTACCAAAAATTTAATGCGGTGGTTTCCCAGGTTTCTCGTCACAATTTAATTAATTGTAATTTAAACTTAGAATAATTACATTAGAGAAAATATATTTAAAAATTAACGTAAATAATAAATCAACTTTTATGTTACTTGTCTTCAATTTTTTAAAAAGTTTTTCAAATTAAATTGAAATATTAGGTACGATAGTAGAATATATTTTATTGAAGTTGACAACGTTTCAACAGTTGCTTACTACCGTCGTCAGGTGATTGTAGTCTATAAACAAATGAGTATTTTTTTCTGTCACGGTTTGTTTTTGTATTATTATTTTTCTATAGAACTGTTCTGCATGTATATGTAGTTAATGTGTTTTCATTTTGTTATCTAGATAAAATTTACTTTTTTTATGTAATTCATTACCTGGTGATGATAGAAAGCAGCTGTTGAAACGTTGTGAATTTCAATTAAACTTCGTCTACTTACAAGGTTGTCCTAAACATTTCAATTTAAAATATTTTCATTTTTATTTGTTTAATTCACGTAAGTTAATATTGTTTTATATACACGAAGTACTTTTATATACATTAGTATTTCATAACATTTAAGGGGAGTGTCCCGGGCCTCGTGAGTTCCCGTCCCTACTACATCCCTACAAGGTTCCGGTCCCTGCTAGTAGGAGTGGAGGGGTGATGGAATGAAGAGGAAAGTATGAATGACTGGAGAAACAAAACAACTCCGAGAAAACCTGACGCGAACCTTTTCTCAATAATAAAATAAATTTCATTCACATGAACACGAGTTTTAAACCGCTTTCTTTCAACGAATATTTTTGAAAGGTTGTAGGTGACCTTAACTACCCTCTGCATTGCAGCTCTCCCCGTGTATCATTAATGTTACGCGAACGCACTAGCCTATTCTGTGTGACCGCTTTTCTCGCGGTGTGTCGCTCGTGTGGGCACAAAATGCGGAAGTTGACCCGTGGGGTCTTCCATCAACCCACGCATCTCGGTGGCGTGTGTCTTAAGTGGTCACAGGCCGTGACCTGCAAGAGCCTTTCTCTCAGTGCGGCAGGACTGACAGGCAGCACTGCTGTCACAACACGCTCTTTTTTTCGTTTTGCTCCTCGGAAATACTGAGAGGAGAGAGGTTCGGGAAAGGTGGCGAGTCGATATATAAAGTGTTATGTATATTTCATTCTTTTTCTCATTTCAAACACAGCATACATACCATAGGCTTGGTCTTGCAGTATTTTATTTTTCAATATTATATTAAATTTCTTCTGTAAAGTATTTGATATTGTATGTATTATGCATTTAGATCAGACACATGAGGCGATGCACAATATCTAAGAAACATCTTGATAATTTAAAGTAAAACATCGTCAAAAATAATATTTTAAAAATGTGACATAGAATTGTATTTATATTCGATAAAACTGTTTAATAATTTATACTAATTGCGATGTTTTTTGTTCTTTTTACTTTTTATTTTGTCTTTGTTTAAATAGGCAATAATGACATTTTGTGTACTGTTGTAGTTGCAATTAATATTTGATTTAGAGTTCAAAATGTTTATTTGCCAATCCTTTCCGAGAATTAAATACCAGTATTATATTTTTAAAATGGACGAAAAACAAATTTCATGATCCCATCAGATAATGTATTTAATTTGTTCGGAAGTTTTTTGTCAAATATATGTCAAAACGTATTCTAATTTTACATAGTTAAGACATAAACTATATTCAAAAGAACCGTAGATAGAGGTTATGCTCCGTCTCCGATAAGTGACGTATATGAAAACTTACTTGAACTCATTAGTACTGACCCATAGAAGATAAGTGATCAATTGCTTAGATTCCGAATATCACTACAATGCTTGAAAATAACTCAACGAGTTTTAATGAATTTTAACTCTTACTTTGCAAAACCTATTAAATCTGTAAAATTGTTAAATCATCCTCTAGAAGGAGAATGACATAAGATTGAACAGTATATATTTTGTGATTAAAAGCTTACTAAAAATAGTATACATTTTGTGTAGAAGAAAGTGTAATTTATTCATGAAATCGAAATCTGAGATCCGAGGGATGATTCATTCATAGTAAAACCAATTCATTGAGAAATAGAACTCTTACATGGTCACATATTCCTAGGAATCGGTGTCTCATTTTTGTAAGAGCCTGCACTTATCTCTCCGGTCATTGATAAAACGACAGTCGAGATACGAGTCGGATACCGAGTCTCTCACTTCCTGCACCGAGAGAACAGGAAAACAGGTCGAGTTCAAGTCTACACTTTCACTGTTGGTAGGAAATGGTGCTCTCTTGGATTGCCTTTTCGAACTAGTGCTGAGTGTCCAATGTTTGTTTTCTTCCTGTCACATGTTTGGATTAATAGCAAGTTGAGTGGAAATGTTTGTACGTAGGAATGCGAAGAATATTTAACCTTGTCTTAAGTATTTGTGGGTTGTGAAATCATAAGCCGAGAAAATTCTATTTCTGAGAACTTAGTTTTGAGTGTACGAAACAACTTTGAGAAACCACATTTCACTTCTGTTTTCCTTTGACTTGTTGTGTTTTATCTTTGATCCGCTACATATATGCTGAAGGAGTCGGTAACAAGTTCAAATGGTGTTGTCATAATGTCGTAGAGGACGCCAACCATGAGAAGGAACACACAACTATTACAACTTTACAAAATCAAGTGCTGGTACTAGAAGTTTTAAGTATAAAAATGTCGGTACGAAATAAAATTTGGAGATAACAAAAAGTATTAAAAGTAAAGTAAATCGTTTTTTATAGTGAGGCATCACACAAATAATATCACTGTTTTAGAGAAAATAATGACGCCCGTACGCAAAAACACATTACTATTGCACTCTTTGTGAATTTTACGTTTTACTTTTTATAAATAATACACAAAACATGAAAATTGAAAGAATGTAAATCCCTTTCATTGAAGTTTTCCTTCCCAGTCTTTTCGTTAAAAAAACATTTTTTTCTCATGTTCAGCATGCAGTATAAAAATACAGAAAATACATTTAGTCGAAAAACTTGATTGTATGATTCATTAGTTGATTTTATAATTCTTTCCAGGTACTTTTAATTTCTCACATAACTTGAAGTCGGTAATGTAATTTATTGTAGTCTGTAGGTTTCGACGGTTCTATTCTTATGACCACATAACCTTCACCACTATCTCATATGTATGTGATGGATAGAAAGGTGATCCCATGAAATCTAATTAGATTATCTAATAACTATACGGATTGAATCACTCCCATGTTTGTTTGTTTGTTTTTTATCTGGGACTTTCTCTGGTTTGCGTCAGGTAGAACAACTCAATGGAATGCTCCTCCGCTTTCTTCCAAGTATTGAAGAAGCTTGTTGTTCCACGATTGATCCTTAACTGTTTGTACTGATTCTTTGCCTATTTATTATTAAAATGGCCTCTAATTCTTACAAAAAACGCCAGCCATTTGTACCATACTTTTCTATATTTTTCTTATCTATTAAAAAGTAACTTTTTCATATCCCTTTTTTCAGTCATTCTTAACCAATAATCACGAAAGAGATATCAGTACAAAGATTTCCTGGGTTTTTGAAGAATCGTAATCTTACGTTTTAACTCTTTTCTTTTTCTTTTACAATTTTATAGTAAAATCTTTGCAAGAAACATTCATTAATAATTAACTACACTATTTACATCCATTTCTTAAATTTATAAACGTTTCAAACCTGTTTGGTGTCTTCATTAAGTGTTACAAATATTAAAAATAGCACCATAGAATAATATTATATAGCTTTAACCAACAGAACATGAAAAAGTCACCCAATCCATTAAATTCTTATAACATTCATTCCCATATTATATCACGTTATTTCATATTTTTGTTGTATTACTATGTTTAATACTTATTACACCTGACGAAGACTCCAACAGGGTTGAAACTTTGAGTTCCGCTCAACATTCACAATAAATGTGAAGAGTCCAACTAAGAAGAATATATTTAATAATGGTAAATTATTAATATGGTCTTGAATTCTCACGAAAATCACAGGTCATTCCTACGATACTTCTTTCCCAACATTTAATATTTGATTTGATTTTTTACCTATTGAATGGACATTGCACAAGAAACGAATGGATGATACCCTTGTTGAGACCATCGATGTACTCGTATATACGTACTATATCGTGTAAACTATGTTGTACATGCGATGTTTTGTTGAGAACAGCTATGTATAGTTCAATGGTTGAGACCTGCCGCATAATGTAATGGTATCCTTATACACTTCAAGGAAAGAGAGGCTGTAGATGTAAGACAGTATACTTCTCTATCGAGTGCGCTATCAAATGCAGCGCGGTGACGCGGTGTGGCGGGCGAGTGTTCCCAGAGGAGTCATGTTCAAGGGGTTGAGCACATGAGAAAATCAGCTCCCCAACAGGTGCGCGACACATGAAACCGAGGCTGCGGTCGCCAGAGGAACACCTGGGCGACGACATCCGTTTCTTGAAAGATATCTACCGCTTTGCATCACTGGATACACAGACGCACGTTCTCAAGGAAATGAACTGTGAGGGGGATAATAATACTTATACAGGATGATTCCGGAAGACCGCTCACCTCAAATATATCTGTAACTGAAAATATATCGTTTTAACTAGGATAAGTTATGGCAATGGACTAATAACATAACGTATTAAAGTATTCATAGCCTTTTTCTTCGGCAGAGATATTGACCATTTAATTGTTTGATAGTGGAACTATGTTACATTCTTAGAACTATTTTAACTCCCAAGAAAAGACGAATAAAAAGCGTACCATTTATTTAATAATACTAATACTATTTTTATATTAATACATATACAGGAATATTATAGTTTTGGTCTATATTCCTCTTATCTTAGTAATCGATTATGTCTTGTCTGTGTACATCATTTGTTTTACTTGTTCACTTTACTTATCTTACTTTTAGTCATGTCATATCGTTGGCGTTACTGTTTGCACCACAGCAGATTGGTACAAAATGTTCTACCTATTTGTCTTATCTTTCGTGTACTGTCCATTCTCTTTTTGTCTTCTTTTTGTTGCTTCATGCCTTAATTACCCTACCTTTGTTTCATATTCTTTGAAGATGTGATATACTTCCTTCCTTTGTTAGAAATCTAATAATAATAAATTAAACATAAAAAAGCAGTACAAACTACGTATGATCACTTGGAGGACAAGAAACTAATTTACTCTCCGGAAATCCGATTTATTTTTCCGATTCATTAAATCCGATTTATTTTTCAAATTTGTCGTCTTTTTCTTTTCTCGATTTTAAAAATTGCCCTCTCTCTCCCCAATAACATTTAATTGTTTTTGAACGAACAGCAGCAGGAAATAGTGCTGCCGATACCCAACCTCCTCAAGCATTTGAGATGCAGACGGAAAAACTGAGCATATTATCGAAGTGCCATAAGACCTCACCTCGCAACGAGACAAGGCTATTCTCTTCCCATTCATTACATTCGGAAATGTATAAAAATTCACAGTGCGTTCATTATATTCATTTAAGTTCAATAAATTCTATATCATTACTCTCGTTTCTATTTCATTTGTTCTTATGTCTTTGCACACACTCAAAATAGGTAGTTTAATTAACAAAAATGTATCTGCAGTTAATGACAAACCAAATGAATACACTTCAACGTTCTGACTGAACCTTCCTGTGTATTGTCACTAAGCAAGAATATAGAAAATAATAAATCAGGAGAAATTGAATTTTAGCAGGAGTAGGGAGATGAAGTTCGATTTAAGTACCCTCCTTCAGTGTCCCATTAAGAATGTAGTCGTCTCAACGCACTTCGAAGGTCGGTGACCTTCCCGCTACCTCCTCCGCCATCTTCCACCCAGTCCCCATTAACTTCACCCTTCCCTCAACAAAAATATTTTTTCAAGAGAAATGTATAACTTTAACTAGAATTTTCAATTTTGTTTTACGTAAAGTAAAATAATATGAAAACAAAAACCAATATTTTTATTACATTTTTATACTTTTAGTCGATAAAAATTGTTGAGGATAATTGTTGATTTCTTTGGAATTGAAGAGTGGACATATCATTCCCGAAAAGAAGTTTTCTTTAAATTCATTTCAATTAATTTTTCTTCAAATTTATTGTTTATGCTCGCAAAATAGCGATTTTAATGTACGTCTTATTTATTATGATTTTGAAAAAATGATTTACAATTTTTTCGCAAATCCCTAAGCTGTGGTTCTGATTAAGTCTTATAATGAAAATAACTGGTTGTGAGACAAAAATTGAAAATAACGGGATATTTTTATTTTGTTCATTAGGATATGATAGTAAATTATTTTGTTCGTACGTGTGTGTGTGTGTGTGTTTTTTTTTGCTATGTTACTCAATGAACATACTGTGATGGTGTTTTGTTTACTTCAGGAGAACGAACTTCATTATCTCGACAGCGCATCAAATCTCACAATCAGTTGTAATTTTATACTTAAGTATTCCATTACAGAGATAATTGTGGAATTTCACACCTAAACCATAGTTACTCATCACGTAAGAATAATAATCGTTAAGAATAATAATAAATAAAAAATTATGACTGCATTTCTCAAGTGACCTCATCATATAAGATTAATATTTTAAATTTAGTGGAACCGTGTTCCTACAACAAAATTTTTTTCAGTTCGGTGGACTAAAACAAGTACCTTTTACTTTATAAAATAGTCATTATTTATAAGTTAGTTTTAAACAAATGTTAGCAATAAAAAATTGGTTTCCTTTTTTATTATATGAATTTGGTTTTGTATTTTCTACGCGCTTCTTCTTGTTACAAACCCTTTGTTTCCGTGACCTCCTTGACTCTCCAGTGCAGTAATACAATAAAATATCCCATTATAGTGTGATGAAAACATTAGATCCTTTCACACTGAATGTTGGGAGCAAACTAACTAGACGTATCATTGACGATTGCTAGATGACATGTGTGCAAACACCGTAACGAAGGCGACGTCAATCAATACCCGCGTTCTTGACGAATGTCAAACGAGACGAGAACGTGTCCCCAGAGCAAAGAAGGAGATCTCGGGTTCGATTCCCCTCACATCGCTATTTTCATCAGATCCTAGTTATCACATATTTTCACTAAAGAAAGAGATGTATTCACAATGGAATGTTCAGAAAGCAGCCATTAGGAATGTTTATATTTTTGGTTTTTAACACGTTTCGTAGTGAGAAATTGAATGAATGCGTATGAATCACTATGAGAAATAAATAAAAGATTAAATAATTCTTGTGCATATCCTGGGAAATACATTCTTGTTAATAAAGGTTATAGATCTTCATGTTTAGATGCAGGATGAGATATGTTATGGGGGTTATGGGGCTTCCGAATGGGAAGTATTTGCATCCAGCATGTTTAATCTCACTTGGCAGCGCAGTATAGGAACAAGGACATTCACTGGGAACTATAACGTATTAAGGAGACGAGACATATGAAAGCAGCTGATCCATTAGCCGTGATGTCCCTGGAATTTTTTTCCTAACATCTCGGCTAATCAACTTGCTTAATTCGTATTTTCCAAAGTTGCTTTCTTAGTGTTTCCCGCGTATCCACTTGTTTCCCAGGGACTTGGAAAGCTTGAAAACGTTTGCCTCTATTGAAGGAAGATGAATGTTATGAAGCATGCAAGGCCAAGCTAGAAGAGAAACAAGATCAAGGATTTCGTAAGACTTTTACTGAAACGGTGATTTTACATCAATATTTACGTATTTGCATTGCTTTCACATTGACTGAACGTTCCTGGACAACTTTCGTTTGCATCACTCGTAGCGTGACTCTGCAGTGACTGCATTCTTTCCAGTTATGTGTCATCCTCAGACACATCAAAGAGGCATTAGGCATAGCAAAAAATGATAGGAATATTTATGAACAAAACAAGACTCATGAGTTCAACGATCCATAATAAATTGAATAAAATATTTTATTTTCCTTAATTTGTTTGTTTATTTTAAAGAGAGTACTTTCAATGTAGATCAGAGTTGTGTCAGATTTTAAGCAATTACAAAGAAAACTGATGAAGCCAGCGTACCCGGAGAAGTACACTACACAGGTTAAATAAACGGTTCAGACAATGTGTCCATTTTATAATGAATCATACATATTATCGTCTCACTAATTAATATTTATCTGAATTAAAATTTGTCTCCTCGTACGATAAATGTTCCGAAATAAATATTTGACATATTTCTCATTTCTCGTTCAACTACATGAAAACTTACGTTCCGTTATACAATAGGATTCTTTCGTTCCGATTGTCTTCTCTATTGGAAGACATTCACAAACAAGCGTATGACCTCTACATCATTAACAATTTCGAACGTCTAAAGAATACTCTGCTGTACTCTTCTAACTCCGTTTTCCTACATTAATTTATGAAACATAATCGAGGTATCAAGAGGTATCATCAAGAGGCCAGGTGAAAATTGGACGGACCGGGAGTCGAACCCGAGACCTCCTGCTCGGATTCGAGTCCCGGTTCGTCGCAATATTCACATGACCGTTGTCGATGCAAAAACTCCTCCACGAGTAGGTACTCGGAAATTGTGAGTTAAAAGTATGAAGAGTTAGTTTGCATTCATATATTCTATTAAAATATTTTGGTGTCGAATTAACCCAACTCAAAACCATGTGCGATGTGTAGTTTCTTATATAGAGTTCGTATTATGGATAAACAAAAAAAAATTAATCTCTTATCACGAGAGGAAGCGAAAACATAAAATATAAAAAGATCTCAAACTAGTGGCATCATTTTATACGTATATAATCCTGATAGCTTTACGGGATCAGTAAATGTCAGGTATTACACAAGCTTCAGAATATCGCTTTTTCTGATGTCCATTTTCTTCAGCGACTAAACAAATTTTAACAATTCCAATCTCCAACACCGCAGTATGGAGTCCAGAGAGTTTCAACAGCTGTGCACATTATCGTACCCAATATTATCAGTTCAAGGATAATAGAACCAAATTTCAGTAACGGCTGGCATAAGTTTAGTAAAGGATAGCGGTAGTAATTATACAACTGATAATGCATAACTAAGGAAGCCGTAGGTTCCCAAATCTACTACAGCACGTTTCAAAGTGTAGAAAGGATCGTTCAGTAAGGGAGTTCAAACTTCCTTACTGGCACTGGATGACTTTTTTTTAATTATAATTTTATTGATGTCTGCATCAACTGACATTAAATCATGCATAAATGAATCGAAAAATTCCTTTTACAAACCTCTTTTAATTACAAATCATACAACCATCCTAACAATATACCATCCTTCAGTCCTTCCTTAATTCTGCAAATGTTCTCTAGATCTCCCTACAATTTTTTAAATTTCTCTTCACCATCCACCAATCTGTCTAGTATTAAGTGCGGTTATCTTTTTCTTTTATTTGTGTAATCCAATGTACCCTCTTTGCATCATAGAGGACATAAATCCTTAACAGATGATCAGTTTCCTGTCCATCCCCACAGATACATTCATCGTTATTAGAATCATAAGTCTATGTATATATAAACTTGTGCCATGTCCAGTCAAACTTAAATCATTTCCTATTAAGCTTCACAAATTGAACCTTTTTTATGGACTTATAAGTCCGTAATAACGATTCCATCGTATCTGCCATGCTTCAAGCTTTTGTTACCATTCTCCTGCCACCTTTTTCAGTCATGTCAACATCCACCTCGACCAACTCTAACTTCTTTTTACGTCTTATCCTCGATCGAAGGACAAATTTTTGCAGCTTTTGATCAATGGGTAACTGTCCAAATATCACGTTCAATGCATCATTCCATACCGTCCTATAGATTCATACTGAACGCAAAGTGTATTCTGTTTGCAGACACTCGATGACTCGATCTATCTTAGGTAGAATAGAGATCTAATCACCTTAAAATATATTAAGATGAAACCACCAATTGTATGATCCAGCAGCCGCAACAAAGAAAACCAACAAGATGCACTATTGAACAACAATATTCGCGGTGAAAGAATACTAATTAGGGTAGAACCTAAAGAACACGAGAAAGTTAATGAGTCTATGACAGCAATGCGAAGTAGCCAACTCTTACACTCACTGTAGACACGTGGACATTTTACATGTGTCAGCAGTAACTGGTGAGTTTACGTTCAGATGCTGCCGCCTCCATCAGTCGATTCGAAGAGCCGGAAGCAATTGACATGCCACTGTGTCTGAGAGAGGGTTTGATACCTAATCTTTGGCTTCGAGACTTCTTGAAGTTCGTTTTCTTACCGGATAGAGCAGCCTTTGTCTGGGTGCCACGGCATACCGTCTGGAATGAGTGGATCATATGACATCGCCACGCTTTCGCTCCTCCATTGGTTACTTGTTTCGCTGCGAGGACTTGTACCCCCGTGCCATTCAGATAGGTTCGAAGCAGTGCGTAGTATGGAGACGAGCGTTGTGATGTGGGAGGAGCGTCGGGGCCACATCCAGCGGCCCACGCAACCCAGGAGCCAAGGTCGCTTCAGCTGTCTCAGGCAACAGCCCCTCCTTCCCTCCTCCGAGTTCGTTGCACGCAGTATGCGAATGTGTTTCTATTGCGTTGGTGACATGTGACGCACAACGTTTATTCGCGTCGACCTTCCTCCTCCCACTCGACTGCCTTATATCGGTTCTCGAAATACACTGCGTCGCACCCTTGTCTCAAGGTGACCATTTTCTGAGAAACAATTTTGGATTGCGTTTTGATAAATTTTTGTGTCGGAGCTGGTCTTCCATTGTTCTAGTTTCACAATTAAGACAACAGCATCCCACTATTTACTGATGACTGATAACCTTTTAATGTATTCGAATGATCAAAATTAAGGAAGTACATATTTTTTCTGAAGGGGACTGAATCTTTAGTGGCCCATTACACATTTTTTTTCAAACATTGTTAAGTTTTTAAAAACTTTAATCCATATATTGGCAAACTATTTTATATTAAAATTTAAAAAAAACTGTCTTCCTACAGATTTAAAATTACATTTCGTTTCTTCAACATGTCCTTCGAATTTAAATATAACGTACCAACTTTCCTTAACCTTATATAATTCATCAGTTTTCCTCAATCTCAAATGTTATTCTAAGAAAACGATTGGGTTTATTTTGAATACCCCGCACTTCCAATGCGTGGACGTTTTACGTCGAATATTTTTATTCCTTCCTCAAACAATTTTGTTTGAATTGTGTAACAATTATCAATTCGAAGTTAAAATTTATGGAAATTTAATTCCTCTACACATGAGGGTTTATCAGAGAAAACCCATGTCGTCTTCTCTTTTCCAATTCAATAGAATACAAAAGCATTAAGAAATGATTGTGGAAGATGTGTTTCTGGAGTAAAAATTAGTGTTCATTGCTTATTGAAAAAATCTTTCACTTAAGATAGGGCACTTTATAAATGTTCCTTTTCTTCCCTACAATTTCGTCTCGAATCGTGTCTAAACAACGCAGTCAAACAAAAGCATAAAGTATTAAATGTAATATATTGAACTTCATACAACATTACATGCGAATCTCCACTAGCGTAGCACGCTGAGTGTTCGCCTAATTTGCGGGAGATTCTTACCTCCCGAATAGTAAATTTCAACAAATTGAAAATAGTTTCTCTTAGAACAAAATCGTGTTGTAGAATTGTATGGCTTTTAAATGACGAAGTTCTCCACGATAATGTGGAGATGAATAATGATAAATTCCTAATGATTCCGTCAGTGAATACAAAGGAAGATTTCGACGTAATAAAATAGATGTAAAATTCCGACGTAATAAATTAGTGAAGTCATAGAAAAATTGAATTAGTAAACCAACATATTTGAAATGGCCCACCTGGCATTTCAAATATGTTAGTTTTACAAATTCGATTTTTCTATGTCTTCATTAATTTCAGAGCAAAGATAAAATATGTTGACTAAATCGATTTTAAATATTTGATAAGCGTTGTATATTATTCATTTATTTCTAACCACCAACAAAGTGGACCAGATGGAGATTATCAATTATGGTGGGTAAACGAATCTGGACAAAATCGGAAGTACGTACCGATTCTGGGATCTCGAGGGACCCGGATCCCTTCGTAATTAAATCTTATAATGAAAGTATGTTACAAATACATAAATATACTGTAAAAAACAGTTACAAATTGCACATGACCACGTGGGGGACACCAAACCAACATACTCTCCAGAAGCGAGCAAGGGACCATTCCAATTCCTATGAAGACCCTAAGGCAGTAGCGGATTTATCATTTCTTCCGGAGAGTAACGTATTAAATATAGTTAATTTACAATTAATAAATTTAATTACTACTAGAATTACACAAATAAATTTACAATATTTTAAGAACAAATAAATACAAAGTTAGGACCAATAAATTGTTGGTGAAACGTCTAGGCACCACCCCAATAAATTTCTGGTTACGGACTTTCACCATAGTCGTCATGAAGACAAGGGCCTCTCAAGCAGGAGTTTCGCCTGTCGGTCGCCTCCCCGTCGGTGCGCGGGCGAGACACTCCAGAGACAACTCTTGGGTTACAGCAAAGAACACCTGCGTTGCCCACTGCTCTCGACACCGTCGGGGTCACGCCTTCATTTGGTCGCATGTCGTGAGGCGGAGGAGGCTGAGGCAATGGCTTTGGCGAAAGCATGTGGGAGAAATTGCGGCTGAGACGATAAATATGATGCTTCGAAGTATCTTATTTTGACCCGCAATTACATCGATTGAAAAACACTAGTACAAAAAATATACCTATATATTTTTTATTACCAGCTGAGATCCCGTAGTTTCACTCGCGGAAAGTTTTTTGGCACGAGTCGCTCTTGAATCGCCACCAATAACCATTAAAAATGGTTGTCGTATTCAATTATCAAAACAATACTGAATCAAACCACGCATTATAAAAAATCCCAACACAGTACCTTAATAAAAATGTTAAGAAAAACAGTTCTAGATTCCATTCAAACATGTTCTACCACACGGAAGTAATACGTAAGAAGATATAGTAATATATAATTCCCCACAAAATTATAAAAAACAATGTTAAAACCCGAGAAACAGAAGAAATAAAAATGGAGGCAATCACATTTTCTTTTATCTGAAAACCGTCTGAAAGAATTTAAATGATCGTTTCTCCTCCATACGTTGAAAACAAACATACGAAACGTGGTGCATTGAGATTCGATGAGTCACTGAGCGAACAGATTTAACACAGTCGATTTTGTTTTTTTAATGCGATTTGACGCGGCGAGTATGGACGGTGAGCTGCTTACTGATATCTAGTGTTTGCTAGATATGTTTGAAATTTGTGAGAATCTTTACACGCCTAGTATTACGTTTGATTACTTATTAGTTTATGTATGTAATACTACCAAATGCTTTGTGCCTTAAACCATTAATAACTGTTATCAAAACAGTTAAATACCTTACCTATACGACGAGCCTCTCTTCTAATCGGATAAGTTTTCGCAAATTTGTACGTCATTTTTTAGGGTTTGCTATACCTTACTTAGCATATAATCAAACATAGATTCATATTCTTATGTATTGCTTAAGTAATGTGTCATATCTTCTTAGCACGGGTAAGAAATGGTGTGTTGTACTCTTCATGTTTTCCTCTCATTGGACACTCGTCTTCCTCCATATATACCTTTTCCACGTCGGATATTGATATTCACAGAGACATACTCCACATGATTTTAAGAGCGTCGTCCTGTCAACTGAAAATCGCTTCGCTTCGCACCGTGTCGTGTGTATACAACGTTCACATCACGCCATTTCGCACCGCAGCGCAGCGCACAGGATCGCAACGCACTACGTTCTGTGTGTTCGTACACTAATTGGTCGCAAATCAACAATTGCTATTTCCTCGGTCATAATAAACATTTCTTCTCCCTTATTTATTTCTTTATTTGAATGTACTTGTTCCTGATGTATGAGAGCTTTACTATTTGGTAGTTATTCGAGCTTGGAATCTTTATTGTGCCAACCACCAACTACTTAGTCAGCTATGAATTCACTTTCAAGATAGACTCTGTAAATATACAGAAGTATTATAATTATGACTGCCACGCGTGTAAAAATTGTTGCGTAAATTGTGTCACAAACCCATTATTGTACATAATTATATGGTAAGATTATCTACTTAAGAAACTATGCGAACTAAGATAACGTATTTAGGACGCTTCCGTATGATACATACGAATATCTGTTTACTACACCGCACTCAAAATATACCCACTTCACTGCTAGATTTGGGGGGAACCAAAATATACTATTTTACTGTTATATTTGGTGAGTGTGTGTGTGTGTGAGGGGGGATGTGTTGAGCGAATGATGTCGGTGCAGTATGTAATGCGTGGTTTCTTAACTGAAAACCAAGTGTCATAAACATTCTTACATTTCAAAACTGCGTATTCCTTCATAATGACTTTGTTTCATACAATTATGACCAGAGCTATCGTTTTATTGGTGTTTTATACCATTGTTAGAACACTACCTTCTTATTAACATTCATTGAATGAAAACAAATCCTTTACTTTTGTTTTTATACTTCTAGTATAAGGTGTATAATTGAAATCACCCTGTGTAGTTCGGGAATTTCCATTGATCCACAGTCCTTGGGGTTTGGATAAGGGTTTATTTTGATACATCAGAATACGGAGTAATAATAACAAATTGACAGGGAAGTTACCGTCTTATTGCATTTACAGATTGTGCAAAAGATGTGTATGAGAGTGTGAATTGAATATTCAACAGGTGTGCATAGTTCAGAACGAACAGCGTGCATACAGTGGGAATTGACACTTATAACAGTGTGCCAAAAACGAATAGTTTAAGTGTGCGTACATTGTTCATAAGCAGTGTGAACAGTACGTTAGTTTCTAAAGCGTAGAGAGAGGCGGAATGACAGCGTGGTGATCGTCATGGTGACATATGCGTGCACGTGCGTACGTACGAGTGTGCCCACGCGGCCGTGCTCCTCACGCGGAGGAGGCGACCACGCATTGCCCACGCACGCTCCCAGACTGCGTGGCCTCGCATCGGAAGCACGAGCGCAGATCGCGGCGTCTTTCGCACAGCACGAACGTACACAGAACGCCAAGAATTCTGAGAAAAGGACTTTTGCATCGAGATTTTGTTGAGTTATATCCAGGACCTGATTTATTATAATGTTGAATAGGTTACATCTGCGCTGTACGAATTATCTTAGCCCGTGTGCAATTTTCTATACATTTTCGTTCGATGGATCCGCACGGGACAGACTTTGGCAGAATGTTGCCCGACGAATAAAACTAATGAGACATATTTATTTAAAACGCAATATTTTCTATCGCATGCACAAATTGATTTTATTTCAAACTGGAAAAAATAAATAGTATATTTATTTTGGAAATTTTTTTTAAATGTATAGTATTATAAAAATATGTTCATATTGTAAAGTATGATGGGATAGTTCTGAGCATAATTTTCTATTTTCTCTCACCGGACATGCCACGTCAAATATTAATTGTGGCAGAATAACCAAGTTGTGCTCTCAACGTTTTATGAAAAAAAAATGATGTAAAATGTACTATAACTTGCGGTCCGTAAAGAAGTTTCGCAGGCATCGGCCCGGGGATCATCAGTTGGATAGCGCTGGGTTACATTATGTTCACTTATTTTATTTACTTACAGTCGACTGCTCAGCGGTATCATGAAAGCGAAGTTTCTGAGCGAATTAGTCTTGTGGAGGGTAAGTAACCGGCAGAAACCGACTGTAAATTTTCGGGCTCGCTAGGGTAGGGTCGGTTCGGATTGTGAATCTCGATTAATTGGAAAACCAATTTATTGAAACAACACCGTTGCAGATGTTCACTGAGACGACGTCGTTTCAACTGATCGGTCAACCGATCGACTTTCGGATTAAACGACTTCACATTTCGATCAGCCTCTGCCTTAGGGCCCTTTCGATTCACATTTTGAATCTGCCTCTGCCTTAGGGCCCTTGATCGGAATTGATGGGATGGTCCCTTGCTTGCTTCCGGAGAGTAAATTAGTTTATTGTCCTCCACGAGGTCATACGCAGTTTGTACTGTTTATTGACAATAAATTTATTATTATAGATCCGACCCGTACCGAACAAACACGAAAATTTGCTTTCGATTTATGTCGGTTATTTGCCCTCCCTCAATGGCATACTTTGGCAGTCAGCAGCCGACAGAATATTTGACATACTATCCCTATTTCGAGGAAGTAGGAGTATATGTGAAAGCGCAAAGAAAGATGGATAAATAAATCCGTAAATGACATAGTTGAGTCTTTTACACGTGGAAGTAAAGTGATAACAAAGCACCACTCCAATATACTGAGCCAATACCAAACAACCATAACCATTTCACCTAAGAATCATAAGAAAAATTTTTTTAAGCATCTTTGAAAAATATACTACTATGGTAACATATTCATAATTAAGGAATGAAACAGTCTGACCCTGCCAAGAATTGAACAGGTGGAGGAAAAGAGGCATGATTTATATGTTACATTCGTTACAAAAGTGTGGGGAGGAACAAAACTATCAGCCTTGGACGCCTAAACTCCAGTTACTAATCTAAGTTATATTTACGTGTTTATTTGTAATTCATGACATTCACTTATTACCCTTCAACAGAGAACAACAATTTGCTATACACTAGAGTTACATAAAAAGTTAATTGACTTAAAATGTCCACCATTCATCATCAAATACATAAGAGTCCGTGCTGTACACAAGCAAGATGCAATTAAGTGAGTAAAGAAAAAAATTTGCTCATGAAAACTGCTGTGTGATCCACGAGGTTATGGAAAAACTAGTACAAAATTTATATTTCAAGGATTTCCATTTCTGTATACGAGTTTCATAACAGTTGAAGAAATAAAACCGATAAGAGTAACACGGGAGGTCACGGGTAAAACGTCGCGATATTCATATTGACTACAGATCCCTGGAATAAAGGTTTAATAAAATTTCATGCGTGAACGCAAAGGTCCTTTCAGCTGACACATCTTATGATGCCAAACGAAACGGTAGTTGTCTGTTTGGCGAAGTTTAGAATAAGATAAAATCTATTTAGAATGTTCTTACGTTTCTCAACAATTTCCTGGAATACTTCATAATATATTTATTTTAGAAATATTTAATTCATTTAAATGTTTTATTTTATTTTTTTGCTCATTAAAAAAAATAAATAAATAAATAAATTTATTGTCAAAAAACAGTACAAACTGCGTATGACCACGTGGAGGGAAAAAAAACTAATTTACTCTCCGGAAGCAAGCAAGGGACCATCCCATCAATTCCGATCAAGGGCCCTAAGGCAGAGGCGGATTCAAAAAATTCAGCAAAAATTCCTAGATAAGATAAAAAGTTAGCTGCGAGTTATAATACTAATAGAATGTCAATATGTTTGTAATTTTAAGCAAAAAATTACATGTAAGTTATTATCGAACTATAGATTATTCTGAGTATAGTGCTTAAAAATTGAAATAACACTAAATTCACGATTTATTGTTACAATAGACCCGCCCCTAGACAAAGCCTAGAGAACCTGTATGATAAATCCGCCTCTACCCGAAGGAAAACCGGAGAAAAACCCGGGCCAGGATGGGGCTACAGAATTTATGTACACAAACGTGCCAATGTTGAGTACACATAAAACTAAATTAATATGAGCCATAAGACAACACAATCATGCAAGAAAATAGTTTTTGAAATTGTTATAAGTTGTTTAAAAAGTACTACAGCAATGGCGTGATAAAGCACAAGACGAATTTAACTTTTGTTAAAATCAATAAATTCTTTTACAGTGTAGAAGCACTGGTGCAGGAGGTAGTTTTTAACCGCGGATTTGAAGATATTCAATTTCATAATATCTTTTATATTCTTGGGCAGGGAATTATATAGAACGATTCCCGAATGGTATGGTCCCTTTTGGCAAAGAGTGGTTGACACTCTAGGGCGATGAATATTACTACTATTGCGTGTATAGTGTTCGTGAACGAGACTGTTTCGTATAAAGAAAGGGTGGCACTTCAGTAATTCGGTCTTAACAAACACGACTGTTTCATAAATATAAATGCAGGGAAGTGTTAAGATATTTAATTCCTTGAATAAAGGTTTACAAGAGTTTCGGGGGTGAGATTTACAAATTATCCGAACTATCCTCTTCTGAATTCTGAAAGTTTGAATACTCTGACCGGAATTACCCCAGAAGGTAATGCCGTAACGTAAATGGGAGTAAACGTTTGCAAAATATACGCAACGGGAAATACGTGGACTAACTGCGTTAACTAAGATTCGGAATGCGTAACACAATTTGCTTAATTGGGAATTAAGATTGTCAATGTGACAATTCCATTTGAGGTTGTCTTGAATATGGAGACCTAAGAATTTTGTATTTGTAACAGTTTTTAATTGTGTTCCGTTTAAAGAAAGAGAAACCTGGGGTAAAGATTTTGTGATACTATTGTGAAATGACATAGACACTGTTTTGTCAGTGTTTACAATGAGACGATTTGCATGGAACCAAGTCGAAAGGTTAGACAAAACTTTTTGAGCATTGGCGTGTTTACATAGTAAATTAGTGTCATCAGCAAAAAGAACCATTTTGCAATCTGATGTGGATGATGACATGTCGTTCACATACAATAAAAAGAGTATAGGGCCGAGAATTGATCCTTGGGGTACTCCGCAAGTAAGTGGCTTTGTTTCTGAAAGACAACGCTCAAGTATTTTATTTTTAGTATAGGATATTTCTACTTGTTGATATCTATCTTTTAAATAAGAAGTTAGCCATTGATGTGGAAGTCCACGAATGCCTAAAGAATGCAATTTGGTAAGGAGAATTCCGTGATCGATGACATCGAATGCTTTGGATAAGTCAAGAAAAACACCCTGAGGATTTTCTCCACTGTCTAGAGATGTGGTAACATCGTTTAAGAAGGAAAATATGGCGCTTGTAGTGGAAAAGGATTTCCTAAAACCGTGTTGATCGTCAGAGAGAATGTTATATTTTGATAAAAAATCTAGAAGACGCTTATAGAACAATTTTTCCAGGATTTTTGAGAAAGTGTGTAATAGAGATATTGGTCGGTAATTTCCAATATTAAGTTTGTTTCCTTTCTTGTGTAAAGGTTTCACTTTAGCTCTCTTAAATATATTGGGAAACACCCCTTCCGATAAAGAACTATTAAAAATATTTACGAGTGGATTTAATATAGCGTGGGACGAAGATTTAACAATAAACTCAGGTATATCATCTATGCCTCGTGAAAATTTGTTTTTTAAGGAGCTGATGATTCCCATGACTTCACTGGCGTTAGTTTCGGAAGTGAACATAGAATTGGGTATGTGGGTGGTAATAATTGGAGGACATTGATTTGGATATATTGAGTTCGTTATTTTACCAACTTCTGAGAAGTGAGAATTAAACAAACTTGCGATGTCCTGAGGATTTGACACGATCTTGCCATCGTTTAGTAAAGAAACATTTTCTTCGCGATTTTCAGAAGTTGACGTGTAATTGTTAACAATATTCCACATGGCTTTCATCCGGTTGTTCGATTTTAGTATATGCCTGTCGTTTTCCATAACTTTAGCTGCATAGACTACTTTTCGGAGAATAGTCTTATATTTACGAAAATAATTATGGAATTCGGGTGGCTGGTTATAGCGTTTTGAAAGATAATATAAACGGCGTTTGTTTTTTGAAGAAATTCTTATCCCTAGGGTGATCCATCTATTGTATTTTTTTGTGTTAATTAACTTGCGTTTTATGGGAAAACTAGAGTTGTAATGTTTTAGGAATGTTGAGATAAATACATTGAATTTGTCGTCGGTGTTTTGGCAATTGTAAACATCTTTCCATGTTTCTTCACGCAAATAATTTACGAATATGGATTTATTTATGTCATTTAACTTACTTGTAAATTTGTAAAGGATTTTAAGTGGTTTTAGTGTATTATTAATAGTCAATACTTGAGCAAGGTGATTAAACATTTATTTTATTAAAACATGCGATAGTACTGAATTATCTAAAATACTTTTTTCTAAAAGTATTCCTGTAACCGAAACTGATCAAAATATTAATGGTCAGTCTAAATGTCAACTCACGAAAGGAAAATTTGCGATGTAATTTGTCTCCAATTGTCCATATTTTGAAATTGTATCCTCCTCAGTTTGAGTCAGATTTTTTTTGTTTCGTAAACGTTTTGTTATCAAAAAGAAAAACTCAACCCTAAAAGGTCGTAAGTATTGCATTATTTATTTAATTTAAATTTCTCATTGTTATCATTATTGTATCTTTTTTGTTTATTTTAATGATTTTATTGTGTTGTTCATATCGGATAAATGCAAATAGTATGTTTCTAATTAGTATACAATTAGCTAAATCAACGTAGTGTGACTAAATAGGATTGTCCGCGGGCAATACCTCTTACTATATGTAAAAAATCTGTTTTAAAAGTTGCCCATTGTTCTTTGTAATCATGAACAAATTGCTTATGAATTCTTAATTTAAAAAACTGTGAATGAAACATAAACATATTATGAGGATCTTTTGTTAGATATTGCTATTCTTGAAATTACGCAGTCTGTACTGTTTTTTGACAATAAATTTATTATTAATTTATTAAATAGAAAAATCTATGCATATGAATGTGCTATTATATGTCGCAGAAATAATACATTACCTTTGTTCACAAGAAAACCTGGAAAAAGGTATAATTAAAACAGAAGCAATCGGTTACGTTAGGAAATCAAACTTAACTATTTGGAGAACAGTTACACAAATTAAGTTCCTGCGCTTTTTTTGCAAACTTTGCCCCTGGTATCGACATGATTGTTTAATGGGTTGAAATAGCTGAAACCAATTAACACTTCGATGCGATAAAAGAAAGTATTCGAATTGGTTAATAGAATTCGACAGGAATGAGGATTCGTATTCCGAAAATTTAATTAAATGTATCACAAAATCAATTAAGAAAATGAATAATGCGTGAAAAAACTTACAGTGGGATGATACTATTTTCATAATCATGAATGAATTGAAACTGATCCACGTAAATATCGTGTAGAATAGTCCTGGCCCGGGTTTTTCCTCCGAGTTTTTCCTTCGGACAGAGGTAGTTTTCTTTTATAGGCTCTCTAGGTTCTTGTCTAGGGGCGACGTCTATTAAAATAATAAATCTCGAATTAAGAGTTATTTTAATAGCTAAGATTTATAAACAATATTTTCCGAACTATTTATCGTTAATAATAAGACTATGTTGTGAAATAATTTTTTTTTGCTTTTGCTTTTATTCAATACAATTTTGTTGATGTTATGTTATTACAACACGTACTTCTATTCTTATCTTAGGAGTGTGTTGGAATGTTAAATTCTCCTCAACCCTGGTCGGAATTGATAAGATGTTCTTGGAAGTTCTTGGAAGATTTGAGAGCTTCCATTTCCATTCCTTAATTGAAATTGGTTTGTTGACATCCGATTTCACAGCACATCCGATTTCCAATTTCTCTTCCTTGAGTACCGTCCTACACTCAGGCCCTGATTGACATTGATCACAATGAATCTTCATCGATTTGTTTGGAACAATGATATCAAGAAAATGTAGATATAGCGCTATTAACTTCATTCTACATTTACATTTTAGAATATGTTACTTAGCTTTAATTTACTATGGTGTTCAAGTAGTATTATGTCTATGTTTGCTCCTAAGAAGGTATCTTTTGTATCGATATCAAAAAATTATACCTAGAGCCCAATACAAATCTTAAAAAAGGTATTTCACATGTATAGGTAACTTTTATATTTTTATCTGTAATCAAGATGCACATAGCTGAGTAAATTATCTCTGAAGCCTCATCTCAGCCCAATTTTGTTTTCATTTTAGTAATTTGTTTCGCAGTGATTTGATGGTCCCATTTCTTTCCTCCAAAGAGTAAATTTGCTTATAATAACCATATACAGTTTTTAACTGTTCTCTGGCAATATTTTTTTCTATCAATCCAAAACACGGTAATGATTTTCTATTTCTTTAAGAAATGTAAAGCATCATATTCATAATGTTTCCTAAAAGTACATTGGTAGGTATCATTGATAACATTTTCACAATTTTTTTCTTAAGGCACAAATTTTGTCCTGAAGTGGAGTCTGTATGACCCTTGACAATTTTCATAATAAGCTGTTTTAGTGGATATTCTTTGTAATCAACGATCTTTCTTTGATAAATAAGTATAAATAAATTTATTGTCAAAACAGTACAAAGTGCGAATGACCTCATGGTGGACAATAAACTAATTTACTCTCCGGAAATAAGCAAGGGACCACTTCAATCAAGGGCCGATCAAGGGCCCTAAGGCAGAGGTGGATTCAAATATTTCAGCAAAAATTCCTAGATAAGATAAAATATTAGCTACGAGTTATAATACTAGTAGAATGTCAATGTGTTTGTAATTTAACTCAAAGAATTTATTTTACATATACAAATTATGATCGAACAATAGATTATTCTGAGTAAAGTGTTTAAAATACATAAGAATTGAAATAACACTAAATTCACAATTTATTGTTACAATAAACACACCCCTAGACAAAGCCTAGAGAACTTGTATAAGAAATCCGCCTCTACCCGAAGGAAAAACGGAGCAAAACCCAGGCAAGGATGTGGCTACTGAATTTATGTACACAACCATGCCAAAGTTGAGTACACATAAAACTAAATTAATATGAATCATAAGACACAGCACAATCATGCAAGAAAATAGTTTTTGAAATTGTTAAAAGTTGTTGTTATTTTAAAAGTACTACAGCAATGGCGTGATAAAGTACAAGACGGATTTAACTTTTATTAAAATCAATAAATTATTTTATAGTGTGATAAATTCTTTTAAGATTGTCAACATGACAATTCCATTTGAGGTTGTCTTGAATATGGAGACCTAAGAATTTTGTATTCGTAACAGTTTTTAATTGTGTTCTGTTTAAAGAAAGAGAAACCTGGGGTAAATAAATGTGTTATTTTGCGAGTTTCATTTGCGGAGAACACGTTTCTTTCCGTACGTCCCTTTCCGGACTGTGAAACTATTTTCTGAGAAAACAACGTACCAAAGCTCTGTAAAAATATTAGAAGATAATATATTTTAATTGAAATATATTGGAGTATTTGAAACATCAGATCAATTGTCTTCATCGGACCGGTCTCGTCTAATATCTTATCAATGCAGGAGTAGTGTTTACGGAAAGAATCTCCTCTATTCAAGGCCTAATTTGAACCAAGTATACAATAGACGTATTTACACAAATCTCCGCGAGCATTGAAAAGTTCTATGAGGAACATTTTACTTCTTTCAGTAATATAAATAACTGAACATATATTATTGTAAATCCATAACTTCAATATTTTAGAAGAAAGAATGGTGAATATTTTCCCGACTAAAGTTTGAGTACAAGAAAACTGAGGAAATGTAGCCTCAACAGTAGATTTTTAAAATAAGTGTTAACACAAAGAATTTTCAATAGTTAAAGTACACCGCAGATTTAGCGCAGTTAGACAGCCCGGTTGTAAAATTGTTTTTGAACTACCTCGATTACTGTTATTTTTGTCGCAGAGGAATTAAGAAAATATTCTTTCGGTCATTAATAAATATTTGATAGCGAAAATTATTACATAAGCTCCAACAAATTTGAACATTTTATGATGTTATACCTCCTGTATTTCTCCATTTTGTCTCTTCGTCGTTAAATCGTTTAACGATTTTATTGGATGTTAGTCTCCCGTTGCGAGGGCTCTCTCGGGGGAGAAAATGATTTTACTGTGCAGAGTTCGAAGAACTGGATATTACGCTGCATTGTGTACAAATCCACATGTTTGTCCACATGAATTATTATTTCCTGGAAAATAAATACCTCTTTCCGAAATGGATTAAAAGTTATTAAAATATACAGAGAAATTCCGAGAAGTACTACGAATCAAATTAAGACAACGCAGCGTGTATTTATTTGTTTACATAAAAATGTTGGGAATAAAGCGCGTGCTTTGCTTGTGAATTAAATTGACATTGCTTGTTGTTTCTATTAAAAATCTATTGTTCAGAAAACTGAAAAAAAAATTACACTATTGCTGTATTGATCTCGGTTTAATATAATAAATGAACCGAATTTCTTTATATAAATAAATAAATAAATTTATTGTCAAAAAACAGTACAAACTGCGTATGACCACGTGGAGGGAAAAAAAACTAATTTACTCTCCGGAAGCAAGCAAGGGACCATCCCATCAATTCCGATCAAGGGCCCTAAGGCAGAGGCGGATTCAAAAAATTCAGCAAAAATTCCTAGATAAGATAAAAAGTTAGCTGCGAGTTATAATACTAATAGAATGTCAATATGTTTGTAATTTTAAGCAAAAAATTACATGTAAGTTATTATCGAACTATAGATTATTCTGAGTATAGTGCTTAAAAATTGAAATAACACTAAATTCACGATTTATTGTTACAATAGACCCGCCCCTAGACAAAGCCTAGAGAACCTGTATGATAAATCCGCCTCTACCCGAAGGAAAACCGGAGAAAAACCCGGGCCAGGATGGGGCTACAGAATTTATGTACACAAACGTGCCAATGTTGAGTACACATAAAACTAAATTAATATGAGCCATAAGACAACACAATCATGCAAGAAAATAGTTTTTGAAATTGTTATAAGTTGTTTAAAAAGTACTACAGCAATGGCGTGATAAAGCACAAGACGAATTTAACTTTTGTTAAAATCAATAAATTCTTTTACAGTGTAGAAGCACTGGTGCAGGAGGTAGTTTTTAACCGCGGATTTGAAGATATTCAATTTCATAATATCTTTTATATTCTTGGGCAGGGAATTATATAGAACGATTCCCGAATGGTATGGTCCCTTTTGGCAAAGAGTGGTTGACACTCTAGGGCGATGAATATTACTACTATTGCGTGTATAGTGTTCGTGAACGAGACTGTTTCGTATAAAGCAAGGGTGGCACTTCAGTAATTCGGTCTTAACAAACACGACCGTTTCATAAATATAAATGCAGGGAAGTGTTAAGATATTTAATTCCTTGAATAAAGGTTTACAAGAGTTTCGGGGGTGAGATTTACAAATTATCCGAACTATCCTCTTCTGAATTCTGAAAGTTTGAATACTCTGACCGGAATTACCCCAGAAGGTAATGCCGTAACGTAAATGGGAGTAAACGTTTGCAAAATATACGCAACGGGAAATACGTGGACTAACTGCGTTAACTAAGATTCGGAATGCGTAACACAATTTGCTTAATTGGGAATTAAGATTGTCAATGTGACAATTCCATTTGAGGTTGTCTTGAATATGGAGACCTAAGAATTTTGTATTTGTAACAGTTTTTAATTGTGTTCCGTTTAAAGAAAGAGAAACCTGGGGTAAAGATTTTGTGATACTATTGTGAAATGACATAGACACTGTTTTGTCAGTGTTTACAATGAGACGATTTGCATGGAACCAAGTCGAAAGGTTAGACAAAACTTTTTGAGCATTGGCGTGTTTACATAGTAAATTAGTGTCATCAGCAAAAAGAACCATTTTGCAATCTGATGTGGATGATGACATGTCGTTCACATACAATAAAAAGAGTATAGGGCCGAGAATTGATCCTTGGGGTACTCCGCAAGTAAGTGGCTTTGTTTCTGAAAGACAACGCTCAAGTATTTTATTTTTAGTATAGGATATTTCTACTTGTTGATATCTATCTTTTAAATAAGAAGTTAGCCATTGATGTGGAAGTCCACGAATGCCTAAAGAATGCAATTTGGTAAGGAGAATTCCGTGATCGATGACATCGAATGCTTTGGATAAGTCAAGAAAAACACCCTGAGGATTTTCTCCACTGTCTAGAGATGTGGTAACATCGTTTAAGAAGGAAAATATGGCGCTTGTAGTGGAAAAGGATTTCCTAAAACCGTGTTGATCGTCAGAGAGAATGTTATATTTTGATAAAAAATCTAGAAGACGCTTATAGAACAATTTTTCTAGGATTTTTGAGAAAGTGGGTAGTAGAGATATTGGTCGGTAATTTCCAATATTAAGTTTGTTTCCTTTCTTGTGTAAAGGTTTCACTTTAGCTCTCTTAAATATATTGGGAAACACCCCTTCCGATAAAGAACTATTAAAAATATTTACGAGTGGATTTAATATAGCGTGGGACGAAGATTTAACAATAAACTCAGGTATATCATCTATGCCTCGTGAAAATTTGTTTTTTAAGGAGCTGATGATTCCCATGACTTCACTGGCGTTAGTTTCGGAAGTGAACATAGAATTGGGTATGTGGGTGGTAATAATTGGAGGACATTGATTTGGATATATTGAGTTCGTTATTTTACCAACTTCTGAGAAGTGAGAATTAAACAAACTTGCGATGTCCTGAGGATTTGACACGATCTTGCCATCGTTTAGTAAAGAAACATTTTCTTCGCGATTTTCAGAAGTTGACGTGTAATTGTTAACAATATTCCACATGGCTTTCATCCGGTTGTTCGATTTTAGTATATGCCTGTCGTTTTCCATAACTTTAGCTGCATAGACTACTTTTCGGAGAATAGTCTTATATTTACGAAAATAATTATGGAATTCGGGTGGCTGGTTATAGCGTTTTGAAAGATAATATAAACGGCGTTTGTTTTTTGAAGAAATTCTTATCCCTAGGGTGATCCATCTATTGTATTTTTTTGTGTTAATTAACTTGCGTTTTATGGGAAAACTAGAGTTGTAATGTTTTAGGAATGTTGAGATAAATACATTGAATTTGTCGTCGGTGTTTTGGCAATTGTAAACATCTTTCCATGTTTCTTCACGCAAATAATTTACGAATATGGATTTATTTATGTCATTAAACTCTCTTGTAAATTTGTAAAGGATTTTAAGCGGTTTTAGTGTATTATTAATAGTCAATACTTGAGCAAGGTGATCACTGTATCCGGCGATAAACACTTCAGAGAGATACGAGATTCCATTGTTGACTATAATTTGATCTAGCAATGTTTGAGATGAGCCGGAGAGGCGAGTGGGGTCATTTATCGTAGTAATAAGGTTGAAGGAGTCGATAAGATTCTTGAATCGATTAACTGGTGAATGTGCAGAGTCGGATGTACTCAAGAAATCGATATTGAAATCACCACATATAACGATAGATTTAGTAGATTTATGTGCGATATGTTCTAAAACATTTTCGAAGTTCCGAAAAAATATGTCAAGATCTGATTGAGGAGGTCTATAAATACACAAAACAACAATACCGGTGTCGGTCAGTTCAACTGCAGAAATTTCGAACACACTATCTACGCAGAAGTTCTCGTAGCCTGTCAGTGGAGAAGATAAAATATCATTACGAACGTAGATACACGTACCTCCGTGGGGATTTTTGCCTTTAAAATTTTGCCGACAGTAAGAACTTGCTAAATAATAATTAGAAATAGCAGTATCGTTGATGTTGTTAGTTGAAAGCCAATGCTCTGTGAGGCATAGCAAATCGAATCGATTTTCGTGTACCAGAATTTCAATGTCTGTCAATTTGTTTGAAAGGGATTGGACATTATGATGAAATATAATTATTTTATTTTCGCAAAGAGTTTGTGACTCACGAGAAATGGAATCGACGTTAGATTGTGGAGAGGAATTTGAAATTGGTACAGCTTCTAGTTCCGGATGAAGCTCGCACACAGCACCTGAACGCGATTGTCACCTTCGAGTACCACATCGTACTCCTGAGCGCAAGTTGTAACGGTGTATGGGGGCGACAGGAGGAATAGATGTTGACGTGGGAGATGAGGAAGCAGTAGGTGAAAGAACGGGGACAGGAGAAGAAATGGGTGTGGAGATAGGAAGAGGAAATGGTGATGAGGTAGGAGCAGAGGGAGGTGGAGGAGATGAGGTAGAAGTAGAGGGAGGTGGAGGAGGAGATGAGGTACGTGCAGGAGGAGGTAATGGAGGAGGTGGATGATGTGAGGTCAGATGTGAAGCTAGGAGAGAACCGAAGTGCTGTTTCCCAGACGGTTTCAGGTGTAAACCGTGCTGGGTAAAGTATATAAATCAATTATTGTTATTTCCATGGTGATTCCTTGTAGGGAAACTACGAAGAATATGACTTGAGCTCTAAAGAGTTGGGTAAGCGCATTTGCCGCTTTTCATCTGACCAGAACGGTGTAGCGTATGGTGACGATAGTGAGAGTGTAAAATGAATAGGATGTAGACGTTAGGTTATATTTAAACTCATAATAGAATAATTTCTAAGTTTTAATTTATAAACTAAGGAGAATTATAAATACACGACGTTAATACGGCCATTCCTATACTGTGCTGTTAAGAGAGATCAGATATGGTGGATGCGAATAAACCTCTTTCTAATACTCCATAACGGCCATAAAGGACTCATTATTCGAATATGCGTCTGAACATTAAAATCATTCACATTTATTAACGAGAATGTATTTTTTAAGAATTATGTGGACAACAATTATTAAATCTTTTATTTATTTCTTATAGTAATTCATATACATTGAATTTTTTCTTTATTTCTCACAATGAGACGTGTCAGGTAGGGAACACCAAAGTTTTGCCTATAATATTTTCAAAACAATTTTCAATAGAAAAGTCACTAAAAATAAATAAGCATTCCAAATGTCTGCATGGTTAATCACTGAGGTGAAGGAGGGTACTTTTACGTTTCTGTAATTGTGATACCAAGTCCAGCCCAAATCACGCAACCAATTCGAACGAATCAGGTGCTTATAGATTTGTATGAAACTGTGGATTTTCATGCGGAACATATTGATGAACAAGTCATGGTTTCGTGAAGGAAAATGTAAGTTAAATGTCCAGTTGTATGCTACACTGTTACCTTTGTCCTAATAGTTTTCCTGTGTCATCACTTCAGGTCAAACGATCCGACGTGTTTCCATGCGTATCATTTCGGACATAAACCTTTTTCTTTCTCCGGTTTTCCTTCGGGTAGAGGAGGATTTTATATACAGTGTCTCTAGGATCCTGGAGCTCCTCGGAATAGTAATAATTAATATCGAATTAAGAGTTATTTCAATTGTTACATTTATATACAATATATTCCGAATAATCTATAGTTTGATAACATTACGTACTTGTGAACTTTTTTTTTGTATTTGAACGCAATTTGTAACTGCTTTTTTGGCAATAAATTTACTATTGTTTTATTATTATTATTATTATTATTTTACTTTCCCTGTCTAATATCTTGATGTTTTCTTATTCCATAAAATGGTTAAAGTCTAACCAGTTATTATAACATTGGATTCTGTTGCGTTAAAGTTTCGTATGTAACTAGGATTGCAATCTTCAGATAATATCCTGTAAACTACAGTTCTCTCATCCATAGAATCTTTCCTGTCTTTTTCTTTTTTTATCTTATTTCTAAACAATAATAATAATATAATTATGACGGACGTAAGCAGTACAATTGTCACTATATAAGTTAGCATGATGAACATAAAATAGGGAAGTGAAACAAAGAAAACTTGTTTCGCACGACCAGTGAGTATACTATCGACCAGAAGACTAAGGACACGCCATCGCAACGATGACTAATCGATAACTCGCGTATATACCGCCTGAGGTTTCCACCAGCTGCCTGTCTGTCTTATTTCGAAACCTTCCTCCTGAACAAAAATTATGAAACGTGTACAACATTTTCGTTTAATTAGGGAAACTGTTATTGGGAAAATTTCGTAAGCAAAGGATTTTTCAACATTCGTCAATATTAAGAGTAGATTTATATCATAGTAGATGAAATCAATACCAGCTTACTTTTGTGAGTTTCTTCATTGATTGCCAAAGGTTTAGATCAAATAAAATAATTGTGATTCGGATTATTCTTTTCCATATACCAGCAGGCGACCCGTCAAAGAACTCCTGTCCCCATTTCACGTTCCAAAATAAGATATGTTGCATAATCTTTTTTCGAAGAGGTATCGTTAAGATGATGAAAAACCGATGACGCATTAACACGATAAAAAATCATATAAACTGAATCTCATCGGTAGTGTCCTAACATTACTGTAGTCCGAATAAAACGAATAAGATTGAGGGTTCGTGCGATGGGATTGGTGTTATAAGGTAATTATTAAATGAAACGACCTTACTTTCTGAGACTCGATTTATTTTCAATTAACTAAACTTTACGACATTTCTATCCCCCACTGTGGGCCATCATCAGGTATCTACTGACAAAAATTAATGTAACTGTTTAACATGCCGGAAATAGACCTAAGGGTTCACACAAATCAAAGAATATGGAACACAGATTTGTGTGAACTCTTTGTCCCAATTCCGGTATCCGATTAAACTGTTGCACATATATCTCTTATTAAACAGTTGCATTAATTTTTGTCAGTAGATGCCTGATGATGGCCCACAGTGGGGATAGAAACGCAAGTTTATTTAAATGAAAATAAATCGAGTCTGAGATTGTAAGGTCGTTTCATTTAATAATTTACTAGTTATACAGAAGTAATTACAATGTGGATATTACGTAATGACAAGCGAATAATGCACAATCTTGTAAAATCATAGTGCTGAGAGAGATATCATCTGTCTTTTTGGTTCTAGGTATTTTTTCTGGCTATGAAATCATTCGAAAACCAAAATTAATGCTGTAATGCCAATAACAAGAAAATAATTTAAAAAGATTGTTTTCTTACATTGTAAATTCGTACAAATCTTGAATGTGATACAAAAATATTGTATAGAATATATGTAATAGTTATTCGAAATAAGACACCTAATAGAGAAAAAGTAGATTTGACTGAACAATGTATATCAACTCTCTGTAATGAATATTTTAATTGGTAAATCGCATATAAATATGTTGCAAAATGTCATAAACCTCATTCAAAATACCTGTATGTTATTGGACAAATGAAGTTATTGTCGCATACTTTTGGGTAGATTCATATGACATATATTAATATAGCAAAACCACATGATTTCATGCGTATATTTTTATTCTGTGTATCGTGGAGAAGGAGTCGTATCACATAACTTTCGGGATAGTCTAGGGTTCGATCTCGGTGGGAGTGGTGTACAGTTGTGGCTAACGTGTGGTGTAGTGGTAACACCCTTGCGATCACGCAGATGTCCCGGATTCGAATCCCGACTCGTCGCCATTTTCACCAGACCGAAAGTTATCACATTTCATACAGGACTTCACTTCTCCGAACTCATGAGGTCAATATCAATCCCGTATAGTGGGGTGAGAATGAGAATCTGAAGGCAAATCTGAATGTCGCAAAAACATGAAATATTACAAAATTAAAATTTAGTGCAGCAGAGAGAATGAGACAGAAGTGCTGTCATCGCATTCATTGCTCTCTTTTCCAACAGGATATGCCAAGAAATTGTGTCGCGCAAGAAACATTCAGGATGTGTAGTTTGTCTGAAAGAAGGAAAAGAAAAGTTGCAGATAAACTCTGTGCTTGCTCTCTTTCTCTTTCTTCTTTTTTGTTTTTGTTTGAGAAAAACGTAGGAGGCCTTGGGTTTAAACGATACGAGTCAAACGTGTGTAAATATAAAAACCACGTCTAATTAAAAGGTCGTACAAAATATTACAATATTGTGTTTAGTCATCAAGTTTCATTATTTGACCTCAATATTACGATTTTGTCCAGCAATAAACAAATATGCTTGTTTGCTGAAAATATTAAAATTAAAGTCGGAGTTTATAATTCCAGGTTGTTCGTGTCATAAATATTAGTTATGTAAAATAGAAGTACTATTTAAAAAAGACGACATTCCTGCAAATATTATCTATCCTTTATTTTACACACAAAGTACATTCTGTTTTTCCCGGTATCCCTTCATTTATGTTTACTTGAACAAGAAGTGGAATTTTGTTGAATAAGTAAATAATACGAATACTTTATATCCTGCAAATGTTGTTAAAAAGTCTTGAAGTATTCCAATTCTCCAGGAATCTCATTAAATCCTGGACACATTGTGTTTGATCTTAAATAATTTAAGTAAGATGTAAAAAATCAATGTGTAAAATTTCTGTTTGTTTTAGTGTGTTTATTTTATTGAAGCAACCTAAGCAAATTTTAAGTAATTTCATATACATCAGTCATACATTTTTATAATTTTCTGAGGAATGACGCTGATTAAAACTAATAGTGAAATGATGTATGTATATTGTTAATTTGATGTTTAACATTTCTGAAATTATATGCTTGTAGTAATTTGGCTCCAGACCTAATATTAAAACGTTATCCCAATCTACTGAATGATCTAAATTTAAACGGTGTAATGAAATAACATTATGTGTTGTGTTTATGTTACGTCGATGTTCTTTGATTCGCGTCTGAAATTTACGTCGTCGGAAAAAGCAAAAGAGACATTTGTTTCCTTCGAAAAAGTATGTAAACGACATTTTGTGACGACATTTTGTCTATTGAATCTTTCCCCTTAATTACAAGATTATGAGATTGTTTCGTTTTCGTATTCAACGTTTATTATCTGTATTCGTCATCAAAAACCAATAAAATCCTTTAGTGTCGTCTTGCGAATATAATAGTTGCGTCCTGTCGTCGCCTGAATTCTTCGTTCCTCGTACCGCAGCCCCTTGTGGGTTCATTCGCGAAGACTGTGTCGCCACCATCACATGGGCGCTGCGCCAATATGTCCCCTTCTGCTATCTCACTCCTCGTGACAGCTGGATTTCGTCCATCCCGTATTTCTGTGCCGTTTCGTGAATTTTATCAACGATAATCTGCCCAATATATTTCAGACTTATATCCTTATCACGTGTCCATCATCCTTCTTTATCTTCATCATCTTAATTTGTGGATCACATTAATTTTCCGATTCTACTTTCCCCCTAAATCTTCTTTTTCTCTTCGTCTTCCGCTTTTCACGTGCGTTCCGTCGTGTCCCTTAATACTGCAAACATCTCTGTTCATTAATTTTGCATTATCCATGTTTCTCCTCACTTTCTTCGCGAACCGGGCTCTCCTTCTCACTCCCCTCATTGGTTCTTCCGAACCCCACTGGCGCGCGTGAACTGGGGCGGCAAAACACAGGTGCCTCGAAACGGGCGAGACCTCGTCTTCTTGGAAGAATGGATGAGAAGAACGATTATTGTTTTGTTCTCGACATTGAAATCGCAGCGATTCATGGGGACGCAGTTTAAACAGAGAAATGTGGAGAGCGCTGAAATGGGCGAATGGTGTTATTAAAATTAACAATTTCGCTTAGGATAAGCAAATACATTATTTAATTCATACACTGCTTCAGGATATTGATGATGACGCAAGGGCTCTAACGAAATGATGATTAATAATATCATAATTAATTATTTAATTAATGCTTAAATGTATTTTCAACATATTGTGCAAACTGGAATTATTTATTAAAATTTAAGCGTAAAAAGAATGATATCTAATTTACATTCATGAAACATAAACACGATTAAACGTTTACTACAAATACGATGTCGTCTACCGAAGTCTGTGACTACGATGTTGTCGGAAGAAATATAACTTTTTTTAAAAGAAAATATACGGGAATAATGATAAATCATGAAGTAAATAACATAGGTTTTATTTCATCTGAGCCTCTTTTACGGGGATTTCAACGTATGAACAAAGTGCGTACCTTGTTTATACCTTGAAATCATTTGTCACGTCATATTTATTCGAAGAAGATTTTTAATCCTGACGTCACGATACTATCCTGTTACGAATATACTCGAACCTGCGATTCCTCAATGAGCTAACCACCATCCTTCATTTCCTCTTGCGGGTTGTGTAAATATACAGAAGTATTATAATCGTTTATACCACACACGTAAGAATTGTTGCATAGATTAGTTTAAACCCGTTATTACACCTTATTGTGTTGTATGATTATCTACTTACGAAACTAAGCAAACAGCGATAACATATTCAGGACGCTTCCGCATGATACAAATATCTGTTTACTACACTGACCCAAATTGTACTAATTTCGTTGCAAGATATTTTTGGGAGAGGGATGTTTTAATGAGGTCGGTGCAATGTGTAATGCGTGTAATCTGAACAGAAAACTGAGTGTCATAAATATTCTTAAATTTCAGAACTACATTAACTTGCGCGTTTCATTTGTAATACGTTTTCTTTTCATATAACGATTGTCAGTTTAAAGTACTAATAGTATGCTTGCATGTCAAAAGTTACATAAATGTCAAAATTGAACTTTTTTTTTTCAATTATTCTGGTGACATCGATCAAATATCAATTTATTGAACACTAGCTTATTTTTATATATCTTCTTTCAAAGAAATCTTGTTAAACATTTCTTATCATTTTCTAATTTATTTAATCATGGGTTTACAGTAAACTAGCTGCACTCACTCAAGCATCACACATTTGAATTATTTTTAAACCAATAATATTGAACATAAGATCAGGTATTTTTAAAAATAAAATGTCAGTAGATAAATAGGAATAGTGGTAATACTTCAGAATAAATCATAAACATATGCTTTTGGGAAGAAGTAGGAGGTGTTTAAAAAAAGAAATATCAGGATTCAACCCGTATAAAATTTTACGAAAACATTTTCGTCAAAATATACCCGCAGATAATTTTAACTTTTTAATATTCTCATTGTATACTTTTCACTGTACTTCGTCACTTTTTTCCGAAAATGATCGAATGAATTTCGTTTCGATTTGTTATCAATACCTAGTTAATTATCCAAAACCACCACATAGTGTTTCGAAATTTAATTTAATTATGAAAGAGATACCACAAAAATTTTGTTTTCTCAAACCTCAAATATTAGTTCAATGAACCATTCGTCCTTCCTACTTCCTCGCCAACGACAACGCCTTGTCTGAGCCTCTCCTACTTCCTTACGTTTATCAAACTCTCGATTCCCCTCTACAAACCCTACCACTCCTTCCATACCGCCTACATGAAAACCGCAGCAGTTTCCTTCATGCTTGTCCTATAGCGTACGATAATTCCTCCCCCTTCACTCACATTATCGACACTGCGCTCCGCAAGGGGATGATAACACTTGTGTTGACGTAGCGTGTGAGCCTTAGGCTGGCTCACTAAGTGGGAACAACGTCTGTACTGAGGACGATCAAGTGATGATTTGGAACGGATCACTGGATTGGAAACCACTCATGTCAATTACAGCAGCACGAACTTCTTAATAGCAGAGGAAATAAACAATGCAGGTAAAAAATATTAAGACTGTGTGAAAGATAAAATACAATAGAAACAAAATGGAATTACACCTTGAAAATCTCTTACGAATACTTTGTGCGCTCGAAAAACCTAGTGATAAAACGTATGTTTACATAGTGATACAAAATACAAGCAAGTTAACAAAGTTGAAAAAGTGATAAATAAATTTACTATCCTCCACGTGGCCATATGTAGATCACAAGTTCTTTTTTGACAATAAATATATTATCGTAAATTTTATCTCGATATACGGAGGTGTCAAAAGCTAATAAGTTACCATTTCTTCGTTTGCATTCAATATCATCGCAGATACTCGTACTATGAAGAGTATACTACTACACTACTCCGGCCATACAAATCCTAGAGTAATCATATCTTCACGAATATAATAAAAGAAAACCAGAAAATAACTGTTGCCATAACTGGAGCCTCGAAAACAATCTAACAGGATAGCGCCTTAAGACCGAATGCAAAGAAAATCAAGAATACATACATGAAATTTACTGTGCTCATATAAATATAGAATTGTGTTGCTTCTATATATACGATTTAAAACACAAAATTAGATGTATACTATTACATGTAGGTATTGAAAGTCTTCAACATTTCTCGAATTGAAGGAATGAGCTCTAAAGTCCCAATAAAAAAAAAGAGATCCCGAACGAAACATTGACAAAAGCGTTCAAGATGAATAACAAACGCATTGATTTCGTGGGTCAACAGAAATGTCAATGAAACGTATCTGCTCCCATTCCCTCCATGAGCGGTGCACGCAAACATGAACACGTGCCTATATGTCAAGGCGTTCCCGCAGGAATCCGTGGCAATCACGGTAATGCGAAACAAGAGCATCACCAGCCCAGCGCAGCGCTCCGAGCAGACAACGGGTTCGCGTGATTTGATTGGCGCGCCACACCCTCAACCAAAACACTGCGAAGTGGAGCGGAAACATGCCTGCCTTCCGTCGCCACCGCACGTTGAGATGGGAAGCGTGCGCAAAGGCAATAAGCTCCTCTCTTCTCTTGTGCACTGTCAACAGTCAGATGGTAGAGATGCTCATGAGAAGGGTTGTGGCACTAAAGCTTCATATGCATTGTTACTGATGGACTATACCTTGGTTACAACAACTATTTTTTAAATATTTGATTAAAAAATTATTTTTATAAGAAACAATTATCTATTCTAATAAAGTAAATTACTTGAAGTGCCAGTGGCATGGAAATCGGACAAACTAATCCATGAAATTATTTGAAATTTCCGAGGACTCTCCTAATGGGTTATTACAAGGATGGCCAGGAAGCTTACTCATCTGTCCACGTGAGATGAACAATCCTTTGAGTGTATAATCTAAGTGGCCGAACCGTAGAACATAAATTATATAAAGGTTATGAAGAACCTTTTTTTCAAGTACGTAACTTGGAAGTGAAATAAATGCCACAGAATTCAGACGCCTCAACTATGAACTTTGTTTATTTCTGTGTAATATGTATGTTCCTTCTGCCTCGATTTTACAATAATTCTTAATTACGTACATATATGCATACAATACTTAAAACTGTAGTAATTTAATATGGAATTCACGGTGGTGGACAAAGCGGGGTTTTCTCGGGGTGCTCCCGTTTCCCCTACCTTTCATTCCGCCACAACATTCACTCGTCGCCATTCGCCCTCATGCCATTCATGTATCACACGTCTCGGACAGTTGTGTCAGGAAGTGCATACGATGCCATTGAATTTTCCCCGCCAAATCAAGAGAGAGATTCTCATACTTCTAGGCAAGGGAAAAGGAGTTACAAGAACACACATTAATACAAATCTGTCGATATTGCAACACGTAGCTGACATTTTTTATTCTTATCTTAGGAGGGTGCTGATATAATAAATCCACCTATACCTTAGGGCTCTTGGTCGTTGGATGGTTCCTTGCTTGCTTCCGGAGGGTAAATTAGTTTATTGTCCTTCACGTGATCATACAAAATTTGTAAATGCTATTTTACAATAAATTTCATACAGTATGAAAATAAAGTTAATATTCATACAAATGTTGCGTCGACCTTGCAATATTTGATATCATCTTATTCCGGTCATAACTATTCTCTATTGAGAGAGAAAGTGAGAGAGAGTGATAGAGATCGGGGTTGCGAAGAACGCTCTCGTATGTTGTACTCACAAGACCACCACCCACTATTCTCCGCCACACGTGCGAGTCCACGTGTGCGTTAATTGCTTCATTGCAATCTCGTGGAACGCTTTAATTAGCCATGTTCCGGACGCAGATTGCAAAGCGTAGGCGGCAAGCGGTACGGCGTCGCACCGTACTGGAGATGACAGCGTCACCCGAGCGTAAACGGCAATGCGAGGGCGATGAAGGAATGCAAATCGTGAGAGGGAAGTTTTGTGATACAAACTTATCATTCTTCTTAAAAGTAGAGGAAACTGCTCTAGAATAAAGATTAGAAGGTTTGAACCATCTAACATGTTAAAGATAATGCAATTGTTTAGGGATAATAATTCTAGATGGAATATGACATTTTTTTATCTATCATCCTACGTCACCATTGACCTAGTGCTGCAAGACACACATTTTTTACATATTTTTTCGAAAGAAATCTAAATGTTTATAGATTATTTCTTTGGCTCAAATGAATCATGTTTATAGATTATTTCTTTGACTCAAATGAATCAGCGATATTTAAAATTAATTTTAATAAATTTATTGTCAAAAAACAGTACAAACTGCGTATGACCACGTGGAGGACAATAAACTAATTTACTCTCCGGAAGCAAGCAAGATTAGGATATAAAGACAATTTATTTGAAACTGAATTTAAATTCAAAAATAAATTTACTAAAAATTTATTTTGTGAAGGTTCTTATGTGTTTTTACTTGAATTTGCTTTAAGATTAACCATTAATTTGCTATTGAAAACAACAATGTCACGCTGTAGTACTCAAACTGTATGAAGCTCTTATAAAAAATTTGAACGAAAGAATACTGTAGGAAAATGATACGTCGTCTGAATTCTCTCTGAGAATATTGATATGCGTGGGAAATGTAATGCCTATGATACGTCATGCGAATTTTAAGTTAATGTTACTCGACACTAAGACGTTGAGTTAAATTGGTATATCATTTATCCAAACCAATCGAACCACATGTGCGGTTGTTGGGAATGAGGAAAGTAACAACCAGTTTTTTTCCCTCGTGGGTAAAACTCAGAAGAAATGAAAGATAAATAAAAACAGCATCCAGAACTCAAAATTCTCAGAATATTTTCTTAAATATGTCCAAACTTAAAATAGTCATCTGTATTCTGTAATATTGAAGAAAAATATTTTCCGTCCCCTATATCGTAGAATAGATCTTGTTTAATAAATAATAAGTAATTGTGAGATGAAGTAAATCTAAAAAATTTATAGAACAGAAAGCGAGAGCCAAAAAACTTTATTTCGATGTTACAATTCATAAATATAAAGTTAAAAGTAGAAAACGTTTGTAGCACTTTTGAATAGTTAAGAATGTACGTCCCTTAGAATATCTTTCTAATTACATTAACAATCGATGTATGGTTCATTTCTCAAAGCACAGTTTTTCACATGTAGCTTCTATAGGTTGATGTTATTCACTTCCTCTCCTATTTACCAAGATAGTATGTTAAATGGAAATTTCACGTTGGAGTAAATAACGAAGTCAGAAAAGTGTGAAATTGGTTCAGGTGCTGGAGAATGTAATTTTGTTTAAAATCGTAGGCTTGCATTATCTTTCATCCATTTACGTCTCATATAATCCTTTGTCTTCAATCTTTCAAGTGGATGTGGTTTTGGCGATTATATTATCTCTAAATTTCTCTATGCATCAGCTTCCTGTTCTCGATCAATAGGTTAGGACTGAATAACTCTTTTCTCTACCAGAGACTCATGTAATTAACTCGGGAAAAACTATGGCCTTTCAACGAATTACGATGAAAACAAAAGCAATTAAATCATAAAAACTTTTGATAAGTAATTGGTATAATACATTCGTATCTATACTATTCTAATTGTAATATCTGTATTGTATATATAATATTGTCGGAAACAGTTATTTTTATTTTTAGATCATTTCACAACAACTCATCTAATATTCCGTAATAAATATGTGATCTGTAAGAAAAAGCATTAATCATCATTACTGGTATAGTTACCACCCAAGCTTATCTGAATGATGTAAACATGACTGGTTTTTTTTCTTGCTTTTTGAGTTTGCTGAAATGTGGTACCTGAATGCCGCCCCTAAACGCTGATCCCATGAAGCCGTTTACTTCTGTTGTTTTCTCACTAAACTAATGCGATTTTTTAGAGCAAAAAAACACGGAATGCTCTTGCTACTCAAAATATAATTTATGAAACTCTGTTCCGAAACAAATTTATTTCTAGTTCAAAGATCTACAAAATGGTTTCTATCTCTCAGCTTCATTATTGTTACTATATCCTCAAATATGAGCCAATAACTTATAACAAATTTTGTATGATAATTTGAAACTCGAAAGATGATCAAATTAGTAGTTCTATATAAAATAAGTGTACAAACCACACTTCCATATGTAATACAGATAATTCGTCTGTTCGTTAGCGAACATGTAATTCATTAGTCATTATGCTAAAATGCTTTGTTATTTTGGAATGCATATTATGAGTCATATTCCTTTCTGATCACCATCGTAAACATTTGTAGCAAGTTTCACTTAGTTTCATACTTAGCATTAACAGTGTAACCGGAATATCAGAACTGTTATGAATAGTTCTTGGTATTATACAATGGACCATTACGTAATTCACGATTCTCTACGAATATTGATTACTTATAAAAAGCGTCATAACTGTCATTTCTTAGGACAGTGGTTGTCATGTAACATATTTTCCAAATAAATGAGTTTAGTAGTTTTTTAATTGATGTAATTTTTAAATATTACTATCTCTAACAGAAATAGACGACAGACGAAGCAATAGGAAATCATCTAGAATTATTTTAATGCTCTAAAGTACGAAACTTCAATTATTGTGGTTATCTCCGTCCGGTTACGCAAAAAGGAAACTCAAATTTTCTGGGACATTTGCTTATTAATGTGGAGAATTATGCTGATATCTTACTTGCTTCCGAATAATGAAGTAGCATAATTTCTCCTCAATAATATACTTGGTCTTCAGTATATTTTGGAACAAATAACTTTTACTATTGATGTTGAAATAATTATTAATTATACAACGCACTTCGAATAATTTACAAAAAAACTAAGTTGTTATGAAGCATTGTAAGCAAATTCTCGAAAATATTTATTGAATTACAATCTCTATTACATTAATGATTTTGAGTAAATTTCATTAGAACTATAAATTCATAGTGTTCTGAAAATATTAATCGTTGAATTAGTATTGAAGACTGTATAAATCTTTCTCCGTATAATTTGCTCCGGAGTATTAATAGGATATGCCATTTACAGCAGGGTTAGAAGCATAACGCAATATACGAACTACGAGGAACCGTCGCTTTCGTGAGCAGAAATCGCTGGTTTTCAAAGTGAATGTCATTGACCTCAAAGCAGAAATTACGGTGTCGCAGTTGGATTGAAACTGAAGTTTCGGCAGAGGTAATACGATGTCGGCGGTGGAGAAAGAGGGGGAAGGGGAATAAGAAGGTCGTAACGGTGTGTTTCCATCCGAAGCCCTTCGGGTGAAAGTCAGTAACAACTAACAAACACACCACAAGCCATCCCCACTTGGATTTTCCCAACTTGGAATTCGCTCGAAGCGGTTTACTTTAATACATTTACCTATCGTCTCTATCAAACCCTGTAAATTCACATGCATTAGTAAGGATTTACTTGCAACTCGGCTTCTCTTTTCTACATCTAATTTTGTGTTTCTAGTCGCAAATTAAAAGTTAATTAAATTTCTCGGGGATTCTGTCTTTTTATTGAGAACGGTTTTTACAGAACTGTTCGCGTACTTTCTATTGTATTGATTTGAATAAATGATTCTGTTTCACTACAGAAGCATATATTATTTATTGAATTAGTTTTTTATCATTTGCATTTATTATACAACTCACGTTGTTTTAATTTTTTATTGGTGATTTTTTGGAGTAATTTATACACCTGATTTATTCCATATATTACAAATGGAATGAAATCTTCGTAAGTTCTTTTTTTATTTTTTTAATAAGTGATTTTTATAAATGTTACTTGTATAGTTGGTAAAATAGAGTTCACTTTGCGTTTGGCATAAATGGTGCATTTTATTTTTCCATATATCTTGCTTGAAAAGGGTTTTTGAAAATGAAATAATCGCTCCTCACGAACTAATTATAGTAGCTTTTGTTCATCACGTTCTCAATATTGTCGTGTATAATGTAGTGTGAGCATCACTTCCTATCTCCCAAGACATCTGTGGTTGCGGCGTTGTTGTGTGGTGGGGGCCAGGAGAACAGGTCGGAAAAGGGGCCTGCGGGGAAGAGGGCGGGCCGCGGTGCGAGCCAGGCACAAACCTGAGCGTGTTGGCCCTCGCCTTCGCCTTCGCCGCGGCTTCCTCCGGCGCCCCGCCTCCTCACCCCGCAACACAGCGCCTCGCCACGCCAAGCCGCAGCGCGCACCGGGGCAGCCCCCCCCCCCCCCCTCCCGGATCGGCGGTGACGTCATCGCGCTGTGACGTCACGCACCGTAGTACACTCGTGGCCCGGCGGCGTAGTTTGTTGGCGAAAAAGAAGAAGTGGAGTGGGGCGATGGATGGCGAGGTGGCTGCCCGACGCTGTCGGAGAAAGGACGGGGAGAGGGGCGGAGATGATGAAGGTTCGCTGGGGTGATCATTGGGCAGGAAGATTCGTAGGTCACGACAGGTATGCTATTGGGGAGGGTCATGAAGTATACTCTACCAAGACTGTGTGGTCGAAATTTTACTCTTCTGTATCTCGTTTTGTTGATATCGTTCTAGCACGTATTCTATTTACAGTATAACCTCGTATATTCGTCCACTCATATATTTATTATCAACACCGCATCAGTTTTAACATCGTTTTCTTATTCACATTCTCACTCTTAAACGTCAGAAATGTTTCAAATGCAGTTTTTATGTGACCTACATATCGAGTTCAATCGCTCAATCAACATACAGGATGAATATTACTACTGATATTACATTAATAATTACTTATAACATATGGCGTGTAGGTGGTCGAGAGAGCATGTGTCAGTGGGCCGTATTACAAGTGTTCTGTAACTTGCAAACATTGTTATGTAACGTAATTCCTCACTCGTACAGATTATCCGAATTTTCTCTCGTATTAAGCGGATCCATTCCGACTCCAATTAGCCCGGATAACTGAGCTCGCTGTTCTATATTCAGGGAGCACAGACATAGATACGAACTACAATTTATCTTGATAGTATAGTCAAACAAGCAATGGATACGTAAGCAACGACCAGAAACATGTTGATATAAACATGTCAAAATATTCAGAATGTGTTCTTCTATAATAAATTTATAATCCTTTTCAGAGTTTTCCCCACAAAATATGTTTTTCTAGTCTGCGAAAGTGGTCGTTGTGTTAAAGTAAACTTCCGTTAACTTCTTCCGAAAATAAAGAAAGTTTTGGTTAATCCGGATTGAAGCACCACATGAGTTTTTTCAAACAATTTCAAAAAAAGACTTCTTGGATTTGTAGTCTTGTCGAGAATAGTTCGAACATAAATATCGCAGTGAACGATGACTCTGCTTCTCCTTGTTCTGATAGAAATGAATGCTTATTTTAGTTTACTCAGAAGCTCAGGCTACAAAAGCCGTACCACAAGGGGGCCCACACCGCAAAAGATTGTAATTAAGAAATGAATACAGCTATTTCAGATTTATAAGACACGATTGCCATTGGCAGTGCAGACGACCGAAGGCCCGCATCGTTTCCTCTTCACATTGTACAACAACGTCATGACTCACGACACTCGCGTCATATTTAACTAAATTTCATTTGCCGTTTAAATTACTTGAGAAGGTACAGAAGGGTGTATTGAAAATGCTTGTTATATTCAAAACTGAAGTGTGCATGTTGTAAAAGGAAAACATGTACTTTTACCTAATTTGATGTACTTTTCTAAATATTTTTTTAAAAGCAATGCCGAGAAATTGTTCATAAAATTTTTAAGATTTTCAGTTCAATTATTTGTTACTCCATTCTTCTAATTCTGCTAATTGCATTCAATTTTGTTGTTGTTAAAAGTCGGAAACTTGTATATGATTACATCAAGGATTTTAACTAAATAAGTGTTTTAAAACGTCATTTTAAAGGTAAATGTTTTTTAAAATTTCCGAGTGTCCCCTTTTTGTCCTGAGCAGTATTCCATACCCACTCCCTCAGAAGGCACACACCACAGTTTGAGCCTAGGGGTCTACAGGTCCTAAATCCGGCCTTGGGTTTACTTAATAATTTGATGTTGATTATACAAAGGTGATAGGTGAGATGAAAGGTTGAATTTTCATTGTATCAAGGTACAGTTCTGCCAAAATTTAAAATTTTAGTGTTGGTTGTGTTTATAGAATTTAATATTACCCGTTCAGTTTCATAATGTTAATATACCCGCGAGCGAGCATAGTGAATCGAGAGACTTTCTACATCAATGATATTTTATCATTCTTATAATAAACATTTCTAGGGTGCTTTAACATAATGATGTACATACATTTCTTGAAACATTGTTGACACATTAGTTGAAATTAATAATTTTTTCACATTTATAAATGACGAGAAGTGGAATTTTTTTTCCTTTGTTGTGAATGAACATAAAATGTTTGTTAAGTAGGGGGAAAAAGTTTGCAGAAGAGGAACTCCCTAGTTTTCCGTCTTTTAATTCGAATAATGCCTAGTATATAATACCGCAAATATTGTACGACCAAGTTACCCCTCCGAAAATAAATCGTCGAGATATCGTCCCATGAAGTGAGTTGTGACAACGGAGGTCCGAACGTGTGCGGAAGGGGTGATCTGGCGAGGAGCTTAACCGAGTCGTTGGCGCTGTCGGTGGGGCGTCGACGGAAATAACCGCGCGCGCAACTCGTTTCCCGCCCCACGCTGTGGTCCACCGCGCCACCAGCGTCGCCTCCGCAGCCTACGCCACCTCCGCCTCACTGGGTGGGTGGAGGAGCGGGTGTCGCTTTGGCGTAGGTGGGTGATGGATGTTCTCTTGGCCCTGCTGGAGGGGAGAGAGGCTGCGTGAAGGCGACCTTATGAGTCTGTCGAGAGGCGAATGCTCTCTGTGGCCTCCGTGAGAGGAGGGCAGTCCATGCGGCACGAACCTCTTGTAATCGAACACTTGACTCAATATTATTCGCATCATATGTCCCAGTTTGTAGATCCTTTTCTGCGTAAGTAGTCGGAGCAAATCACACAAATGAAGAATCGTACTTTAGACCATTAAAAGGTTTGTCGGCGATTTCCTATTATTTCATCCGTCACCTTTTCCTTCCCGAGATAACAGCATTTATAAATTATTACTTCAAGGAAAGAAGCTGCTTGACTTATTTATTAGGAAAATGTTACTTGACTACTTGAAACCTGACGATTGACAGCTCTGCCACGTCTGGTAAGTAATGAACAAGATTTGAAGAGAATTGTGCTTGAGTTGTGTGATGCTCCATCGTGCATTGTCATATACGATTCTGATGACCTGTTTACATTGTTAATGCTAAATACGAAACCAAGTGAAACTTGCCTGTGGTAGATGGGGAAATGTGTATCATATAATCCAGGTTAACGAAACAGTCTTACAAAATAAAAGTAAGCGTGCATATTATCGTACAAATCGTTAGTTTAATCCTACTTACCATGCGATTAAATCGCAAAAGTTTCGTTAGTTATATTACTAATCGTTATATATGTTGAAAAGGAAGTTATGGTGGAGGAAGAAAATGTTTCGTGTTGACATTAGCGAAATTCGATTTAGGATACTAATCCCCTAACTTTCGTGATTCCGCAAAATATCGATAATTAATGCTTCGGGCCTCAAACCCTCAGAAACATTATGCGTTGCTACTATTCGTAATTGTGCGAGCGGACTTTTAAAACTATGTAGCTATGATAGCGTCGTGTATGAACACTCATGTACGAGAATGTACGTACAAACATTGAAAATATTAATTCCTTTCATCGCATATTATCCTGCGAAAAGGGCTATATCTCTGTGGTCATGCTAAAAATAATTGTAGTTATCACCTATACTTGTAGTTATCGTATTTTATCACATAAAAGCAATTTGCTTTTGTATGTTTCTTAAATAGGTGCATCTTTTAGGAAAAACTTTTCAACGAGAAACAAAGTTAATTGTCTCATATTTTTATTTTCTTCGCATGTGTAGTTACGAATGTAAGTAAAATGAGTATTTTTTTTCTTCTTATAAAATGTTTCTGTTGTTTCTTTATGTGTTATGTTATAGGCTAATTATTTCGTGATAACAAATTTTAGAAAATGGTTCAGGATAACCCATTCCTGGACTAAAATGTAATATAAATGATTAAATTCTTTATAAATATTTAGGGATGTAAATTATAATTCATGTATTTTCTTTATATATGTATAACACTTCTCATTATTTTTTTTATTTTAATAAATTATTAATAAAATTGTATACTGACAGATACGGAATGCACATTTGTGTATGTACTATTACCATCAAACGAATAACAAATATGTAAAAAGTATACTTAGGTGGATTATATATATATATATATATATATATATATATATATATATATATATATATATATATATATATATATATATATATATATATATATATAATATTAATGTGGAAACTATATTGAGTATGTCTATTATATACAACGAATGTTTGTGTTCGTTATTTCAAAATCTTTGATTTTACGATACTTGTTTCATTTTCAGGAAAGTAAAATTATTGTGTAAAACGAAACATTGTAGCTATCGTCATTCCAACTTAATTGAAAACAAAAAGGAAGACTAATTTTTTTCAAGCAAAAACCTATCTAAAACTAAATAAATTAGTACTAAATTATATTATTTGACAATAATTTAGCAGAGTCCTTTCAAAAATAGGAACTTTGCATTTTGTGAATCAGGATTTAATTATCCCCCTAATTAGTGTTACATTTGTGAATAATGAAACTTAAAAATTAGATGAAAGTGTAATCAAAATGCCAATTCCTCGTTTGCGCAGTCTCAGTCCTCCTCCCAGTTTGTCGTCATTCTTGACCTTTCACTTGTTGGCTTCGTTTCTTTAATGGTATGCAAATATCATTCATTCCTCCAAATTTCCGTTACGCAGGTTTTACTATCTCAGTTTCGTATTTGAACCTACTTCTCCGGATTCCTTGAGATAGTAGAAAACTATTTTGTTTCCAAGAAATTAATCGGATACTTTCATTCCCTTGCATCACTTGCATGCCGAACATATTATTGAATCAAAATGGAAAACACAAAGTTATTCCTACCATTTATACATTGGAAACCTAATATTCTTCGTTGGAATAAGTGGCGCTCTTCGAATAACGACACCATGAAAACATTTCGTTTAGTGATACCGAGCAGAAATAAAAGAAAACACATTACAAGGTGAAGATTGATCTAAAGTAGAAGCCACGTTTCAAAGGTGGAGTGGAGTATACCCTTTTTGTTAGCATTGATCTTTGCTCGCCAGTTAAGTACCTCGTTACTTGCATAATGACTCAACTGCAATCGCCACATAACTCCCCACATTGCTGAAAATATAAATGAAGAGACTTTAATTAGAAGCCAACTTATACGTGTTCCCTACTATAAAACCATTGATTCATTGGAAATACACTATTCTCTCTGGCGAGAGATGATGTACGAAGGTATTTGCTCTAAGATTACAAGACGTGTTACTACCATAAATAGTTAATTTAATTAGTAACATAGATATGAATATCCTTCGCGATTGATTATGATACTTTTAATGGTGTGAAATAGTTCTTAGTATGGTGTATAGCAGTGGTCTTCAAACTTTTGAAAATGAAGATTATTCTTTTGCCAGTGACAGTTATACAAACTGCATTTAATTATTATTTTTAAATTAAATTAATTAAAACAAATACACCGCATTTACAGATGATGTAACATTAAATCCAAATATTTTATATAGACGTGTCTTTTTTTTTTTTTTTTTTTTTGGGGCTTTAGGGCTCGTCAACATCGAGGTCATTAGAGCCCTTAAATTCTGTACAGGTAGGGAAAATGCAGTTACGCACTAGGGAGAGCCAACATGACTCTCCCCGCGTGTGGGACTCGCCGAATGACTCAGCCATACCCACTAAAAACCCTCCTGAATTACAACTCAAAACTAAAATCCCAACATATCTCAAGACTTTACTGAAAACGTTAAAAAATAGAAGAGGAAAATGAAAGATACCCTAGCCCTAATAGCGTCGGGATCGAAAAGAACAAGAGGTGACCAAGGGAGGTCAGAAAAGAGAAAGGAAGGAATTATTGTCTATTATTGTCATCAATAATTCTTCCATGTATGTTTTCGCTCCGTGAATAAAAATCGGTATATTCCGGTAGTGGACAATAAAATAATGTCATTTATGTTGTGGAAGAATGATTTTGCGGATAGTCGTATGCTAGGGATGTCAACGTTAGCACTTAGGGGCATCAGATCACGACATGCTCAATTATAGGGCACGACTTGCTAGCTGCCTCCAAAGCAGGCTTTAGCCAGGGTTGGCCAGTAGGCTATCGTAGAGGGACAGACGAGATCATGGAAAAATTTTGAGAGCGAATGAACCAGGACTTTGTGCGTGATGAACTCTTGTTATGTGTAAAATATTAGGTAACTAACTAAGAAAGTAGTCTTTAGTGACATGACCATGCGTGCCACAAAGAGAGCGAAATAAATTTTAATTTACGTTTTTCAGTACTATGATTTGCGTTGCTTATTCCCTATTCTGATTTTGTATCGCTTTATACCAATTTTGTTCGTAGTAGAAAATATATTGCTTTGCCTTCAGAAATTTTCTTTGACGCTTTCACAAACTAGCTAGTGTCAATGCGCGAGAAAAGAAATTTGTTAACCCCTTCCTTCTATCCGATAAGCTGATATCGCGATATAATATGTCTGAACACAGGAAGGAACGCAACTCCGCTCGCGTTCAAAACTAATAGCTTCGAAATATTGCTTCTATGAAAAACATCGCTTCTATTCCTCCCGCTCAGAATTTCGAACTAGGAAAATATTTTCCGTATAGAAAACGTATCAAAAGAAATCTCTCCAGACATTTTTTGATCCCCCGTAGAAATGAAACATCAAATGTATATATGACGCATTATCTTTCAATTCACTAGTGTATCTTTACAATGTACTAAGCATGTAGTTTTTAATATAATATTGTAACACATGTATGTAAACATTTATAACCTGTACTGCATTCCAAACCTGTTACCGAAGACCTAACAGTCTGACAAGAAAAGTAATTTAAAAATCTCTGCTCGCGTGCCGTTCCTTTGACTTCCCTGTAGTAAGATTACGCAGGACTGACTTCATACTAGAATAAGAATACCAATCAGTAGATCTACTGTATCGTGAAACCAGTACAACTATGCAATGTTTTCCAGTACTCAGTATTTCACGTAAATCAACTTAACAATGCAATTTATTGTCTGTGGCGCCAACAATTACAATTTTAATTCTATTAACTTTATATCAGGTTTTTGACTTCACTCTTCTTTGGGCGATCAGTAGCGAAACCTGGGTAAAAATCCAGAAACTACCACAACTCCAGTTAAAATTTTTATTTCAAGATTTATTGTAACAAAAAAATTGTGCAAAGTACAATTATAAGATAACGATCTCTCCGAAGTGCAGAAAATAATCTTTGCAATGATACCTCATTTTTGACTGTTGGTTTAATACGAAGAGAGAGAACGAGATTACAAAAAGTTAGCTTTTAGAAAAAAGATATAGCTATACCACATGATATGAATTTTTATTGGTAAATACTTATCTCCATATCAATGTTGCTTGTTAATTCCAAAGTTAAATGAATGTAAGTACTATTTATGGTTTTCGGGTGACTGAAAAAGATGCCATTCGAAAAAATTGCTTTTTCGAAAACTTCCTTAAATAGACGATTGATTAATATTTAAAAAATAAAATCATTTAGTATGTTTATAGAACGTGTTTATTGTAACTTTTTCAAAAAATATGTGACCGAAAAAACTGAGCCAGAACCTAAGTAAATATTGGCATTGTGATATTAAAAAACATTACCTTATTCCAGAATGCATCTTCATGAAGTATCAATACTTTCTTGATTCCCAGAGACAACCAGTGGAACTAGTATCCCTTCAGCTGACTGCATTGCGAGTCGTGGAGGTACATAAAAGTATGTTTCCTATTACGTATAGTTCTCTAAAACGTCTCCATAAAAATGCATGAAGTAATACACACATTTTATCTAAAGTGTTTATGAAACAGCTCGGGGTTCGGAAACTGGAATTGATTGAAAGCGTATCGTAATATGTTTCAAATATAAAGTAGAGAAGACTTGAAAGAATAATGAGTCCCATTATAATTAGTTTGCAATTCTATAAATACATATTACGACGTTATGCGAATATGTCTATTAATGTATGTACTGAATAACAATTCTGAACGTAATAAAGCAAAAATATCTTCTAAACTATTAATGTATGAATAATATGTGTTCTATTAATGTAGAACAAATATTTATTGTCATTTCCACAGACTTTCTATTTTCGTGGCGAAGTATTCCAATCATATACACGATATGATTGTCCTTATCATAAAATGAGCTCAAGTACCTGTAATTGGTACCTTTCTTAAATGCATTACCGTTATCAACAATATTTCTAGAGCAGTTACCTGGAATGACAGGTGCGTAATAATCTACCCTTCCCTATGCTATCTTTGTAAAATGCTGCCGTAGTGTGCTGGTTATGTGGTCTCACAGGGCATCACTAACCCATTTTGCTTTGAGAAAAATAAATGGTTATTTTCAATTCAATATGAGACAGTGCATATGAAAGAAAAATTAGTAACAAATTCGTTACCACTTGGGGAAAATATAGAAGTAACTGCTACAATACTGAACAGAAACTACGTTTATGTGCTCCTAGAAATGAAATAGATCCGTACGTAGAATACCACGTGGGTTAATCGTCAACATTAGTCTGAGTAAATATTGGTACCCGGAGTCAGCGTGGCTCAGTAAAAAAAGAGCACTGAGTTGCTGACTGGAAGGATGGGAATCGATCCCCGGTGAGGTGAGGATTTTCATCACGCCTCAACATCCAGACTGACTCCCAGGCCTACTCAGCCTGCTATAAAATGAGTACCAGGATCTATCCTGGGGTCGAACCGGGATGCTGACCACATCTTCTTCTAGTACCGGGGTCAAGAAATCGCGCGAGCTCTACCCTCCGCGAAGGCCAAAGCCCACAAAGGGCTGTAGTGCCAGATAAGAAGAAGAAGAAATATTGGTACCACTAATCCTTTTTACTAGTTTACTCGCTACATCTTACGAACTCACAGTTCGCATCAGTAGCGGCGATTGAGAATCAAAAGTAGGGGGGGGGGCAAAAATATTGACAATTATCATTTACATGACATTTTCTGGATATTTCCTCTACGTATGTGTTAAATAATGAAATAAATCAAAGAAAAGACAGTTACTATATCAAGGATGGTGCAATGTTTTTAAAATGATTCCCAGTTTTAGACGGTTAAAATGAAATTTTTATCTTTCCTAATAATCACCGCCACTGACATGCTAATTATTACACCGTTGCTGGGTAGGTGACAAAGGTAAAACGGTTGTATGCCATACTAAAATAGTTTTCACTTTGCCTACACTTTTAATTTGAAATAAAACTTTCATTATCCACAGTGTATAGAATTGAAATTGTTTATAAATATTTCGTATGATCTTAAGCTAGATATTTTCGATGCGGATGAGTTTTCATACCGGAACTAATTTGCTCTTTACTCCCATGACGTTATAAAACGTTTTGAAGATATTTTTGCTTTATTAGGTTCACAATTGTTATTCAGTACATTCATACAATTTTTTAGATGACAAAACAAAATTTAAAGTAAATATCGTCGGAACATTTAGAATTTTAATCAAGACCTAACGTAACTCGTATTCTACGTAAGATTTACTCATTAATTTCTTTCAGTGAGGAAACGAGCTCTCTACTTGACTGTGCATGCGAAATAACCGGAAGATGGTAAACCAAAGGAGATGGAGAGGAAATGAAGTTCTGCGAGTTGAACAAGCATCCTTTTGTACTTCTTGCTCATACTTGCAGTACTTGCTGGTATGGTACGTAAAACTCTCATTAATGAAGCACTTAGGTCACTAGGGGATGGGTCACAGTAATAAGTTTTGTACTCTGTTTATATTTTGTCTTAAATATGTGTAGTGAACTGCCTAAAATAAGAAAAAATATATTTTCCATTACAATGGCGAAGAGCTCGAGACTCTAAACTCGGAGACGACGTTTTTTTTTTCTTTTTACAGAAGAGTGAAGTCTCTAATGAAAATCCAAATTAACATGTAAATGCGTAACGCGAAAGTGTGTTTGTCTGTTTGCTACCTGATCACGACTAAACAACTAAACCGATCTGACGAAATTTTGCGAGGAGTTAGTTTAGATGTCCAGAACGAACATTATCTAATATTTATTTTATAAATGTGTGATAAGAGAGATAACAATGGTTTTTGACAATAAATGTTGATAAAATCAGAGAAAATAGTTATATTTCCTTACGCTACCTAAACGGTTCGAGAGAGGTGACTATGAGTAGAAATATTTGCCTTAGTGAGTTCTGCAAGAAATTCCGCGACAGCATATGTCTATCTACAAAAAATAACCTAAATTATCGATAAAACGTTAATAAATTAGAAGTGTTAAAATACTACAATTTAAGAGTGTAATTTAAGAAGGAAAAAACATCATCATTAAATTAAATGGATTATTTGTTTTGTGCATTAAAGAAAGATAAAACAGTCTGTAAATTGTAAAATTTCGACATATAGTTTATATTTTACAAGAATTTTAATGATTTACAGCCGCTTCGTGCCTCTGAAGTGAAAATTCGACCTGTGTGGCTCCCGCGAGATGGTGTAGTGTATAGAGTCAAGTTTTGTATTAAATTTGTATTATTATGAATTTGAAAAATTTGGATGCTATACATGTTTTTTAAAAAACCAGCAAGTAAAAGTATTCTGATCTTACAATAAAGGATAGATTTTTTTTTCTGAGTAAACGAAGATTAGTCAAAGAAAAATCCCGGGCAACAGCGGGTAATCAGCTAGTAACACATATTGACTCCGACCGTGAAAGCCTGCATTCTTTTATACTTAACCAAACACTTCGGAATTCTATGTGACATTGGTGTATAATTTAGTGTACCTCATGAACAAACCGAATGCATTTCTCTTTTTGATACTCTTTTTGAACTCCTCGAGTGAGAGGCCATCAACCGAAGAGCGCTGTGTCTTCCTCACGCGTGGTTGGCAGCTCGTGGTGTCCGAGTTACGTTAGTTATCTGAGAGCCAACTTTCACTCGTGATGTACTCCGCTCACATCGCTGCCACCACTCCAAGAATTCCCCACATTTATCGCACCTCACTACAGTGGAAAATTAGACGTTTTGAAGGAAAGAGGTATCAAGATGCTCTAGTACATAATTAAAAGTTATACATTAATTACGTTTGTTTTCTGGGGATATTTATTACCTATCTAGATTTATTCCATTAAATGTTGATTAATTGCATGCATGACGCTTTGTGGGTGGGTAGTTGTAGATAACCAAAGTTTATTAATCTGTTTAGCTAGTCAAAGAAATGATAAAGAATAATTGCTGACGAAACCTTAAACAAATATTTCATATTTTTAAATCATGAAATATACTTGTATTTTCTTACTTGCACTATTTTTGACATTTCTTTTCTGTTTTAATGGACGGAAGCCATACGATTACAACTTTGTATTGTCACGTTCTCAGCGCAAGATTTTTGTGTCAGCTCCTTGACATTACAGTTCTTTCAGAGAAACTTGAAATATCATATATGGGTGAGATCTCTTTTCAAGTCGGACAAATATATATGTTGTATTTACATGCATGTATGCAGTCTGTATATTACCGAAGCGAATTTTAAAATTCATTTTACTTTATTTGAAATGTATAAAAAAATAATTATTAAAGAAATACAAATTTTAGTTTGCCTTTATATAAATCATAAAAAATCGTTATATACTTATTATATATTCTATACGTAATAGAGGAACACCGTTGAAACCACATATTTTTAGTTTCTTGGGAACATTTGCACGATAAATTTATAGAATCCCTCGTAATCCAATGAATATCAGCCCAAATGCTCTAGAAACCACCCCTTCTTCCGTTCCAAGTGATCAGTGTTCCCAACATCGCAGAACATAGATGGTACAGTTACTTTCGGTGCCACTATTTATAACGCGTTGAGAGACCCGCCCCTTGCAGAGCACCAGCATATTCAGCGCTGCGAAATGAGGACGGACGGCTGTTCATTTGCAAGCTGCTTCCTTTTGCCAACGTTCGCAATCTAATTCTTGAGATGCACTTATTACGTTAGCGCACGCATTTGCTTTGTCAGCCTAAAATTATGTGTTTCATTAGTCGAAATGAGTTTATGTGCCAAATGTCTTTCGAGTAAGGTCAACAACTTCTTTGTAATTGTAGGTACATCGTCATATCTAATCTCGGGAAAGTGTTTTAGAGAAGTGCAAAGTTGTGCGCATATTTTCGAATAAACTGTCTACAATTTCGTACATTTTTTTGACCAAAGTTATTGCAACTCCAAGTTAATGTAACCAAGAAAAATTGTAATTTAAAGAAAGGAAATAAAATCAATCAAGTATTTTGATCATTTCCAGTTCATGCAGTAAGCATAAAATTCATTGTTTCCGGCTACCAAAGCATTGTGTCAACCAAAATATGTTCTCTTATAAAACTAATGATCCATTTTTATTGTCGCGTTACAGTTGTGAAATAATAATATCGAGTTTTTTTTCAAGAATTTAGCTCCATTAAATTAACAATAATGCTCTTATTCCTTATCAAACACAAGAAGGATATATTCAATGAATCTCGATGTGGAGGTCATTTCTCCCTGTTCATTCACTGAATAGAACAACAATCTGCTGGTAATGAAGGAGCTCGTTTATCGTTGTGGTAAAATTCATCTTAATATGTACATTTTCGTTACGTTTAGAGACATTGCAGCCACGCTTTTAGTTCGATAAACAGACATAAAATAATTTTTATGGGCGAATTATCTTAGCGCCTGAATTGAATAACACAACATATTTTGCTTCAAATTGAATGTAGATTATATATTTCAGAAACAAAGCCACTTACTTGCGGAGTACCCCAAGGATCAATTCTCGGCCCTATACTCTTTTTATTGTATGTGAACGACATGTCATCATCCACATCAGATTGCAAAATGGTTCTTTTTGCTGATGACACTAATTTACTATGTAAACACGCCAATGCTCAAAAAGTTTTGTCTAACCTTTCGACTTGGTTCCATGCAAATCGTCTCATTGTAAACACTGACAAAACAGTGTCTATGTCATTTCACAATAGTATCACAAAATCTTTACCCCAGGTTTCTCTTTCTTTAAACGGAACACAATTAAAAACTGTTACAAATACAAAATTCTTAGGTCTCCATATTCAAGACAACCTCAAATGGAATTGTCACATTGACAATCTTAATTCCCAATTAAGCAAATTGTGTTACGCATTCCGAATCTTAGTTAACGCAGTTAGTCCACGTATTTCCCGTTGCGTATATTTTGCAAACGTTTACTCCCATTTACGTTACGGCATTACCTTCTGGGGTAATTCCGGTCAGAGTATTCAAACTTTCAGAATTCAGAAGAGGATAGTTCGGATAATTTGTAAATCTCACCCCCGAAACTCTTGTAAACCTTTATTCAAGGAATTAAATATATTAACACTTCCCTGCATTTATATTTATGAAACAGTCGTGTTTGTTAAGTCCGAATTACTGAAGTGCCACCCTTGCTTTATACGAAACAGTCTCGTTCACGAACACTATACACGCAATAGTAGTAATATTCATCGCCCTAGAGTGTCAACCACTCTTTGCCAAAAGGGACCATACCATTCGGGAATCGTTCTATATAATTCCCTGCCCAAGAATATAAAAGATATTATGAAATTGAATATCTTCAAATCCGCGGTTAAAAACTACCTCCTGCACCAGTGCTTCTACACTGTAAAAGAATTTATTGATTTTAACAAAAGTTAAATTCGTCTTGTGCTTTATCACGCCATTGCTGTAGTACTTTTTAAACAACTTATAACAATTTCAAAAACTATTTTCTTGCATGATTGTGTTGTCTTATGGCTCATATTAATTTAGTTTTATGTGTACTCAACATTGGCACGTTTGTGTACATAAATTCTGTAGCCCCATCCTGGCCCGGGTTTTTCTCCGGTTTTCCTTCGGGTAGAGGCGGATTTATCATACAGGTTCTCTAGGCTTTGTCTAGGGGCGGGTCTATTGTAACAATAAATCGTGAATTTAGTGTTATTTCAATTTTTAAGCACTATACTCAGAATAATCTATAGTTCGATAATAACTTACATGTAATTTTTTGCTTAAAATTACAAACATATTGACATTCTATTAGTATTATAACTCGCAGCTAACTTTTTATCTTATCTAGGAATTTTTGTTGAAAATTTTGAATCCGCCTCTGCCTTAGGGCCCTTGATCGGAATTGATGGGATGGTCCCTTTCTTGCTTCCGGAGAGTAAATTAGTTTTTTTTTTCCCTCCACGTGGTCATACGCAGTTTGTACTGTTTTTTGACAATAAATTTATTTATTTATTTGATTATTTGCAACACAGTTAATTCGAAAATGGTGTTAACTCACTACAATTCCTTTGTGTTCATTTTGACAAGCTTTTATTTAACCTATTAGCTAGTTTGTTTTTTAGTTAGCTTGTTTGGGCCAAATCTTGCAACTGAATGTTAAACCAGTTTCCCTCAACCGATTGAGCTGAAATAGGGCACACATATTTGAATGCGACGACAATGCAATATTATGTTGTCTAATTCAAATAATAACTCTTTGAAAAAAAAATTAATTGCGAATTTATTCCAAGGTAACTGGTGGTGTATTATTTCCGGGAAGCGTCTCCTAAAAACAATCAGTATCTGTATACAAATTAGTATAATGAATTGCATAACTAACACCATTTCATTATAACTTATTATTACGATTAGCGGAGGAACTTCTTATATTATCTTTACGATCGCTCTGCAAAAGGTTGTTTATGCTACAGGAAGGTGTATCACACAATTTTATGTTATTTATATTAAATTCGTATTTAAAATTGAATTTAAATTGTTTTTTAGTTATGTGAACAAGAAAGATGAATTATTACGACAAATAAATAAACAAGTTATTACTGAAAAGTTTTAAATAATAAATGAAAACCTTTTCAAAAACAAGTTTTAATTTACTACATGTACTAAATCGAATGAAATAATTTAAGGTTTGTATTAAGGTAATGCAATGCCAGATGCTAATACCTCTATACACATTTCACGTCAGTATATCCTAATATAAATACACGTACTTTCTATCGCTTTATCGCTGAGAATTATTTAATATTTTATGTTAAATTATTTGTCTTCAAAAAACTCGTCGCGCTAATTATAAAGAAAAACAAACCTCGGAAAAAATTTACTTACCAACCAATCTTTGTCATATGAATTAATTTGTATCTTCTTTTGTGAATACTTCGCTCAACATGCTTTTTGAGGAAAAATAATTCAACGTAAAATAACTTTCAGTGATCAAGATAGAAAGTAAATTTATTTCCATAAGGATCTACAAGAGTGAAATATATGTGGAGGTATTAGCATTTGCTATTGCATTACCTTATTATAAACTTAAACTTAAATTTGTTTTAGTACAGGGCGTAAATAAAAGCTTGTTTTTAAAACGGGTTTTGATTTATTTTTTTATTTCTTTAATCCTGTGCATGAATGGAATTACATAAAAACCGAGCAGCGACTTTTTTGCAAAGAAGTACCAATACGATGAGGAATTACAATTGTTTAAATCTATTTACATTTAACCCTTATTTTTTGGAAAAGAGGTTGCAAAGAGTTAAGAAAGCAGTGACGTAAAATTTTTGTTTGCGTGTGTCTGTTTTCTTTTTCTGTAAATTTATTTTTTACGAAAATATTTCTTTTTTTCTTCATTATAGAATCTGAGTTCCGCTTTTCAATGACTCGTTGAGTCGTATTTATAGAAGATATAATCCAAATATCAAAATCTGAAACTTGCTATTTGACATAAACTACTAGTAACAACAAGGGTTAATTGTAATGTTACGAAGTCTGCTAACATTTCATTCTGCGATAAACTTATGCGTTCACACATGTACGGTCATATAATATTTTATTACTCCCAGTCTGTAAGACCTCTCTACTGCAGAGGTTTACTAGCGAGTGTTTCATGACCGTACAAAATATCACATTTCACAGCTTATATTTTTAGAAAGAACCTTGGACAAAGCTCATCTCGTAACGTGATACTCACTGTGTAAATTGATGTCACAGTGAACTTCTCGCAGTTAGTATCATTTTACGCAACTTTCCTCCCGAAAGATCACATTAAAAGATCAACATTTTACTTGTGCGGATTGTTTTTTGGTCGCAAGTGCATGTGATGTGTTATGAAACGCTTTGCATAGATTTATTTAATACCCCAGCTACATCAAAATTTAGCGCTTTTAGGCCCAGGCGCGATTTTAACTTACTGTGTTAGTTCTGTAATTTGATTTTTGATCAATGAGAGAGAAATAAATCTTTTGAAAAGATATATCGAGCTAAAAATATACTTCGCTTTCATGGATAATAACTCAAAATTTTTAGCTGACGATTTTTTCCTTACATTCACATTTAACAATATATTTAATATTTATTGAAATGGAAATAATTCACTTCCAAGAATTTAATGGATATTATTTTTATCGACAACTTTCATAATTGAAAGGAAGACTTAATGAAGAGAAATCGTAATTTTGGAATTAGTCGAAACGGTACTTTATGTTCAGTTAATTTTTTAATAGACATTTCTCTTGCTTACTCACTCATCCGTATATATTGAATAAAGAAAGCATTGTATTCCGTGTCCTAACAAAAAAACTTCCTAGTGTTTGTGTTTTTTTAATAACAGTGATTTCTGGAATAACAGTTTTTTAACGTATGTCAAATCTTTTGATTTGCTATTTCCATTAATAAAATTAGAATTTTTTAGTAAAATATTACAAAAAGCAATTTTCTATATTACTTGTATGTTGGTGAGAAGTACTGCAAAATCCTTAGTAATGATAGTGCATTTGTCTATTGGATACGTCAGAGCGGCTAAAATACTGAGCCAACTATGGCATGTAGGTTGCTTAAAATTCGAAATATTAGGTTTTGTAATAGGAGGCGTACCTTAAATTTAGCATTCCAAATACTGTAAGTTGGATAAATTGTGTTTCGAAAAATATAGAACTTCCTTTCTGTAAATGAACAGGTGAATGAATCAGTGACCTTAGTTCGAAAGAAAAAAATGCATAAATGATGAGCAAGTAGATAAAGTAAAGAATTACTGAAATTCAAGCGAGCAAAATTCTGGCACTTTTCTGCTAGTACGTATTTATATTGGAAATGTTGACAAAACTGCAGTGCTTTCTAGAATTAAAATTACTTCCCTTCTTCAAAGATTATCTTTGGATTTTTATAATATTTTGTTCAGAACTTAAACCGTAGCTCGAAGCCAATTATCGAGCGTCTGCGTTCGCAAATTATTCTCCTTCTCTGCATTCGTTTCAGAAATCATTGTTCACCCGAGTAAGCAGATGTTCCTGTATTATTTTACAGGTTGAAAATTTATCGTTATCTCCTGTTACGTAATCCTCAATTACAGTTAGTGATGTAAGAGACAAAGTGTCCGCGACCGTCCATCTGTAACATCTGTACCAATTACGCTTGACAAGCCCTTGCGAGCGTATTTCTAGGAATCTGGTGGATGGCACGCAACGTTGCTAAATGAATCGCGTTCATTCATCACACTGGAATGAAATCATTCAACATCATTGACACTACACTTCACGGAATTATTTTTTCTATACCCACAGCTCTCGTACAGGATTTTTGAGAGGATAGTATTATTTGAAGAACATGGTCTGGGCTCCTCCCAACATGTTTATAAATTGCAATGAAAATACTCGTTCTGGTATTCTATTCATAAAACTCATTTTATATCTAAAACACTGTTATTTTCCATTTAATTATGTTATGTTGAATGAAAATGGGAGACGGACAGAGATTCGAACTCGGGACTTTCAGCTGTGCGCGCTAATGCGCTATCAACTGAGCCACCTCGTTCGCCTCTGGGTCCAGTTTAATATTGATATTCAACTTGCGAGACCCACAGGGCCTTGTTCGAATCTCGGTCTGTAGGTGTCGCAACCTCGGCCGCTACCTCGGAAGCACTCACCCGAAGATACCTGCAGCTGTCGGGCGAAACGTTGTGGAAAATTACAACAGACGCAGTAATACCCAAGAAATGTCATCACCAAGATATACAGCCAGTGCGAAAACCATTAAGCAATTTACCATTTGTTAACAAATGAATATGAAATAAACATCGGAAAAAATTGAGATTACTCTCCCTTATGTTTCAAAAATAATCTGAATTATTGTTTGGTAAGACGTTTACACCCCACCCAAAATGAATTTCTCGCGACGGACCTCTCTTATGCAAATACACTTTTGAAAGCAATACTTTCTTCTTGAGTTTTTCTTCTTACATTTTTATTCACTGGGAGTCTGGACATAGAGTGAATCATCAATGAACCAATAAATTATTGAATCAACTGATAATCTCGATTCACAGAATGAAGAAGTAGGAATTGAAACAAAGACATTATTTTTAGTTGTAGCAACTATTTCTTTTTAAATTAATTAAAAAAAACAGTTACAGTAAAAATGATTTGTTAGGGGAGAATATATTTTGAATGTGCTTTACGTTATTTATCAAAAACCTACATCGGTTTTCTCACAAAAAATGAAAGGCTCAATACGGCAATGTTTTTAAAATGACAGGTTTTACATCTGCTAAGAAGTATTAAAAGAAAAATAGTAAATTCCAAATTGATTGATTAATTTATTTTTGTCCATGAAAAACTGAGAAAAACACCTCAGCAGTAACCAAACATTAGGATAAGGAATAATCTCATACAAACAAAACTTTGCTGTCCATACTATTGGCAAACGTTTTTAATAATAATGTCTTATCGCATTTTAGACAAATCGACGTGCAGAGAAAGACCTCTTTCGACAGTTTAATAATAGTAATGACGCGCAAGTTGCTTCTTGTGCAGAGGACCAGAAAGGGACCCTCGATGGCGCCTTGATGTGTAAAAATATTGAGGACGTGTGTTCATGTATGTATGTAAACATACACACATGGGCTACATGTAGTTAATTATTGCTTTAAATGTAATTTCTTTCACGTTGTTTCCTTCTGTCCTAATTTTCTAATAATTTATACCATGTCTATGTGTGTTTTTCAAGATATTTGGGCGTCAGGTTTGTTATTTTAGTTCTTATTATGATATTATCTATAGTTTTAGTGTGTTTTTTTTCTTTCTACCTCCTAGCATTGTTCACTTGCAGAAAAATAAATTTTTGTTATTACTATTGTGTTATTATTATTATTATTATTATTAATAATAATATTAATACCTCAGATTATTATTGTTACGTGTTAATTCATTCTTAACATTAGTCTTTTAAAGACAATTTTTAATAATTTCTTGTTGTTTTAGAACTACACACATTTTTTCTCCATAAAATGTTTTTGGTATCGATTTGGAGTGTCTAGAACGCATTAATTGTTTTTTTTCATTAACTCAAATGGATATATTTGTGTCGAATTTCTTTTCTGATTTCGCCGGTTGTTTCGGGCGAATTATTGACGAAAACTGAGATAATGCATTTCTGTTATTAATGTTTAAAATAGTCCGCATTTAATTACATGATTGTTCGTTCATCTGTATAAAAATTGTCCTGTACACTGAGAAAATAATGTGGAAGCTTGTACCATGGATATGAATTCAGGGGAAGGGAAGGATTTAACCTAACCTTTTTGAATTTCGGATACTATGAGGTTAGAATGTCACATCCAAAGGTTGGGATGATACATCCAAAGTTTGGGATGTCATATCCAAAGATTCAGAAAAAAATCTTTCCTTCCTATTAATTTGAAGCTCACATCCAACTCAGTTCTCTTAGTGTTAGCTGAATAGAAATCTCAAGTGCTGAGACTGTGTCGTAGGCATAGAAAAGAAATTCTCTGCCGTCCACGGAATCTTGAAAACGTACATCAGTCTTTCCACGAAAACGACGCTGCGACGCGAGCAGAGATCCTTGTGATGTATGCGGACTCGCTGCCCCGCGGGGCGAGGTCTTCGCTCTGTTCTCCGGCGGGAGGGGTAGGGAGAGCATGTGGTCTTTACGTCACTGATGACGTTGTGTTTTCCATCACTTGTTTACTGCAATGCTGCTGTTCTGAAGCCACGACCTGAGGCTGCGCTGTCATCTCCACCGGCACGTTTCCATTTTCACGTGGAATGTTTCACTTATCATGGCGTTTTCTCAAGATCAGTTGTTTAATTAGAGCCCCAGTGTACAAGGAATGTAATTTTGTATGATGAGGAAAGAGCAAAATTTCTTTCAGATTATAGACGTTATACATTTTTCATGGCAAGTACAAGGAAAAATTAGTAGAAAAGAGTTCAATTTAATTTATTTTTAGACAAAGCGAAAATTGGAACAATACGGGGTGCCATGAAAATGGAATAGAATGGGAATGACACATTTATAGATAATACGAGATAGAGTTCAGAAAAGGAAATGAAGTTACAATGCAACGTAATCCTGTAATGATATTGATGGCAGGTTGATCTAGGATCTAAGATCGAAATAAATGAAAAACCAATGTTTATTTAGAGACGTTTGTGGGATTTAGGGAGGTGGAATTTCTCCCCTACCCCTACTCCAGTACTGCCCAATAATTTGGATAGAATAGAGCATTTTAACTATTTTAGTTATAAATTTTGAAGTATTTCAGTAAAACTAGGATAATATTGTGTAGCATAATATTTTTTTAAATTATATTAGCTTTTTCTGTATTGTCATCTTAAATTGAATAAGGAGTATTCGTCACCGGTCTCAAAATGTGAGTAAATAGATGAAAATTGTGGTGAATTTAAGGTTTTATTTTTGGATTTTATTTCATCTCCAAAGGTTTTGAGACTATGGAAACGTGGTATGTTTGATGTAAAAGCATATATAAGACAATTTACGATTCTGTAGGTGTTTGTCTTTATTTCAAATGATACACCTCATAATTTTTTCTCGGAACAGAATATTTTAATACTTTTTTCACTATTGTTTGGGGTAGAGACGTGAGACCGGATGACACATTTTGGGAAAACGTCACAATTCGTTACAAATCTGCAGAAAAGAGAATAAACATTCCGGTAATCGGAATCCCACTCGTAAGGGAATCAAAGGTAAAAGCAGGTAGAAAATATTCTCAAGTTCCATCGATATAGACTTCAACATTTGGAAGTCAATATCAATACAATGCGGGAAGAATACAAATGCAACATGCTTTATTAGTAGATGTCTAACGAGTTGAGCACACTGATCCAAGAGTGGGATGGGACGTGTAAAAAACTAAAATTGTCTCGGCTGTCTCAATTTTTTTTAGAGGTATAGTATTTTAATTATGATATATATTCGTATGTTAGAAAAAAATTAATATGTGTTGTTTCACTATTAATACGCGGGTGAATCTATTTTTTTTTTTTTTTTTTTTTNGGTCATGACAATCATGGATATTACAATAAAATCCTCGGATATGGGGCGTTTTGTATTCATTTCATCTTCGCCACGTCTCTATGTACCGCCACAAAACAGATTTTTCCACAGATTTTCATTTTATGGAGTTATTGATGATAATGGAGACAGTAATATTTCATCTCCCGTTCCGTGGGGTAGGAAAAGGTTATCAGCTGAGGTTTCTCTCACCTACTTAAGACCAACGGTACCTTAGATTCCTTGACAATCCTTCCTCTTTTGAACCAATCATGTGGTTACGTGGCAGAGTTGCTTGAACCTCGTCATATCATAAAAAAGTCTCAAAATAAAGCACGCATTATTTTGAATGCTCACCTGGGTCGGCTGCATGGGGTATCATATCACGCTTTTCCGGTTTGTTTGGTACGTGGAACTTGTAGAAGTATGAAGATGCTATGGTGCTAAACAATTCTTGTAGATCTGACAATTTATAGTCACTATCGACACTTTCTCGTGTTGTGATTATCTCAGGGTGAGAAGTGCAAAAGTATAAATGGAATTAAGGATACCGTGAGTTTCGGTGAAGAGACGGTGAATATTCATACATTCCGTGAATTTAACCCAGAAGCTTAATTATTCTTTTGTGTGTCCTTCTTCTTTCTGTTTTTAGTTTTCAAATAAAACCTGTGTTCATTCTGCATTACATTCAAGCAAATCTATTATGTAAAGAATATTGAAGTGATGAAATATGAAATGACGATTGCATTCCGTAACTTCCCTAAAATGCCCGCTAAGTGTGCATTAAAGTTTAGTGTTAAGTTCGTCATCCTGATACTTAGTCGCTTAAAGATCGGCATCATGCTTTCCGTTTTATTATTATTTTGTAGTGCAATTGTATTTTCTCTGTTCAAACAGGTAGTTGGGGCGGTTATATACGAACGTATGCAAAGCCGGAAGTAAAGTTTAGTCGAGCCTCAGAAATTTCCTTGTAGGTGGTATACCTGTAATATATCATACTTCTGCATTACTGGCAGTACATTGCAAGTTAAAGGCAATCTTGCAAGATGCCCTTTGAGTGTTTTGCATACGACTTCAGTTGCTGAAATTATTAGAGCAATAATTACTACCTCATATTGTCTCCACATCTTTTGAATTTCTGTCTCAAGTGCCTGATATTTTTTGAATTTTTGTTCTGTCTTTTTTTTAAATTGTTAGTGGAAAGAACAGGTACATCAACAGTTAAAGTTTTTCTTTTAGATTTGTCTATTAACATTATGTCTGGCTTGTAATAATCTATTGTTCTGTCTGTAACGACTTGCTTTTATTATTATTATTGTAATTGCTTTTATTATTATTATTATTATTTTTATTACAGCCTCTGGCACTTTCGTTATGAATTAAGAGTGAATTGGTTATCATTTTCTGAAACAAACTCGGCTTGCGGAAGACAACCATACATTCCGAACTCTTTTCCGAGACAAAATCATTTTAATATTTCTTCGTACAACTATTTTATATGACTTCTTTGTTTTAAGTCTATGTAATTTAAGAATTTATATCATCTCGAAATAAACATTCATTTTATGTACCATTTTTTAAGTTAAAATAAAAAAGGTATTATATTTTTAATTAAAAATAAAGTGATGTTTCTATTGGTATCTTTCACACTTCTTAACAAATATTTCATTTTGTAGAAACTATGTCTGGTATTCATTTGTAAACGTGTGAAGATCTCTGTTTAGTCTTTGTTTGTAGTATCAAAAAAAAATTTTTTTTCTCATCTGAGAGAATATTCTAAAAAAGAAGTCAAAAGTAAAAAACCCCCTCACGAAAAGTTTCCAGCTTTCTTATTTTCCTGCACCCGAATATTAAAAAGTCTACAATCTTGTCACCCCTCCATTCTGCAGTAATCCTAGGTAAGAACGTGCAACCAGAAACACTAGAAGACAATCAGTAATTTTAAAAACGTAATTCCTTCCGACCAGCGTTTTTGCACGAGTAAAGTAGGTGCATATGACGAGTGGCGTTGGAACGTTCCAACAGCGCGTGGCTGGCGCGTGGCTGCATGTTGCGCTAGTAGACTGTCGTCTGACACCCCGCTCGTCCGGGGTCATGGGTTCAAGAACAAGGCGATGCCTCTTTATTAGCGAGGGGGCATATAATGAGTGCGTGGAATGAGGAATTCGTTCTTAATCTTCCATTGGTTGATTTTAAATTACCATCACTGCAATAGACCGTATTGTTGTAAGAAAAATAAAAACCAGTCAATTTGACAGCAAACAATTTAAGGGGTTTATAAACTATTCAATTGAAATGGATAAGAAACAGTTTTTTAATAGGCTCTTTTAACTTTCTTTCCTCTAACATGAGCTGGCTTCGCCAATTTATTTTGAATTCGTCCAAACACCCGAACATTTAATCGAATACTTTCAACGTTGCTTTAAAAATCAGAATATCAGTTTAGGGTCATTATATGTGAAGTGTTGGAGGCAGATCCGATTAGTGGTGTCCGATAATGGTGTAAGTCACCAGGCATTGAGGGTCATGATCCTTATTCCTAACTTGGGTGTATCTTGATAAATCCGATTCATTCTCCAGGGTAATATCACAATTCATCGCGTATAATTATTCCAGAATAAGAGATATGAGGTCATTAGCCACAAACACACTAGACGGGTACAGCGAAATTTCTTTGAACGATTGAACTGAGATCTTCACACGTTAATAAATGAAGGTCAGACATTGTTTCTATAAAATGAAATTTTTTTAATGTGAAAGATATCAATAGAAACAGATCATTAAAATTCTAGTACCTTTTTACTTTTAATTAAAAAAATGGTACACGAAATGAATTTTTTATTTCGAAATGATACAAATTCCGAAAACATAGAGACTTAATCGAAACAAAAGACTTAAACGAATATTATAAGATAGTTGTACAAATAAATATTAAAATGATTTTGTCACGGAAAAGAGTTAAGAAGGTATGGTCCGCCTTGTTTGTTTCAGAAAATGGTAAACAAATCACTTAATTTATAACGAAAGTGTCAGAGGTTATAATATTAAAACCAACTCATTGTAGACAACTATTAATCATAACACGCCAGACATATTCATTAATAGACAAGTACAGCCCACACAGTACACCTTTCTCGTCGTGAAATCGCTATCGTGGATGAAAGTCGGACAAGGAAATCGGTGGAAGACTCTATCTTTTTTTTCTTCAGTCTATCCCGAATATTTAAGAATTTCTCCTCTTTTTCATTTGCAGTTCTCGTTAAAAGAATTCGTTTCTGCTCTCGTGAGTACACCCATGGTGAATGAAGGAGCTCAGCGATGCGAGGTCCGAAGTTCACTTGTCGCTTCACGCCTCGTTTGCGCAATACTTAAGAACAAGTGTCTCCTGAAACACTATTTCAGTCCTGCGATATTCACTGGATGTAAAAAATATCATGTCAGCGAAGTGTTTGGGTTGTTATGACATTGGAACTGTTTTTTTGTCTCTAAAAATCAATAAAACAGACTCCTAAAATAGTGTTAAAATGTAATGTGAATCATTCTTTTAACAGCAGACAATTCTAGCGTTTAGGCAACATAGTTTATTACTACACCGACGATTTATCAGCAATCTCACAACCACCATTTTAACATCGTTACAATAGTTGTTAAAATGGTGGTTGATGCTGTGTTCAAATGGTGGAAGTTTTTGTTGCCTAAACGCAAGAATTATGTATGCTTTTAAATAATGGCAAAGAACATCCCAGTAATGTAGCAGACAATTCTTCTCATTCAGTCAATATATTCATTGTTTAATAAAATTACTTTTTATTTATTGTCGTGAAGAAAGTGCGTGACCCAAAAAGTACTCTTTAAGTTGCAGAAAACGTAAAATTTTATGCGAATTATCAAATAGTGATTCTTGAATTCATTACAAGGAATGTTCTGCATTCCCATTTTATTTCATCCAAACGTGAAATTTTCGATGTGATATTGACAGATGAATAATTTGAGCAATGAGATGAGTATGTGAGTTGTATATTTCGTAAATTCATATTTCAATACTATTGTGGATGTAACTTAAATACAGAAATGCATTTTTTTTTGTTTCCTGGTATTTTGCTTCGCTCAGGAATTCATTAATTCGAATCCAAGAATTCGGAAAGAAATTATTCACGTCTCCCTGTTATACGATGGACAGTATCAACATATTAACTACAGTTAATACTTTTTATATCTTTATTCATTTCTATCGATAACGTTATAAGTACGTCACTGTTTACTAATTTGTTGACAATGCATAGACAATAATTCTGTCCATGGTAAATTTTACTTTACTTACGTTCAAAAAATGAATAAGTTTTATTTTATTTTAAGATGTTCTAAGATTATCAACCCTTTTCTCGTCGGTTGCGGTAGACACTTTTTATAATCATGCATAGAATATTTATAATATCCCTTAATGTTATGTTTCCCTTGTCAATACTGGTGCGTTACTCGCTCTCACACACACACACAGCTGTACCCCGAGAAAACCTGCCGCAAAACCCGCTTCGTCCACTACCGCGGATCAGCGTCACGTGAGGTAGAAGGCGTATACACTATGCACTAACGTCAAGGTGATTGAGTGATTCAGGTACAGATGTGTATCTTTTTCTCACTTAGTTTATAATAATTGTCCCTATTTTGTTTGAAGCTGTCCCTGCGGCTCACAAGCTGACCATGTGAAACACCTTCAATACTGAGATGTGTCATCACTCCTTTTTAAAACTTCATAATGTCTTAAATATAATTTCTTTTAGTAATTCAGTGGTCATAACCGTTAAGAGCGTGACTTTTCTGATACGTGATTGAAATGCTCGAAAGTGTCCGTTTCTTGTGTTGTTAGAACCTTTTGAGTAAATACAGAATGACTCAGAAATGTTTACCAACTTCACGAGGAACTTTCTGTACAACATTCTTCAAGAAATTTCTCTGAATTGTCCTTGGATTTTTTCAGAAAAATAGTTCACCTCTATTGACTTAATCTGAAGAAATACTTTAGTGACATTCTTTCGTTATTTCGGAAAAAAAATTATTTAACCACAGTTATTCAACAGAAAATCGAACATTTGCTATGAAAATAAACATTTTACCTGAGAATAAATGTGTTCCGGAAATACCGACATCACAAAAGTTGCAGTCGGTAGGACTTTTAGATATTTCTTATTGCCAGTGTATCCACAATCACCACGTATGATTCTGCTCGAAATATTGGAACTCCTAAATTGTGCATTGTTTTTCTTGCGGATTTTCTGTAGATTACATTGTAAAGTAAGTATATTAAATTACGCATTTTACTCTATTTTCACGCCCGATCATACAATTTCATTCCCATGTCAAATAATTTTATGGGCATTTCCTCCTAAACGGCTCTTCTTATTACCAAATGAGTTTCATGGAGATATTACCCAAAAATATCTAATAAAATAAAGTATCCAGAGAATTATATTATTATTGCAAAAGTTCTCAAATTCACGCGAGATAATCAGTGGACGCAGCAAATATTTGATCAGCTGAAGATTTGAAATTAAAAGCAGAAAGATCCTGTCGACTTCCAACCGAAGAATCCAAATGATTCTGAAAGCAATGATATTTGTATAACAGAAACTACCATCTAAGTAGCGTAGACCTACCTGGTGAATCGGAATTCATAATAGGCACCTCTCTAACATACACCAGAATAAACAATAGATATTCTTATCATATATTTGTAATAAATTTAAGCCATCAATATTCACAAATTCTGATGCTCTTTCATTTTCTATTACGCCGTCACCAAAAGACACGCTCCTATGAACTTAACATAATTAACTTCCACAAAATTATTTTGAACATAAGCACAGTGGTAGTAAATACAAAACATGTTGTCAAAATATAAAGATGTGAAGAAATACTAATGAAAATTGGTATTTACGGTGACCATACATACTATGAAGTTAATAATAACAAAGAAAGATTCCAATATGGCAGATCTAATATGGCGAACGAAATGAAACACCGATAGAATTCAATATATATATTTTTCTCAAATTTAGAGAGTTTGAAGGTTTTCTATCTTTCTAACGAATATAAAATAATAAGAATAGCTGATCCAGTAGATATAAAATTCTTATTTAATTTCTAATCGACATAAAGTGATGCAATTTTTACAAAGATTTCACAGTAGGGAAATAAAGTCATATAACATTGTTCAGGGGAGAAGAAACAATTTGTTCGAAACAATAGAATACTTAATATTTTCATGTTGTGAAAAGGATCACGATTTGTTCATTTTGTCATAAAAACAATTAAAATCAGGATTTAATACATTAAAATGAAGTTATTTGATTTTGAATGAACAATGTTTTTTCATTCGTATCATCTGACGTGTGATACATCAAGATTACTGTTAACTCACATATCTAATAGGAATGAGGAATAAATGGTAGACAGTTTCTATCACTGAGTGCAAATGGAGAACAGATTTAAATTCTCAAAATCGAAATAGATCAGTTTCTTTTATTGTGACCTCGTTGTTTGGATGATTTGTACCACTGTGCGATGGCGGTGCGCGCAATCCTCGACGTGGCTCCACCGTGACACAGCGCCGTGCGTGGCAAAGGCAGGCGGTGGCTGATCGTTGAGGCGTGGTGCGACGCTGCTGGCGGCGGGGGCGGCGCCAGGAAGCGGCCATGGCCCAGTTGGGGCTGGCGGAGGCGGCACCTCACGCTCCAAGACGAGACCTCCAAGAATCGTCTTAACAAAATCGACATGATTTATCGTCGGGAGTATTGGAGAAGAGATTACGTTACGTGTTACTGGGGATTGTTATTTTACCTTCATCACTAGAATATAATGGTTTAGGTCATGATTTTTTTTTTAATCCACGTGTTTTTAGAATCTTGAAAATATTTTGTCGATTTATTTGTGAGAGCGTTCAATCAATGACTGATTGATTGATTAATCAATTTCATTCTCGTGAAAATGTTTGTAAATTCATAATCTTGAAAAATGTTTTTCAAGAAATTTATTAGCCTGAGTGGAAGCAATACATAATGAGGTAAAGCCATCGTAAAACTTTGGGATGTTATTCCTTTTAACTGTTTGTGGTAAGATCGTAGAGATTCATAACGGAAAAACTTAATCTAACGATTTTACTAAACTTTTTTGTTTATGGTAGAATGTTTTATAATATTGGATACTATTTTCGTATCGTTAGATGTGAACGAATCGTTATTCGGATATAATAATGCCTCACACCTCTTTCAAAAGGAATTTTAAACTAAGGTATCGATGCAAAACCTTCGGTGTTGACGTGCGATTAGATGATTGGAAGATCTATTACAATAATTGAAGGGTTTGTTTTCAAAGTTCCTCATCTTTTTTGAAATGGTTGATGCTGCAAGAACATTTCGAAAGCTACCGTATGCTGTTCAAAAGAGATTCTTTGGTCAAATATTTGTGAGAAAAATAAATTGTTGGCTCAATTCAGTGAACTGAGGCATTATACCATGGGAATATTCACATGCTTAGAGGGTTATGACAATCATCCACTTAACCCGCCCTGGTTTTTAGAGCAGACAACTGGAAGAATTTAAGACATCAGGTTTCCCTAACTTACCAGTGCAACAAGTTCAATGAAAATGGAAGTCATCTTAAACTTTGTACATTTGTTATCGTTTTTACTATTCGCGTCAAAGTCTCTGGTGACTTGAACGAGTATCTAGGAACAAGATTCCTTTACTTTCGAAAATATGTCTCCGGTTATTTCCACGTAATTCACTGTTCTTAAAATCACATAATTAACATAAGGAAATTTACAAGCACGTTAATGTCCGACAGAGATTCTGATATATCCTGGGTGTAATATGAACTTTGTCAACTAGACTGGATAAAAGATGACGGCATACTCTTTTGTCGAAATTTGTTTCTTGTTGTAAATATGAAGTAAGAAACATATAACGGACATTGAGTATATTCAGAGGCATAATTCCAAAAACTGCTTCATTTTGGAGTTCCCAGAGTCTATATATATANTAAAATCATAAAACACAAATTCTTCACTTTGAGATGTCTATTACATTTAGTGTAAAACGCGCAACGTTTCGACCATGTACAGGTGCATAAAACTGTTTCATTATACAAAACATAAAACATTTTGTAACACATTCCGTGTGTATACAAACTTAATTGAATTATGACTTGTCCTCACGCGAGGACGCATCTGCTATTATCGTGATTCCACAGATTAATTTATTACGATGACAGCATAAGTGGTATTTAGGGAAATGTGCGACGTTTTTTAAGTGTTTATGCTACTGGTATGTGTTTTAAGAACACATTATGTTTTTTAGTGTTAAAAAAAATGCACTTGAAGATGAACGTTTACTTGGTCGACACGTTGTTTGTTTTAAACTGTTATCGTAATAAACGAATGGTGTGAAAGTGATGAATTTGTGTTTCATTAAATAAATTATTCAGACGAACTATTCTTTATTGTTTTCGTGGAATTTTGTAGTTATTGCCACATAACAGGAGGGTGTTTTTCGCTCGAAGTGCAATCGTAGCCTTTCGCTTCCAGTTGAACTCCCGGTCGACAAAGTTCATGGAATTGGAACTAGAACGTAAATATCGGCCCCTGAATATGCAAGCAACGTTCGCAATGTCATTGACTTATGTTTATTTATCAGTTGGGAGCAGATAAGAGAATTCCTTACATCGTTTAGAAAATACATTTACGAATTGTGTATTGTCCCTTTTAAACGTCTTTAGTTGGTTCTGCGATGAGGGGCTTATCACATAAGGTCATAAAGCAAAAACAAAAAACATATATGAAAGAATTATTTCTTGAAAATCTCGTGATCAAAAGGGAAACCAAAGTTCATATTGTTTTACTTCTAATTTTTAAATTCATTGCTAGTAGAAAATTCAGAAGTAATTACTTACTGTAAGGACGGCGCTGGGTGTGTTCATCCGTATTGGTATCTCAATCGCAATGATTCAATTGAATAAATGAAACTTCTCCGTAGACAAACGATTTTCTCGTTTCATTTTTTTACTAACGATAAAATCCGTTTCTTCTTATTAAATCAATTGGCCGTCCTAGAATACTCAGACTTCTCGAAATCGTTTCCTCAGCGATATGTACCCGCAGCATTTATTACCTGTTTTCTCTCTATTCCACAACATTCCGGAAATGTGACCCCACAAACCCACCGACTCACTTTTCCCTGAAGTAGAATTATTTCGTGAAAACGTCTATCGAGAAGGGGGAGTATAATAATGGAGAAACATTGTACACAAAGAGTAAATTTTGTCTCTCATCACGAGAAACGGAACTTTGGTGTAGAGAAATTCTTTCAGCATGATTTTGCTAAATACCAAGACGAAAGAATGTGAAAATGCCTTCCTGAGATTGAAGAGGTCGAAAGCATTACTGGATAATCAAACATGAGAGTGAGCTGAAGTTGAAAAAACTGGATGCAATGAGAGGACAAAAATCTCTCTCGTCAGCTTTCATGTTCGTTCCCGGAATTTTCCTCCTCTATAAGAATTTGCTTCCTTTTAGTTTTGCTTCATATATGAACATTTCATTATTATGTCAATGATTAGTTGTAATTTTCCGTCGTAGTTTTCCTTGTGTTTAATTTAACAAAATGTTCTCTTCAATACACACATCATGACATCAAATTTAATTTTTTTTGTAATTGAATCAGACCGAAAATGCATTTGTTTCAAGCAAATACGATTTTGTTCTTGTAATCAGTATGTGATGAAGGAAAGGAATATCATCAAAACAATTTTATTAAGCCAGTTTCAAAGATTTTGTATTCCTCTTGGTATAATGCTTCGTTAATATTCAAATTGTTTCTCGTTCAGTCTCTAAAATATACTCTTGTACTAAATTTAGGAAGTTTGATAAAATTAAATCTATATTTTCAAAATGTTGTTTCCAAAGGAGTATCCGAAGTCTGATTTACCTTTGGTTACTATTGATTTATTCCAGGTATAAATTACTTGGGAAGATATTTGTGAGTCAGGAATTTTGTTTCAAGTATATGATATATCTCAGTTAAGGAGTTATATTATTTATAAGGACAAATAGTTTGTCATAAAAAATCTGACCACTTGATTTCTGCTTTAAATTAAGCTGTGATATACGAAAAGATATTTCACGAAAATACCTTGAATTTATAGTTCATATTACAGTTCCCAAATGATTCTTTTTATAACATTAGTTAAACATTGATACCAAATTATAATTCGTATCTTACGAAATGTAGTAGTAATTGCTTTTTTATATATCAATTTATCTTATTAAAAGACAACGCAATGTTTTGGATTTTTTTATAACGAATGACAATACTCTTTCGCAAAAAAGAACATAGTATTCATTCTTTGATTTTGAATAGAAGTATTCAAAGAGAAATAATTTTAATGCCATATTCTTACAGGATACATTAATATTGATTATACTAACTAGCATTTATCAAAATGTTAGAATGAAAATAATTATGACTTTTTAAATTCTTAATTCCATCAACATCGTATGCAGTTAAAAATTTCCAAGTACACGCAAACATGCGTAATATCACTTGAAGTTTTAGAACATGACATTTTTAGGTTGAATCTCATGCTATGAAGAAAATCTTACTTTTACCCTAAAATACTTTTGTTTGGCTCCCTGAAATTCCTCTCGTATTATTTAAGTTCCTTTTCGCAGAGTGCAATACGTATGAGGTCAGGTGGATGTTATGTATGGGTTTTGGGAGTAGAGGCGGGTGGTGCAACGGTAGCAGAACTGCGCTCAAAGTAGAAGGTCCCGGGTTCGAGTCCGGGTTCTTCGCAATTTTTGTTTGGCCATAGAAGATGTAACTTTTCTCTCTGAAACTCGAAAGGTACTCGAAAGTTGTGAGTTAAAAATTGCATCCGACGCGTAGGTTCGTGGAATCCGAGTACAAGCGCTCCCAGAATAGGGAACCGCCTGTAGTCACTAATCCCCTGTATGGGGAGTGACGCAGGTTCACCGAAACAGGCCAGGTGGATGTTGTGTATAGGCTTCGGGAGTCGAGGCGGGTGGTGTTGCGGTAGCACACCTGCGACCGGAGCAGAAAGTCCCGGGATCGAGTCCTGGTCTGTCTCAGTTTTCTCTTGGCCTTACATGATGCATCACGTTTGAGGTTCGTGAGATGTGGGAGAACCTAATGTACAAGACAACTATACCATAATTAAGTGTTGACTCCATCTTAAGTTTTGAATGATGATCCCCCGTTCAATTAACTTGTGAAATGGTTTTCTCTTATTTGACATGTGTTTTCTCTTTTCACAGGTAAGCAGTTTGTAATTTGAATAACGAAGAGTGCCTCGTGAACGCCTCGTGAACTGAGGTAAGCTCCTATCAACGAAGTTATTTTAATCCTAGCTTCCGCTTGCTGCTGCCGTTGGACTGAATATATCGCCTAAAAGTAAATATTTAGTTCCAAACAACGATCTGAGTCCACAGGGCCAGATAAACAAGACAGGAAGTCAAGTGTTTGATAGGGCTGGAGTACCATATGAAACGATGACACTGCGTTGGTCAAATAATAAAAACACGATGACATGTTTTCCCTGGCTGTCATTGAGTCCGACTCTATTATCGGATATTTTATTATAGACCCCTCACTTTGAACTGCTCTACCGCAGTTTGCAGTTCATATAATCGCAAACAGCAGCAGTTCTGTTTATCACTTATTTGTGATTACAGATTAAGTTTTAAACGTTTAATTTCATTGATCATGTGATCATAGCATTTTGCTGAAGGCGACAGTATAAATTTTATTCCTTAAAAAATGTGCCTAGTCGTTTTAGAAATGATTTTGGAAAAGGTTAATAACTCATTATATTTTGCATGTAGAAGGTCGAAGTTTTGAAATGTTGTCAAAAACATAATGGTTAACATTTCCTGAATAATAATTATTTTTGAGAGTTTTAGTTTGTATTATAGAAAATAGTAAAGTCGACGTATCAAAAGAAAACGGTAAAAATTTCGCGTTTCTTGAAACATTTCTGTTATTAAAACAGTAATATTCATTCTTAGAACCACATTTTCACTTATAAAAAGTAGAACAAGACAAATTTAATGATGTTAATTAGTTTTTTCTACGATTTTTTTGTGGCATCTACAGCAGTTCAAAATAAGGAGTCTCTAATTTAAAAAAATCCGATAATAGAGTTGACATAGAATGACTGTTCTTTTACGAAATACTTATTCTTCCGGTTGGACATTCGAGTAAAATCTTTATGAATGAAGGATAGCGATAAGTTTGCTCCTTATTTATGTTGTCCATTTTCAAAGAGAGCGCCCCTGATAACGGAGACTAGGTGGGATGTAGTAAGTCATCCTATACAAGCGAGACAAAAACTCATCGGATATGGACGATTGTTCTCAGGAAAAGCATTACTTAACCGTTAATATTTATCTTGTCAATAATTGAGTGGAAATATTTCGTAATTTACGTTTTGAAGTCAACCGATTTTATGAAATTTTAAACCTTTGAACCTAACATTTTGAAGGCGATATTGTAGCTTGACATTCAACATTATCAGATATTTTATCTGATATTTCATTTCCGGGTATACACAGTCGCTTAAGTGATTGTAGCTATTTTTTTTCTTCTTCTGATAGTTGGACCTTCCAATTTGTTCCTCTGTCACTCGTTCTTTCTATTTAGTTTTAATTAATGATGTCCTTTGTTCCTGGCCTCTTACTTATGTTTATCCGTATATTATTTCTTATTCTAAGTCTTCAAAAAATATTAATTTCTCAATGGGTATGATATCATTTAATGAAATGTTTGTTTCGTTTGATAAACATTCATCGCCAATTCTCGTATGCGGTAGGTTAGAAAATGCATTTGCAAAACACAGCTTTTATGTCTTATTACACTTTGCTGGGCCTTCATTGGTCATTTGTTATTAATTTTTCCAGAGTTTGATCTCAATATTGTCATCTCAAGTCTCTCCCATAATCTCTTAAATAGCTGTTAACCACACCGCGAGGTAGCTGATCAGTGATGTTATGTTGAGTGAAAATGGGAGACGGGGGAAGAAGGCGAACGTGGTGGTGCCGTGAAAGCGTCTCTGCGCGTTAAGCTGAGAGTTACATATACGTATCCCGGCCTCGTTTCCCGTTTTCATTCATTATAACTCCATTGATTAGTCATTTTACTTGAGCGTCCCCCGTAAAAATATAATTGATCATTATTATTAATTATATTTATTTCGCTAATACCATTACTCAGATCAATGAGACTTCCGTATACCGTACTGGAGACAAATCGTATATCGTATTGTAGGAGGTCGTCATCTTTTCCGAAGACATTTGGCTCAAGCAAGAATTTTATACACAGTTTTGTAAAAATACATTTTTAATTCAATGAATGATTCCTTATAACATTTTAAGGTTTAAGTACAATTAATCGCATCTATAAAGCGAATAACCAATTATGTAATAGAAGCTTGTAATATTAATTGAAGGCTGTCAATTACTGTTGGCCAAGTAAATGAAAAAAAAAATGCATATGGATTAAGGTAGTTTACATAAATAACTCGAATGGGTGAATTCGTTTGTCCTTGATCCTTTCTAACTACCAAATTCTCCACTGACTATGCTCTACACCCTTGCTATGGAATGAGACATGTATTGAAAAGCAAATGCTGCGTTTTTGGACTAGGATTAGTGGAGCAGTGCATACGATTTCTCACTTCGACACCTGTTGCTGTGCAAAAGCAATTCTCAGACTGCGACAAGAATGACTAGCTCATATCCTGCAAATGGCATGCAGAAATACAATTTCTTGTTATGATGCGGGTCTCCTGAAAATCCTTGGCTGTTTAAATCGCTATGAATGTGGGTTCGGGATAAAAAATTTGTTTACTGAAAAGAAGCGGAATAAAATAACCGGTATTTTTATCTTGTAATTTTTATTTTTACATCACATTCACGAATATAACCATTTCGTGCAAGTCAATATTTTAATATTTAATTTTTTTTTCTTACTGGAAGGAAAAGTAAGCAATTGGGAATAAAATATGAATGTAAAATGTCCTATTCCTCTCTAGTTTTGTTTTGCTGAAAAATCTCGTCAACTGATGTGAGTTTATTGCGAGAAAGCTTCAAAGAAGTAACATAAGATATTTTCGTACGGAATGCTTTGTTTTATTGTCCAATTCATCTTCAAAAATTCTTTATGGTTGTAATTTATAATTATGCTTTAGTAAATGGGACAGTCTTCTTTCTTGTATTGCCAACATTTGCTATAGCCGTAAGATATAAGCCGTAGTTCCTTCGAAATAGGAGCAATGAAAGAACGAGGTTAGTATAAAAATGTCAGATATTCCAAATCAACAAGCAAGTTATGTTCAAAAATGTATATCGTATGTATTGTACGGAAAAGAAGTTGAAAACTTGCCTTAAAATTGATCTTCACCTCATTTATTTTAAGGATCTATAAAACTGCATTGTCAGCCAAATTTAATAAAATTAGTAAACGATCGTAAAATAATTTTGATTTATTTGCGAAATCTATGGCAACAATAAAAGTAGCTAATCTTCTTGGAGTTACTCGGGAAAAGATTTGTTCATCAGCTGTTATGTACCAAGTCTGTATAATAGGATGGCATAAAACACAATTTGTTGAATACATGTTAATTTTTACTTTCCTTCACAAATCGGTAAATTTTCCTAGGTAGAACTATAGTTCATTGACCCCTTGGTATATCGCGAATGATGGAACTTACGTGCATATTACAATCGTGGTTTGATTGTCCGTGAGATTCAATGGAACATTTCACTTCAACAACTTTTAAAAGCAACTAAACACCAAGAACATGTTCGTAAATGAGAATTAATTTTACTCAGTGGTGGCATTTCAGTTCATAGTAAGAAGTATACATTATATCTGTTGCCCCATCCTGATACGGGTTTCTCTCCGGTTTCCCCCTAAAGTGGCGGATTTTCCGTGGGCGGGAATGTCATTGAAAACTTTTGTTATTATTAATCTCGAATTTTCACTGCACATAATATGGCCCCTTGCGTGTTTCCCGAGAGTAATTTAGTTTATTATCCCCCACGTGGTCGTACGCAGCTCTTTTGACGATATAGTTCGTTTATTTATTTACTTACTTAATCAGTATGTTATGTGTTATTTTTATAGATGTTACAATTACAAAATTACATTGAAAGATTTGATTATTGTTTGTATTTATTAGAAAGAAATAGATTACGTATGTTTATTTTTCTAAGATTATTCTCACATCTTTTCCTGTCTTTAGCTTGCCTGTTTAGAAATGAGAAAAAATATCCTTAATTTTACGGGTGTTATTTTGTCAAGAAACGTTCGATAAAAAGTAAAGATCATTTAGAAATTTCAAGAAGATGTATAAATTAAGATTTATAAAGCCTCTTCGCGTTCTTGGGTTACGTTTTTCTTGTCATTTGATATTATGTGTTTTCAATTGGGATAAAAGTATCTAGGGAGATGATGACTTCAGGAATTAAGAAACAAATGTAATTTCATGTAATTTGTACCGAAGTTTTAATGATTCTTGGACAACTGCCTCACTAATCAGTACTCACTGAGTCTACGTGACACATGTCTCATTGTGTAGACTTAATCATCTTGGAGACTCCGGAATAATTTCGAATAATATGTTCTCATTGAATCCTCAAAATAATTGATGCATTTTGAATTGAAAATAATGTAAGTCAATGGTGTGACGTAGTGTCTTCATTCTGTAATTATTGCTCATTGGGAGAGTGCGAGTTCGATTGATACCTCATTGGGTTAGGTTTTCGGGTTAGGTTACCCTTCCCTACTCCACAGCGAGTTGTGCATTTGCCGGCAACCCAACATCTCCCCTTCCCAGATCCTCCTGAATCATGTGGATTAAAGGGAAGAGCAGACCTGTTGACCTGACCTCACCACATCGTGAAAAAAAAGCAAGACGGAAAGGAAACGAGACATGAAAAAAGTCATCCACGTGAAGAACATTTCTCTGTAGCGCCTGTCATTAGCAAATAAGGTGCGGTGCACACATCCGTTTCCTGACGCTACGTCAACTCTGTGTTTGATGGCAGTGAAGTACATTACTCTAGATTGGGCACAAGCCTCCGTTGCGGTCGAGTTTGCTTCAGCAAGTATTTTCCCCAGCACCGCAAGCTTGATGGGTTGACATAATTCCTTCCCAAAGTACATTGAGGTTTATTGAGCGGCGTACATATCTATTCCTTCAACGCATCATCCGCTATCGTGAAAGTCAGTGTCGAAGTAGAGTCATAAAACGAGTATGTGCATCGTGACTAAAGGAGCCATTTATCAATTACGTAAAGCAAAAGACACCATTTGTAACTCCCCTCTCCCCTCCCTAACGCATCAGTATCGAGAACTCTCGCCTCCCACCCTCCTCCCCAATATACGTAAAGCTAGCTCTACCTCCCCATTCCGTTTTTGTTATTTTCCGGAAAACGTGGGGACAAATTATGATATATTGACTTTAACTTTTCGTTTTTCATTGCTTTGTACTCTCACTGAGCGGATGAGTACAGATTACTTAGCCGCAATGCAATGTAGCGATATCACAACCCCCACACTCCCCAAATGTGCATGGGCGACTCCTACACAACCTTAAGGCTGTCGAATGTAGGTGAAAGAACGCGGGTAAAAGTTATAGAATGTATGCTATCAAAGAAATAACCGCATTATTATATTAATGACCGCAGGTTTTAAGCTAATTTGACGATAAGTTCTCTATTCCTAAATTCGCCGCTCTTTTAGTTTTTGGAAATTTTTGGGGAATCTAATTGGGTCATTATTTTGAGTTATTTGATGCTTACCTGTATTAAATTAAGAAGTTATTAAAATGTATTCTGCCATAGTTTGTCAGCTAGCTCAATGGACATCAAAGGGGGAAATGTTGAGATCTAAGAGAGTAGCGTGCGGTACACCAAACTTGGTTGCACCGCAGATTCCTCAGTTTTCCTGGACATTAGACAGACACACCGCAAATATTTTCTTTTGCGAAAATATTGCTGTACTTGAACTCATTATTGCATTTCGCTTACTTCGCGAAACTAGAGATTTAACTCTCTAGAGAAATTATATGAGACTTCGCTTCGTTTTAATGAATTGAGTTCAGATGTTTTTGACGTTGCACATCTTCAACTTCATGAGATCTTTAATTTTGTTTTGCCGATGAATGAGAATTCTTCTTCTTATTATTATTATTTTTTCCCAAAATGTTGATAAGCTTTTTTTATTTTTGCATTACGCTTTCATTGCGAGACGACATCAGAAAAATACAAATAGAAATTCGTCCTGCCTTTATGATTGGAGTTACAATACTTATCATTATGTTTCAGCTTTCAGGCTTGACGAAACCATAATGGGAATTTTTATTTTTCCGGGTCTTTCTGTTATTTTCCTTTTTTACTGAGCTGCGAATATTTGTGTAATAGTATTTCCCGTAATGTATAAATTTATGAAAAAACTTGACAGATGCATACGATTTAAAAAGAAAGTTACTGGAAACTCTCTTTGCTATTCGAGTGTGTGCAAACTTTAAGTCTATTTCAAGTATGTTTGCATGAATTTTATTTTACTTGGGTTTTTGTGAAAAAGAAGATTTTTCTAATACCAAGAGAGTTGGTTGAATTTCATATCAAAGGACACACTCGAAGGAAGGATAAGTTATGTTAACTAGAATTATAATTTATTAACAAAACAAGGATTACAATGTTTTGCCTAATACACCATCCTTCCACATTCGTGAATCCCGGTTCCTCATCACGTGGACATTACCCGGGATTTTAGTCCTCCTCCTCTGTTCCTCTGTCCTAGTGTCTTTCTTTCTGTCATGTTGTCTGTGAGTGTCTCTTGCACAGTGTTAATTACTGTTTCCATCCCCTACGCGAGGTGGTGGGCAATGTCTGTCTGTTTCTGTTTTTATTATCTAGCGTACGTTAAACATTGTTATAACTTCCTGTAATTCATTAAATGTCTTTTAATTATTTAAGATTCTTGACCAGTTCTTCTCCCTATAAACTTCTGCCCGCTTTAGAATAGTCATAATCCGTCCACGTTCTTCATTATTGAATTTGCATTCGTAAATAATATGTTTTACATCCTCCTTTCCATTTCCACACAAGCAGTCATCCTCTTCAGCTAGTTCCATCCTATGTAGATAACTATTATATGGTTCATGTCCCGTCATGTGGTATTAGGTTGAAACCACTGTCTATGCTTATTCACGAATGTTACGTCTGGTATAAAATTATACAAGTCTCTACCCACTGTTGCTTTATCCCAACGAATTTGCCAACATAGCAACAACTACTTGGTTATTTTACTGATCCATGTCTTATCTTTCGTACTAATCTCGTCTTCATCAAATATTAAACTCTTCCACTTACGCACACGAAACCGTGACGCACGCATTTGTATCGCTAATTCCCAGTACTACTTCTAAAGCCTAGGTGGAGACTGTTCTGTAACATTTTCTCCGGGGGAGAATACACGAACGCTGAATACTTGTAGACGCCTTTCCACATGTTGCAAATGTACTCTGCCTTCCCACACACTTCAGCAATTAGTGTGCATATGCAGTATTGCTCCTTCGTATACACGACGCACTTCCTTTATCCGAATGTTGTCTTTAGTAATTCCTATTCTTTGTAATCCATAGAGCATCGTTTCATTTTTATCGATACATAATTTATATGTTCTTGAAATGTTAAGTTCCTATCAATTACCGCTCCCAAGTATTTCAACTGCTTAGTGCTATGTTAACTAGAATGTACAAGAAATATGTTAAGCGGAGCAGAAGACTGCGTTTTCGATCATCGGACAAACTAGCCGAGGTATTCCTCATCTCACGCCACAAATGATTCAGTGCCATGAGATTCGTAGCAACTCGACATATCCCCTTAACTTTCTCACCCTTCGCAGCTTCTTAGCTGAGAACATCCGGAGTGAGCAAGATAAAGAAACCATGTGAGGATTATTGCTAAAAAATACAGCTTTTGATCCCTTACATGCTCGTAAGGTCATACATCAAACTAGCCGACCTCCCCAGACTACTTCTATAGCACGGGACATATTGTTGATATTCGGTAAACCCTGCATTAAAATGTAATGTAGGTTAAAATAACACCGATCCAAAATCAAATGATTAAGATGTTATCTAAATTAGTTCGCGATATTCGAAAAAATACATTTCACCGTAAAGTACGCTTTTAAAATGGGAATTTCAAAACATCCTTGCTAAGTGAGCCTCTACAATAAAAAAGATCTGCAACATTCCGTCAAAATTTCAAGTGCTTTTATCTAAAAGATTTCTATCAGACATAAATAATGACTCAGACAGTGAATCAGACAAGGGAGAGCACCAAATATTTTCGCCTCGTTTCGACCATTAATATCGAAAATTTTAGAATTTTATTTTTAGATATTTCATTTATCAACAGTTTCGTACATCAAAAATCGAGATAATTTCTCAGTTAGTTTGTGGTGTTAAATGAAGTTGAGATAACGACAAATTAGATATTGTTTTAACTTTTCGACGTAATAATTACGTTAACAACATAATATTTATCGAAAGTGGCTGTAAAAATATAGTGAATTTTTTTTTCATGTACGTTTTCGTATTTGGTATAATAAGAACGTTTCTTCGAACATTTTTTTCTTAGCGTGTCAAAGAGTTCAGTTTCCATTCAAATATTTACTTTGTAGATCCGTATCTGTGATTGGAGTGGAAAACACTCAAGATGTTTGAGTGTGGTGTCGCTCTCCGAATAGTTGACTGACAGAGTTAATCCAATAATGACACTCTAGTATTCTGAGAATCCATTTGAATCCAGGCATATTTACATTTATTTGCAAAACGAAGGATAAATGATCACCTATTTTTTTCCTTCTTTCGATTTATATTTGAAGCTTTCGCGGAAAATTATATTTATTGATATGTTTGATAATTGATTATATGAATTAAAAGTCATAATCTCCACGTAGGGAAAGAAATTAATATTGAAAGGTAGGTTGCGAGGAACGAAATATTGTCATCGTTAATATTAACTTTCGGGAACTTTTCAATAAAACCAAAATTTTCTTGTAGAAACATAACTGAGTAAATGACATTTTGCACACATACGCAAAACATCTCTAAACAGTAAAAAATATATAGATTTGATGTGAGCGAATTTTTAAAGATTAATATGTCGAATTCGTATTGACGATGAATTAGTTTAATACGGATAATTGAAAAACAAAACTTGTTTGGTAATTTTACTTTTTACCAGTAGCGGATCTAGATCGTAACCGGGGAGCACATTGTTTAATAATTATGGTTTTACAACAAAAAATTTATAAATATTACCTTTAAATAAAATGAATCAAATAAATACTTAACAATCTGGTATTATTAATAACAATAACAATTATATTATTAATAACAATAACAATTATATTATTAATAACAATAACAATTATATTATTAATAACAATTATAACTAGTAATAATTTATCTTGTAACACTTTTACAAAGTATGCCATTTATCAATTTCAATTTTATCTGATAAGAGTTCAGGTCCAACGGGGGTGGGGGCTATAGCCCCCTTCACCCCCGACCCCATAGATCCGCCACTGCTTTTCACTACGCATAAAAGTACAACACCCGATTAATTATCATGTTCCTGAGGCAACATGATAATCGTGAAGTGGAGAAGGTCACTCTACGTATTTGGCAACGTAATATTCATTAATCGTATGTGAGTGGGGATGGCGGCGTGGCCTGGCGATTCCGATGCCGCTGGCTGTTCTTCGCATCTGGACACGCAGCCCAGCAGCCGCCGCCGCCGCCGCCGCCTTCGCCTGTTCGTGGGTGGTCCTCCACACACCTGCGAAACCTCTGGGGAGATGCGAGGAAAGAAGGGGGAGGGGGACAAGAAGGATGAGGGTGGAGATACAGGACAAGTGGATGTTCCGGACGCAAGTTTACTATCAAAGGAATCTGCAAAGACAGTGCGGTGATTTCGTGGTCGGGTGAGAGAAAATGGAATCAGGATGATTTCGGTTAAAGATAAGGTTATTTAGTGGAATAACTTTTACTATCCAAAATTTGAACTATATTTTTTCAATTCAATTATTTATTTGTCACTTATACACATCTCTACAACACAGCTCAACAAGTATGAATTCTTTTAGTTTTTACCACCTCGCCTTCAACTATGACGATACGAGGTCTTCATTATTTTCTCCCTTTCTGTCAGTCGTGTTATTTTCGTTTTGTCATTGATTCAAAATTTGTATTTTCAAAATATTGAATTGATGAGATGTTGAGATGATATTTTAGTGGAATAACTTATGTTTTTGTTCAATTCAGTACGGAATTTTTTACGAGATATGCTTCGATGAAATCTCAACGTTACTCTTTCAGCAAAATTCAGATTACGCAAGCAGTGTAGCAAGTTGCTAAGTGACTTGTCTACGATTACGACTCAGTATTGCCTTCATTAAATGTACGACATCAAATTTTCTAAAAGAATCCATGTCAATGACTTTGAACATGTGACTTGAAAGTTCAATCTTACTTTCCTCTATGAAACTCCAAACTAATTCTTTACAAATTAAAAGTTTTACCACATCAAACTAGGACAATGTCAGTTTTCTTTTATTCGCGCTATTTTCAGAAATAGCACTACATTGTTCCAAACTATTTATTCGTTGCACGTTTTCCACATATTATTATCTTTTGTCAGAGAATACCCTTATATGCTGAACAGTTACAAATTCTTCAGCCCTGATTATTCAGGTCTTGCAATACGAGTACGGTCATGCGATGCTCTCATATACTATGCTTCCCTTTAAATCCAAATTAAGGCTGTTCGTTCAAAAACCGCGTTCCTTTTATTAGAGTTCCCCGAACAACACCAGTCCTCTGTTTTGCTATTAACAGTAATTTCATTTGTAATAACAAAGTCTCAATCATTCACTCTCCACTAAATTCCTCCTGCAACATCACACCGCGCTAGACACTATGATTTTATCGAAATCGACCTGAGAAATACAGCACTGTATGAAACATATAATATGATCGATCGAATTATTTTCAAACCGAATCTCCTACAAACCAACATTGTAGCTGCTTAATAGTATGTATTTCACCTGAAGAATTTGCATGAGCGTAGGTCAGGTTTTGAATGTAATTTCAATAAAATTGTTTATTGTACCCCGAATTTTCTGCTTTTATTTTTCTCTGTGAATGATTGTTTCATAAGACATAACTTTCAGTATTATAAGCGAATGTAATTTACTTAAATATATTATAATCAATTTGTTCGGTGATATGAACTTTTATCGTAACTTTTCTCGTATTTCAAAAACAGGTGAACAGAAAATCTTTCATCTCATACGTCTCATACGGTGCTGTATTTTTTCCTTTCGGGAATAGAGTTGTGCCTTTGCGAAGTATTTATGGATTTATTTTCTCAGAAGCTGCTCAGCGTTTGATTTTATGCGTTCTTCTTCGATGCTACATTTCCAACTGTAGCGCGTGTTGAAAATGTTAACCAGGCAGCATCAAGTTAACATCGTATACCTAATGTTTGCTTTTCCCGCTCCAAAATCGTCAATGTATTATTACAGAATAAACAACGGAAATGATGTATTTTTGAAATAAAACGACATTGGTTGCTTTTTTCTAATTTGTTGTTGCATTGGAACTTACATGTTTTTCATATGTATTGTTTATGTCATCAACCTCCTACATCAGTGATCCCAATTGATATTTTTATGTTTTGATGGCAAATCTACTTGAAATTAGTCAAGTTTGTTTTTAGTGTCATGGTTTCGATAAAATAACATGGGAGAAGCAGCACCTAGCAGTATTCTGTTTCTACTTATTGAGTTTTTAGAATAATGACACAGCTATTTTCGAAATTAGTGAATAACGTGTTCTACCGTATTTTTCAGGTAAATTTAATTTTACATTCAGAACTTCTTTACATAAACGCGTGTTTATTTGAATTTGAAGAATAAGCATTACTATTAATAAATTTTGTCAAAATAAGTCCAACACATTTTGATATGGTGTCTTACCTCAAAAATCTTGTTCTTTGCAGTCGTGTTTGCGCGATTGTGAAGCTCAGAATTCATTTGAATTTCTCTCGTGTAAACAAGGAACTGCAATGGAAATATTGATGGAAACACTTGATTTATGAGTCCCTGATACGCCTATATTTACATTTTAATGCGTCGGGATGTACCTACAGGGGTGGAGAATATGGGGATGAATCAACCCCACCCCCGAAATTAAAAGAAAATTGACCTTTTCTGTATTTTTCCTAATATCTAGATGTGTATAGACGCAAACACATATACACACGCATGTATGTACCACACGTGACTGTGTTATACTCCCTCCTAAAATTAGTCCTAGGTACACCCCTGGATACGTTTGATCTTCCGTTCGGTTGCTGACAGTAATCGAACAGAAAATCAGACGTCACGAATAAATGTTGAAGTTTTTTTTTTTCGTATCATTTCTTTTGTGAATTTATGTTAATTAACTCTGCTCATATTTTAACATTAGGGAGAAGTGTAATTACAATATTTCATATGGAATTCATTTTCTGGAAATTTCTCAAATCATTCACTGATGATTTTGAATCATTTTTATCACGCCAAAAAGCAATAACTCATTATGCTTGGAAAACGGGCGAACACCCCTTCATCAACTGGTCTTTCTCACTCTTAAGATCTCTGATTGGCACTAATCGTGTTCGTGGTTGCGTGACTCGCTTTGCTAACGAGAAATGTGAACTATATTCGGGGACGGATATGAAGCCCGTGAGGTCCGAACTATTATCGCGATGAGGCCCCTTAAAGGGCATCACTTTTGGATGTATAGTTACAGTAACCACGAAAAACAATTTAAGGAAGAAAATTGTGGGGTTATAATAGAAGAGTTAAATAAACATATAAAAGATTAAAATGATAAAAAGTACATGATTAGAAACAAACCATATTTTTTTTGTATATTTTCTTGATTTTTCTGTAATAAATTATTTAATTATATCAAGGTATATAGTTTTTGTAAAAAAAATCGATCTCAAGCGTACTTGTTTCTTTTCATCTTATACACGTGGATTTCGTTGTACTCACAATACGTTACTCTAGCATGTTTGTAGATTTGAGAGCTTTATAGGTTTCTAAACAACCTTGTGAAAAACTCGGAGCTTCCAAGGAGTTGGATCCGGGATTGCATCCCCTCTTAGTTCGAGGTATGACAAGTATTACCAGTAACGGAACCGTTCATGTAGAGCTCGTGCTGTCGTCTGGCCATAGAAACTATTCTAGAGGACGAATCAAAATTGAGGACATAATAATCCCCCGAATTAGTATGGAAGGTGAACAATCAAGCTCAAGTAAAATCTCGTTACATTAAACAAAAACAAACACGAGTAATGGGGGTGTACATTACGGTAGACCCATTGATTAAGAATTAAATCTCATTTTTGTAATACATGGATGTTAGTAGAAATGCTGATATCAATTCTTGCTATAAAAATTCACTTCGCCAGTCATTTAAGCAATGTATAGCCTATTTAATAAGAAGATAATATGCTAAGTCTCTTATAAGAATATTATCATTTTCAAAAATAAATTACTCCCTGACTTATTTCAATTGATTTTTTTTTTTTTTGCTTTAGTCGAAAATCAGTGTTAATTCTTTTTAAATTCAGAAGTCACCGATATTCTGAAATTTTAGTTCACCGTTTTTGTCGCGTCCGCCATTGTCATCCGTGTCATACAGGCACAACATGCTGGAAACAAACGGAATCAACCTCTTTGTTACGTATTTAATTGTCGCTACAAATTACTATTATTCATAAAACTATTATACAAAATAACTTAAGAATTATGAAACAAACAAGAAATATTACTTTCGAATTATTCAACTTCTATTACCTGGTAGAACCAACTGTGTACTGATTCGGCGTGTCTTCCATACGCTCAACTATTACTGTATAAGTAGAAGCTTTTTCATAAATTTTCTGCGCGCTCCGTTTCGTGTTTTTTCATTAGACAGTACACTACCGCCCAGCAACGCGTCGTACACCGACTCAAGCGTGTGTGTGCGTTGAACAGACGCTTCTTATCTGGAGGTGGGGCGGCGGTCACCGCCACCATCGACGCTGTTAATATCAGCAGGCGGACGCTGCGCCGATAAAGTCACCCGTCGCGCGAGTGTCGCACGTCGAAATGGCTTTTTCATGCGCCTCCGTGCTCGCCTTTTTTGCGAGAAAATTGCAGTCACCACTACTGAAAGTCCATTCTCCATGCTGATTGGTTTTCCAAACAAGGAGTGGATTGAACTTCTCAGTGACGATGTACAAGTAAATGATTCATTGGGTAGTCGTAAATTTGAGGAAGGGTATTACTTCCATACAACAATAAATTATACCATTTACATCAAACGAATAAAACTTTAGTTAATTAAGTTTTCATTGAGTTCATTGTTACATTCCACGGAAATGTTTTTCTGATTGTAATTTTTTTTTTAAAGAAAAATATACTTTCCTGTTGTTAGATTTATGATTTTTTCATTATCAACCAGACCCGTTTTGTTGTTGTTAGTATAAAGTAAAAGGTAATATTTAAAACAAACTCTGTTGTTGATTGTAAAATATGAAGAAGGAATGCATTTTATTTTTGCACTTATATGGTGTGTGAAAAAAGCAAGAAAAATAACGCAAAATTACACAATCCAAATAATCCATGAAAATTCACAAAACAAGGCCAAAAATATGACAGATCGATGGAAAACTTCGTTGAAGTCCCTGAAGGATTACAAAGATTTTTATCAAATAAAGCTCATATTTGTGGACGCGTTAGTTTTAGACAACCTGTAGTCATAATCAAGAGAGCCTTCTAAACAGTCTTATTTACATTACTTAGCTCTAGACATGAAGATTTTCACCAAACTACCTACCAATGAAATATACTTAAGAATTTCTACAGACATAATCCAATCTATTCAATGGCGATAATGTATTTTGGGTATAAAACTCTACATGGATAACCTTGCACAATGAGAGTACTCTAGTGTAAGAAATAATTTTTGGTGAAGAATTGTTAATGACTTAAAGCATAGTCGAGGCGTTGGCGTATTGATTATTATGAAGTTAATTAGATCAATCTCCAAAGATCTTTTTTAAATTGTGATGTATTACCAAGAACAAAACTTTTTTCTTCGTTTAATACCTTGGCTTTGCGTCCCTGGATGTCATAGAATTTCTATTGAATTGAGTTGCAAACAAATGCTACATTTCAGTACCTGAAGCAAGATTCGAACGTGTGTGATTATGTGAATCACTTGCCATACTCTTATTATGGAGAAGAGACGCTAAAATCTATTTTATTACGTGGGTAACGTTATTTACGAACATTTCTGGTCACATAAACAGAGATCCTATCACCGTGAGATGAAATGTAAAAGACATGGGATGAGATTTCGTAAATGCATTAGTTATTAAACAGTCTGAATATTCCTCCGAGCCACATAAACTGTACACACCCATTACGTAAGCATCACACCATCTTCTCTTTTCAGACCAGCTTACCTTTTCATTTTCGCGTTGCATAGACATTTCTAATGTTTAAGAAGTAGCTTCGGATAAGTTTTTACGTTTACTATCCATGGGATGCGATTTTGGGCATAACTTTTTCGTAAGTCCCTCTTGTTACGTTTGCGAAGATTTTCGTTGCAGGTTACTGCAGGTTAATCAATTTACTAATAATAATCCTGTTATTACCTCTTGTCCCCCTCTTTTAGTACACAGGGCACATAATTTTATAGATCACGCAGAAGCTAACACGTAAAAGTCACTCATAGAAAAGAAGGAATTTCTCCAGTGTCTTCCTGACTCACGAACGCGAAGACTGAATCGTTTCTTTTAATCTGTGGGTAACTTTTATATGTTCTTTATCTAAAAAACTTTATTGTACAAGAAGACAGTAGTATTTTATTTCCAAGATTTTCGTAATGAAAACTCACAAATTTAATAACTGACGAAAACTATTTGAAAACCATTAATCTCTCTTCGTTTACTGATTAACAACTACTCAAGACATGTGAAGGTCGAGTTGCACGGAGAAATGTGGCACAGAATCCAACGATCTTTTAAACGGAGCTGTTGTAGGAGACGTTGTAGTAGATCTGTCCTTTCTCTCGCGCTTAGTTATTGATTCCTGAGTAGTGTTGAGACTAGGAACATAATAATAAGTGATTTCATAGAGTAAAATTTGTTACAGAAAATTTGCGCATTTTGAAAGTTGCTGCCACTGGCTCAATACCCCATCCTGGCCCGGGTTTTTCCTTCCGTAGCGTTGGGGAAGATCTGTGTCCGATCCTTTCGAATACAAGTCAAGTTTGGATTGAATCTGAGAGGTAAAAGCATTTGCAGATGCAATGAGCTTTCTAATCTTACAACCAAATGCCTGTCGCATTTATTTCCAACGGCTTCTTCCGTTCAAGTAATTGTTTGTTGAACAGAGACCTTCAAATTCGTGTGTCAATGTAGTTCATCAACATTTTGGCGTTTTATCGAGGACACTCTATCGTTTGTATGTGAGTTATGCTATTTGTAATGTGACGACCAAAGAATTTGTCAATCTTCACATGTTTAGACGGGAAATGACGTTAAAATATTTTATCTTATTGTCTTAAAATGACTTCAAAATAATTATCGTGATGAAAAATTAGATACATATGCTTAAAAGATTGCTTCTATATTATTTGTCACTCTCAAAAATTAGTTACCCCGTTTCCTTGATTCATGTAAGGTAATATAATACAGTACATAGTATAATAGCTTAGAAATAAACAAAATACTGGATAATCACAAATCTTATTTCTTAATAGGCTTTACAACATCCTTCTTGATGTATTGGCCTGCTCCACGACAGCTTTCCATCTCGTTCGGTCTTGCACCAAAACGGGTCAGTTCGTGATTCCAAGTTCTTTGATGTTTTTCGATACGTCTTCCCTCCACCCAGCCTTTGGTCTTCCTCTCTTCTTTGTTGATGCAGGGTACCAGTTAGATATTGTTAATGTTCTCTCATCCTGCATTCTATACAGGTGTCCAAACTAGCCAAGTGTGAGTGCTATTGTATGGTTTATTATATTCTTTGACTTGATGAGGTTGTCAATTTTATAATTGTATCTGATTCTCCAGGTATTATCTGATTATTTCACCGGACCATACGCAATGACTTCATTAGTGGTATTATGTATTGTATATTTTCCTGTTACATTTTGGAAGGCCTTCTCTTTACCTAGTTGTGCATTAAAGTCCCCCAAGACTATTAAAATATAGCTTCTAGGTACTTGATCAATTGTTTTTGAAGGTCTTCATAAAACATTTCTTTATTCTCTTCGGACTTTTCATTTGTTGGTGCGTACTCATGTACTAAAGTTAGATTATTAAACTTTCCTTTCAGTCTTAGTTTGCTTAATTTTTCTGAGATGGGCGTGAAATTTATTACTTTATTTTGTAGGGTTTTCTTCAAAAGAAAACCAGTCCCTGCTTGACCTGTTCTGGATGCGGAACTGCTGTAATAGAAGATAAAATTTCCTTTCTTAATGCATCCGGTTTCTGGCCATCTCATTTCCTGTATTGCAACAACTTCCAATTGAGTCTTCTTAATCTGGTCAACGAGTTCTTGTAATTTTCCTGGTTTCAGTAACGTTCTAACATTCCAGCTTCCAATAATCAATGTCCGTTTTCTTTGCTTTGGTCGGTTTTCTTTATCTTGGTCCATGTTCATATTCTGAGGCTGTTTAGTGGAGCGTTTAGCAGTGTACGTTTTTTTACGTGGAGCTGGCCTAACATCCAACCCTCTCGGGCTTGGACCCGCAACGGCGACTATTGAGGTACTCAATCCCCCCAGCTCCCACCGCAGGCGGAGTTGGATAATCACAAATGCTGTATACAATTAGTGAAATATCCGCTTTGGGAGAAGCAGATGTACTCTTAATAAATTACACTTATATAAAAACTACAGAGAACTTGCTTGCTTAAGTCAACGAAGAACATTACTTCGATTTTATCTATTATTGAAGAAAATGTATGATGAAGTGCTTTCACATTACATTTTACTTTTTTCTTCAACTCTGCTGTTTAAAAATTTGGAAACGTAGTTCACGAAAAAATTCATCTTTTCTCAAAATCTTGAATTTCAAGATTTATTGAAGGCTTAATATTACATGGCAAATTGCCACCTCCTAAGTTACAAAGAATTACGCAAGTGGTGGCAGCGTTGCTCCGCAATCAGACTTCAACGGCAATTCGTTCTGCACGTGAGGCCACCGCTAATTCCACGCTACTGCTGGTGCGATAACAGCATGATCTTGTCGATCCTAGGGCCTACTCACAAAGGGCTGTCCTTCAAAGTGGCGACCGCAGGGCGCTGATTCCGGCGCGGGATGAAACGCTCCACTTAAACCCTAAAGACCATGCATCAGTTCCATGAATGCAAGGATAATCGTGTGTTGGTGTACCTAAGGGTACATTGCATTACATGAAGCAACTTAATTAATTGTTAATAGAGAAGAGACGAAACGAACGTCATCAGGGTGCATAATAAAACGTTTGAAACTGACCGATTCGTATAAGCCAGTAAGGAGGGAAAATGCACTATCACCTTAATAAAACGCTAATTAAAGATGGATTTTAGGAGGAATTTTTCCAAAGATTTGTTTCAAAACTTATTTTTAAGTTCATACTTTTAAACCATGTATTTCCACAGAATGAACAATTTGGAGCATGAATAGCAATTTAATTCAATTTTATTTGAGGTATTTTGTGTTGTGTTAAACTGAATTGTGTTTGTTTACAGTAAATATTGGAAAAAATGTTGTTTGAACGTTATTTACCTATGTTTTATCTACATTTTGTTTATATTTTATATTTCAATAATAACCATTTATTCAAAATATTTGTTTTCAAAAATAAAGCAGTCAACGCAAAATATGTCATCATATCTCCAAGTACTTTTGTTAGAACCACAATGGGATTACTAATGGTATGAAATAATTTTTATGGACGGTTTCTACTTTTTATCTCCATTTTTGTTACCTTCTTAAAAATTATTCTTTCTGACAAAAATGTGTTGCCATGAAAAGAGTTTTCTTGACCAAGTATTTTACGAAACTCCTTGATTATACGATGTGTGATATGTGAATTATACGATATATCAACAAGTTGTTCGTGGTGTAATCCGCCATCCCTCACCACCCGCCTCCTTAGTGACGCCACGAACGTTTTTGTTCTTTCCCACAGTCCAATTAGAAATGTCAAGTGTTATAAGATGATAAGATTTTTGCGAGAAAAACCGCAAAGTACCGAAACTTGCGAATCTTAGTCGTGTTTCTCCATAGTCAACGAACTTCTATTTCGTAGCAATGTTGGTGCGGAAGCTGTTTTCTCGCAAAATCTAATCGGACTCTTGTCGCTCCGCCGCGATATGACGGCGGCGGCGGCGCTGCGGCTGGCGACAGCTGAAGAGCGGAAGCGAGCAGTGGCGACGCTTGAAAGGGAGGATAAGGGAGTGTGGTAGTGCTTTGGTTATAATGAATGTTCACGAAGTTTTTAATACATGAAACGGAACGGTACATGAAATTTAATGTGCGTGTACGGTTCACGTAATGGAGAATTTAATAACTGTTACATTAATTTTGTGTAACGCAACTTAACATGAAATATCAAGTATAAATTCCACGCTGCATAGCTATTATTTGCTTGCATATACATTGGTATGTAACTTGAATCGTTCAAATGTGTCAATTCATCTCTTCCCAACCGTTTCGCACATATTCACGCCTAAAGAGGATATTAAGAGAGAGCAAAATTATTTGTTTGTATCTCCACAAAGACAGTTCTCCCATCTATCCGTATCAGTTGGCGGCACCTATGCTCAATGTCATTATTTTGTATTGTAGTATTTGTAAATGGGAAATGTACCGTGCTATTGAATTATTTAAATGAGGCGATAGGAGGTAGATGGTAAGGTTGTTAGTAGGTGGACCAGGTATCTGGGTTTACCAATAATTTGACCCACATGGAGGTGGTGGTAGTAGTAGTGGTTAATAATAGTGAGTATAACTAGATACTGGGAATAGTAGAAGGTGGATAGAAGAAGTGGGGTTTGCTCTTCAATTGTCACAGCTATAAAATATTTGACATATTGAAGTGAAAAGATAAAGAAATTCTGACCCCGCTTGGAATTGAACTCGGGGTAGGAGTGCTCCGGTGACGAGCTAACATACTGTTCCTGAGTCGTCGTCGGGCCTCAATGTCATTACCCGCATAAGGCTTTCAAGAAACACGCGTGAATTTCCGTTCGCGAATGGAGCGTAAAATTACTTTCTGATACGTCAACTAGTTTCTCCCAATCCCACCGTGTTTGATGTTTGATAAACATCCATTGAACGGTAGAGATTTGCTTAGCGTATACATACATTCACTCAGGCGTTGCGACAAAGTTAAAATATATTTCAGGAATGTTAAAATTGTTTCAATATATTGTATATTATTAGTCTTTGTATATTTTTTGTTCGATCTGAAGGACTTTTGAGTAAAATGTATTTTATTAGTTTTAAATTTTCTCTAAGTAATACATCAAAACTTATTTTTATGGAAATAGAGACCGAATATGTCGAAGTAATAATTTCGCTACATGATCGTTCTATGCGAGATAATCAATTTTATGTCATAATTTATCACGCTTTTAGGGTTACTAAACAGTTAGTTCTACTTGTTCTGTTCCCGATTCCTACAATAAGCAAAAAAAAAATTAATATACTCGTCAAAGTAAAATTTGGAATATGATTTTGTAGAATTAAGGGTAAATCATACGTGCATATCTGCACGTCAAATGTTTATTTTTTAAATACTTTTTTCTATAATTATAGCTCTATTCATTGCCTTTGACAAAATGAAGGAAAGCATAGTTCGAGTCATATTTATCGTTTGTTGTGATGTATACAACGGTATGTATTATTAGACAATATACCAAATATGGGGGATTAAAAAATACTGGTAGTGGTGAATTTCCTAATTTTATTCTATGTATTAATATTATCATCAATAATCTCAACCAGTTTTAACAAAAATATTTCGAATACAATAAAAGTATTCTGATGCAGAGAAACCGAGAAATCAGTTATTCCAATAAGTTGGCAACACTGTGTAAGAGCATTAGCAGGTTGATGCATTCTCTGCTTTAAGATGACTGAGAAACGGCAGACTTAGATGATGTGCTGATAAGAGCCTGGGTAATATTCTCGGTCCACATGTGCGACATTCTTGAAAAGTGAAGTCATATCTGCGATCTAGCTGTCCATCCTACGGGTTTGTGCAGTGACTCAAGTAATAATTATGATTTACTTTGATTGAAATAGTGCGTATTGAAATTCTATGGGAATTCCTCTCAAAGAAATGTCTTTTAGTATTCCTACTACGATATTCAACGTAGATTTATTATAGTAGCGAACACTCTGTGGCAAGAATTAAACTTATATGCCTTTGACCTCAGTATTTTTGATATATTCAGAATTATTAACTATTCATTTAATACCATGCATTTTTTATCAGTTCATGTTTCAAATATGTAGACTTGACCGATGACAATAATTTTTTGGACTTTTCTAGAAAAAATACTCTATCTCATTTCTGTGAATTCATGCATTAAAGTAATACGAAACAAGTAACTCTTCGAGCAATGCGAAGAGAAGTTGAGGTATAGCATATGATGACGTCGAAAAAGATGAAGGACGTGGCAGGATGTTAAACGCACACTCTTAAGGAACCATCGATGAACCATAAAACCATGCAAGGTCTGTCGAAGATAAACTTGTGGTAGACGAGACTTGATTTCCGCGACTCAAGGCTTTCTATTCGCGTTATAAGACTCCAGTGGATCTGAAGGAAAGAGACGAGACCAACTACAGAAAAGTAACATGCTCCACTCTGGGGCGGCGATAGCGGGCCCGCAAGGCTGCTGCGCGGGGGTAGGGGATCTGAGGACCTCACCCTGGTAAGAAAATTTAGAAAAAATTAAAAACACTAATTATTGTCCTAAACGTATTTCTTCAACATAAATTCAGTAGAAACTAATTTGCATAACCAGATTTAATTTAAATAAGGTATACATTTATACAATTTATTGTTATTAAATTTTTTGTAAGTCAGACAGGAAGTCAAGTTTAGTGGGTACGCGTAGATTGTATTTTCGGTACTCCGGCTTAGCGCATTGCAACACAACCGCCGGAAATATCAACGTAAAAATTCTAAGAATTCTCTTTTGTGTTTCTGTTACCAGTAAGGAAGGAAGGGCAGTAGGTAATTACAGTGCGACAGATATCTAAATAAACCATAAAAACAAAGACTTCGGAGTGAACCTATAAACAGTAACAATGAGTCATAATGCAAAGTATGTTTTATACTGACTAATTTAGTAGTTCATTTAATGTATACATGACAATTGGGTACAATTGTTACGAATTTAAATAAAGAGGAGAAGATCCCACGAAAAATCTTGCGGTGGAGGGAGGCGAATCCCTTCCGTCACCGCTGGTTCCACTCCCGTACCCTTTTACATATTCTCTATGATGCGGTATTAATATTACTGATAATGATAGATGCAAAAGATTCGACCTTTACGGTTAAGCTTCAGTAGGTACTTATTGTATTTCATACACACAAAGAATTTTGATTCTCTGAAGCATTTATTCAATTTTTTAGAATAGCAACAACATGAGAAGTTATATAAATGAAAATTTCATTTTCCGGAATATCAAATAACCTTTCCTAATAACAAAAATAAATTTAGACAGAACGGAAATTAAAAATTAATGATTTGTTTTCATTTACGTTCTATCTTTGCTGAGGTGACGTAGACGTTAAGCCAAGAGTCTTGAATTTTACGAAAGCATTACAACAGAAAAATGAAAAACACGACAGTAATAATAATAATAAATTTATTGTCAAAAAACAGTACAGACTGCGTATGACCACGTGGAGGACAATAAACTAATTTACTCTCCGGAAGCAAGCAAGGGACCATCCCATCAATTCCGATCAAGGGCCCTAAGGCAGAGGCGGATTCAAAAATTTCAGCAAAAGTTCCTAGATAAGATAAAAAGTTAGCTGCGAGTTATAATACATATATAATGTCAATATGTTTGTAATTTAACGCAAATATGTTTAAAAATTTACATGTACAAGTTATTATCGAACTATAGATTATTCTGAGTATAGTGTTTAAAAATCATAAGAATTGAAATAACACTAAATTCACGATTTATTGTTACAATAGACCCGCCCCTAGACAAAGCCTAGAGAACCTGTATGATAAATCCGCCTCTACCCGAAGGAAAAACGGAGAAAAACCCGGGCCAGGATGGGGCTACAGAATTTATGTACACAACCGTGCCAAAGTTGAGTACACATAAAACTAAATTAATATGAGCCATAAGACAACACAATCATGCAAGAAAATAGTTTTTGAAATTGTTATAAGTTATTTAAAAAGTACTACAGCAATGGCGTGATAAAGTACAAGACGAATTTAACTTTTATTAAAATCAATAAATTCTTTTACAGTGTAGAAGCACTGGTGCAGGAGGTAGTTTTTAACCGCGGATTTGAAGAGATTCAATTTCATAATGTCTTTTATATTCTTGGGCAGGGAATTATATAGAACGATTCCCGAATGATAAGGTCCTTTTTGGCAAAGAGTGGTTGACACTCTAGGGCGATGAATATTATTCCTATTGCGAGTATTGTGTTCGTGAACGAGACTGTTTCGTATAAAGCAAGGGTGGTGCTTACAAACAATGTTTTGATATGGGTGTGTTTTGTATTCGACGTAAAATAAATCCTTCATTTAGGTTTCGATAAGTGAACGAATAAAAAGGAGGTGACCCAAATTTTTCAGTAATTGGTCAGCCTGCGAACAGAGAAAGAGATTGTATTTCGATTCTCCACCTGTTACCAGATGATATTATTGGATTAAAAATGTTAAAAACCAATAACTGAATTTTATTTCGACTGAATACTGGACAGAAGAGAGAGCGTAATAGTAAAGCCAAGTTACCTTAAGAGAATACACCAAAAACACCAAGATGGCTGACTCCGGGCGGACTCGATTGGTGTTTCAGAGCAGCCACCACCAATATTTTAGAACAAAAACCCGACACTCGCTTTGACTTGACTACATAATATCGAACAAAACACGCAAACTGAACTAAAAGTGTTCATTGTTGGTTAACCTAAATGCACATACTTGTATTACATAGTATTTTAATTGATAACTTACGATTAACATGAAATCATAGTTAATGCAGAGAAATACTTACACCTAATAGTTGGGCAATTCTCACCAAAACTTCCGTTTCACCACCAGTATCAAATATACTCTTTTCACGAGGGTCATTCTTAATGAACGAGTACATGTGGAAAATACTCTTCTGCAGTGAACTCTGAACTGCAGGAATCCTTTTCAGTTTCTCGGCCATGGTTGACAAAAGTAACACACGCTCAAGAAATTATTAAACGATAACACCTCGGCAAACGAAGCACGCACGTTAAAATTTCCGTGTGGTACTATTGAAACATTCGTAACGGGCGTACCAACGCTATGGAAACAACAAAGAAACTACCGTAAAATGAATTTTGTATTTTGTATTTGAATTTTGTATGAAGTAGATTAAAAAATAAAGATTTCTTGCATAAATTACACATGTATTTTGTAAATAGGAATTGTGATTTTCTGTTACTCTAAAAAAGGAAAAAAAAGAATTTTAAGAACATGTTCTCCTCGAGTTAGTTCGTCAAGTTTGGTGGTAGTGAATCCAACGTATAAGATGAAAATATCACTAGTCGAGTTGTATACGACATAGGGGGAATCAATTGTGTAGGTTGGCAGTTCTCCCAAATTTGGTGTATACTGTTTTATGAATTTTCCTATACCTTTGTACTCCCCACCACTACCATCACCATGATTTCGTCCTGTCTTGATATTCATGCGTCATTTACAAAAATAGGTGCTGATGTTTGATTTTTTTGTATAGAAGGGCTCGAGCTGTTAATATTAATTTAATTATTCTTTTATTTCAGTGATTCATTTTTAATACAAATATATAGGTTGCTAAGAGGTCGTAAGAATTAAAAGGTATTAATTCGGAAGTTTCGGAATTCAGAGCTACACGCTCACACGAACAGAATGTCTCATAGAATTATGCCGCGCAAGATTGCTCGCTCTAATTGTACTACATATTTGTGGTTCAGGTGTTAACATTCTTACTCTTCACCACGTCATCCCGGGTTCAATTCCCGGTGGGGTCAGAAAAAATTGTAGCTTTTCACATGAATGTCCCTGTGCATATAGCTGTGACTTCTGAAAAGCAAACCTTCCTTGCTCTATCCAACTCCTCCTAGAATAAATAACCACTTCTACTAACCCCTCCACGTGAGCCAAGTTGTTGGTAAACCCAGCTAAGCGGCCCACCTACTAACAATAAGCCTACCACCTTACTCCCACCTCCTAACGCTCCATGTACGTAAGCTTCAATAGCACGCTACATTTCCCATTTACAAATACAACAATGGAATGGAAATGTTTGTGGAATAATTGATATGATTATTCTAAGTAACATTAGTGTTGTATCTCAATATAACTCAAATTTATATGAAGAGAAGGATTTAAATTTTTTAATATGTTAAAATAAAATTACGTTTTTTTTCTGTTATATTTTCTAGCTTTTGAAGTACATTCATTTCCTTGAAATACACTCAGCGCAACTTTCTCTCATGAATGTTATGTTTACTAAATTAAGAAGCAAAAATTCCCTCATTATGTGCTTGTGAAATAAGTTGTCCTCAATGTGAGGTCAATCAATATGAATTTCACCTACTACTGATGACGTATTTGTAGACATGACAGCAGGAGGAGGATATTTTATTGTCTCAATCAAAACAGTTTTCTTAAACATTTTGCATTCTTCTAATATGTGATGCGAACAAATATTCATTTTAAATAAACTTAAGAAATTAATCTTTGAAATGTCTATAATTTATATATTGATTTTAACTTTCAAAACTCACGTTTACGACCAAGTTTAGAATATTTAATATTTGGATGAAATCCATTGTCTCTTATGAGAAAATGATATATTTTAAAATATAAATTACGTTCCAAATTTTTAAAATCGATGCAACTTTTTAAAACAGAAGTCGAAAATCTATATTAATTCGAGAAAATTTAATAGAGGTCCCCAACCATACTGAAGAGGTATTTTAACTATTTTTCACGAATTACTTCCTCTTCTCCATGGTTACAGGCTAAAACATGGGTGTACAGGCTAAAAGCAGACCTTGCTGCTTGCAGATGGAGGCAGGAAAAATAATATTTTATTAATATCTTCATAAATAACTTTTTATTACGATGAAGATAGTCGTTACTATTATTCATAAATCTATTGAAGAATATATTTTGGATTACGTAAAATATAAAATCGTTTGTGATTAACATTATTCGGCAGAACTACTTAAAGAAATCACATTACTGTCAAATTCAGTAACCTAAGATTGAGAAACAAACATTACATAAAACATTCTGAACTGAAAGGTGTCGAGCGTCTTGTAGAGCCACGATCTCGCATCATGCGTCTCAACTTGAGATGCAAATCCGCTCTCGCTCCAAGGCTTGGCTCTGCCTTCACAGTGTCGTCCCCTCCTCTCCCTCCCCTCTTCCCCTCTGCCTTCACTGCCATCATTCCTCTTTGTCTGAACTGAAGCTATTTTTAGAGGCCATGTTCAGTGCAAGTGCGCTACAACCAGAGCTACACGCTCACACTGTGGCGTCTTCGCGAGCCGACAACCGCAATCGACGGTCCAACAATATCAAACACCACTTGACCTGCACATTATGAAAATGTAATATGTATAATAATAAAATTATTGTCAAAAAAGCATTTACAAACTGCGTACGACCGCGTGATAGACAAACTAATTTAATCTCCGGAAGCAAGCAAGGGACCATTCCATCAATTCCGATCAAGGGTCTCAAGACAGAGGCGGATTTAACATTTCGACACACTATTAAGTTAAGAATAAAATAATTCAGTTCGTGTCATACTATTAAAATAATACCAACAAATTTGTATGTAATAAAACAAAAAAGTACTTATGATTATCAAATTGTAGATTATTTGGTAAATATTGTTTATAAATCGTAACTATTAAAATAACACTAAATTCGAGATGTATTATTACAATAGACGCTAAGAGCCGAGCGAGTATGTAGAAAGAATCTGCCTCTATCCGAAGGAAAACCGGAGAAAAACCCGGACCAGAATGGGACAAGGGATATATTATGAACATTATATTACGAGAAATTTGTGTCAACGAACAATGGACAACCAAAGAGGACACAAGAACAAAAAATAGTTTGACAGACGAACTGGTCACGGTGTGGCTTGGCGTGGATGGGACAAGGCGGAAGTGGGACGACACCTGTTCAAATATATTACAGACGTAACGTTTCGATAGAAGAATAAGAAATGGTTTCAGCCCCAATAGGGGACTTAAGAAATATTGACAGGACATACGAACTTTGGGTATTACTTGACAAGGATAGGGGAAACGACAGATAAGACGTGTATGTGTGTTCAAGGGGATGGGACTGTGGCTATACAGTATACGACGATAATAGACGAAAATACACTGGGACATGACAGGAAATACGAAACTGATACCTACGAAAGACGACTGTACTTTGAAAATTATGCTTTCAAGATATCTACACTGCGCGATGATCTGAAAAATGTGATGCGGTAGACATGGTCGCCTCAAGTAATGAAAGGGACGTCCCCAAAAGGGAAGCGAGACATGAAAGGAAATTCCACAAAATGACCTAGTTAAAATGTGGAATTAGAAATAAATAAATATCAACTACAAAATAATTAAATGATAAAGTAAAACCTAAGTTGTTCGTGGAGACATAAAAAAAGAAGCTGCTTCGTAAGCCGATGAATTCCTATCGCACAGCTAGAAGAAAGAGTGAAGAAAAATCCAGTTTGGAATGAATTTCCCTGAGATGGGAGAACGTGCAATACAACCGATATTGTACTCTTTTCAGCACGTGTGCTATGAACGCGCTTTTCAATTGACTTTCTTTGATTCGTTGACACAAGATTTTTACTTATCAGATATCCATACTAATATATAAATGCGTAACGCGAATGTGTGTGTATCTGTTTGCTATCTGATCACGACTAAACCGCTGAACCGATCGTGATCAAATTTGGCAAGGAGATAGGCTACCATAGGCTAACTTTTATTTTTAGAATGTGTGACAAGAAAGATGGAAATGATTTTTTTAAATAAATGTCGATAAAATCGGGAAAAATCAGTTATATTTGCTTACGCTGCCTAAACGGTTAGATATAGGTACCAACTATTCATGACAACCTTGTTTGTCTCAAATGGTTCTACAAAAAGTCGCCGACATCATATTTCTTTCCACAAAAATTAACCTAAATTATCGAGAAAATGTTATTAAATGCAGGTGTTAAAATACTTCAAATTGAGAGAGTAATTTAAGGCGGAAAAAAATAAGTCATCAAATTGAATGGATTATTTGCTTTGTGCATTTAACAAAGATAAAAATGTTTTTAAAGTGTGACATTTCGATTAATAGTTCAGATTTTACAAGAATATTAATGAAATGGTGCAGAAGCGTCATACCTCGAAAGTGAAAATTCGACCGACGTGGCTTCCGCAAGATGGTGTAATGTATACAGTCAAGTTTTGTATTATATTTGTATTATTATGGATTTGACAAATTCGGATGCTGTGCACGGTTTTAAAAACCAGTAAGTATTTTGGTCTTACAATATAGATTAATTTTTTCCTGGGTAGAAGAAGGTTCGTCTAAGAAAAATCCCGAGCAACGCCGGGTTATCGACTAGTATTTATATAAAGTTAAATTAATACAAGTTACAAGACGTTTCTATGTTCATAATATTTGTAATGACGTAAATAGAGAACTGAGGAACATCTAAATTGTATAGATGCTTCATTAGACATCACAAATTGAGACTGTCCACATAAAAATATCAAAATAAAGACGAAATCATAGGATAGAGGTTCACACAAAATAATAATTAACTTAAAACACATCAGTTACGTACGAGTATGAAAAATGCCAATGAGCCTTTGTGAACTATAAATTGTTAACAGTTTCACGTACAATAAATTTTTTAATGTCAATGTAATATCCAAGGGAAAATTATTAACCTCCAAATAAAGAATGATGATGATTATACTCTATAAGTAAGCTAATGAAAAGAGAAGTATTAGAGTTAATTGCAATTTTGACTCTGAAATACATGTGTCCAGATTTACGGATACAAACGCAGGTTTGTCTCGCGTCCTTGAAAAAAGATCTCTAAGATTAGATTGCAGAACCTGTTCATTTGTATTAAAATAATTGAGAACAAATTGATTATTGGTCAAACTGATACCACCAGACAATAGTGAAGATCATATTCCTCTCGAATGAAAAGGAGAAAATACGAAAAGCAGATGTATATATATTTTTTTATGCATGAGAGAGGTGAAATGCCATTAATTGATCCTGAATAGGTAGCAACGTTTATATCCCGGAGTTCTGTCCGGAAAAGTCAATTATTGACGGTGCTCTTTCTGAGGCTCCTGTAGTGTCTTTCGACATCCGTCTGCCATCATTATGTGAGGACAAAATGGAAGGTGTAAGCGAGAACGATTTTTTCAACTAAGGTACAAATTTGACATTTGTTTGGAGTTGTGGAGGAAAGCACAGAAACCTTCAGAGAAAGAAATACGCATGCGACAATGCAGTTACGAAAATTTATCTAGTTACCGACCGCAATCAGTGAAACCATTACACTGCTGATCCATCGCGCTTGTTAATATACGAGTGTGAATTCATCACACTCTTAAATTATTTGTTGTATTGATTTCCAACGAAATATATACAAACTATTTCGAAGAGGCCTTTTTCATTGAATCACGGCAGCGTCTGCTAAAATTAAGCTCTCTAGCTCGTTCAGAAGAAACAGAAAAATTTCAAAATTTTTAAGCAAGATTAAGAGGAATGTGTCCATTCATAAGGAGCGGAAATGAGCGTCAAAATGTTGAGCTCATTAGAAAACGCAAGAGTTGTCTTCGGTTCGTAAAGAGGTACAATTAAAGAAGAGAAATAGCGAGACCGATCCGCTAACAAGCAGGTACGTATTTGTCTTGGTTCATTGGTACTTTAGTGGGAACGGCGAACGAACACTTTGCGCAAATAAATGAGTGTAAATTCGGGAAAAAGTCTCACCTTTTCTCTGTTCTTACACATATGGCGTTGCATGAGAGGTGAAGGTTTGAAAAAGTCAACAGATTTTAATGAACATTGGTCGAGTGGAATGGTGGTTGAATGTACCGAAGCGAAGACTCGCTACAAACAAATTCCATTGATATTTTTTCCAAATTCCAATTTTTTAAAAAGAAATCCTAATCATTGTCGATTAACTGTTTGTGGTTAATACCGGGATGATCCCCAGTTTGATACTCCAGAGTAGAGTAATTATATAGTCGTCCTATTTTTGTGGTATAATTTATGTATATGTTCATGGATATTTATGTATGTATTGTTATTAGTGTGTGAATGATTATTATGTATTTGTTGAAGGCGGGAAGAGTAGGCCTGATGGCTTGAGCCTAACCACGAAATAAACTAGTTTTATTATTTAATATTATTATTATTGTCTGGGAATACAATGTCTAATTTAACATAAAACGTTTTCTTGACTCAACAATGTTAATTGAAATGGTTTTGTTAATTTTTGGAACGACGTAGCATACAAATAATTATTAATGTTTGCTTTTTGATTTTCCACTAGGATGACATTTAAATATTTGTTTCCGAGTAACTACACGGGGAAGGAATGTTATGATAATTTCCGTCTGTTGAAAATAATGATGGAGCGGGAATCGAAACTCATACCTTCCACTCTGACCGCTGGCGAACTATTCACTGGATACTTAATATCCTTCACAGTGTGAATGCATTACGTTTCTAGGCAACATTACATTTCTTTTTTTAATTCATTTATTCAAGTGTAAACCTAAAAAAAAGCGAGCTATTAAAGTGATTTGTTATATACTAATATATTTCAATGCAAATGAACATAGATAGGTGACAGCAATTAAAAATCATGAAGCAGTACAAGGAGTACGAAATTGCTTCCAGCGTACAATACGTAAACAAAATTAGTTCGTAATACAACTCACAAAGGTATCACTAAACAAAATACACTACCACAATCCACAAAATCATAAACATACTAAAGAAATTGAAACATCTACCATTCTACATATTTTATAACAAATTATATGCTAGGGAATACTCTCAAATTATTTCAAAAAATCTTCTCTTCCTCTTGTCCTTCTTTTATTTAGCTTCTTCATTCCGCTAAGTTATGTAGGATATTACGAATTGGAAAACGAGAACACGATAAATGACATGTAGTTTCTCTCCCCTTCCCTTTTTACCATTTTCACTCAATTCTTTTAATATAACCATGCCAATTCTATAGTCGAATCTTTTTTAGCATTATTTTCAATTTTTAACAAAGCTCAACAGCGAGAGTGAACTCAAAAACCTTGACGAGTGCAAATAGAATAGCTATTAGTACTGTCATCTTGGCGTTCTCAATATGGTCGGATTCTCTCGAAAGTCTGATCGTTACGTGAGTGTAATTTTTAGTGCTCACTTTACTCTTGTCTCAAATATTTTAAAAAATCCTTTTGCTTTCATTAAACTTTAGTATTTTTGTCTTCAAATTGCTATTGGACTGTTATTTGTTCACTTGTTTGACGTAACGAGGTAATATAATTGATTATTCGATGTCATCACATAAGGATACTCGTCAACTACGTTTGTCCCCCTTAATGAGACAACCATATGTGCAATGAGAGTCTTCTTCCAGTCTGGATTCATAATACTGGATCTTTGACAGCTCTCCCTTTTCGATAATCGACTCGCGTCTCTAATGACCTGGAAGTATAGTTGCTTCCAATGTCTTTACTAAAGACTGTTCTTATCTGAAGTGATGTAGAGGTTTGAAAATGGCTGAAGCTGGAGATCGCGGGGAAGACTTGGAAGGGAGGCGACGCGACGCGCCTGTGGGTAATTGAAGCGAGGATGTCACTTACGGGATGAAAAACCATCTTCACCGGCCGACATCTTCCACCGATTACGGAATAGGAGAGCGAAAAAATGATGCTTCAAGAGTCGACGTCCCGGCGACATACCTTACTATAAGTGGACGCGTTTATATGTTTTCACAGAAATGTCTGTGATGAGAGCGTTGCGTTCCATCACACATGAGTTGCTCATAACAATCTTCGGACTCTTCTCTGCTCCGTCCGCGGAAGAATGGGATGTATTCTTTACACACGCACATCAATATATTTCACGAAACAACTGACCATGTGCTTGATTCACTCGATGCATATTTTACAGATGAACTTCTCCAAAGCACTGACAGACCTCAAGCGTAATTTTTACCCGATAACTAAAACATAATCGGCACGAATCGATCTCTATGTAACAAATTTATTAGGATTCAGAGGATAAAGGTACTATTTTTAACCTATAAGTTTTTGTTACCTAGATATCTTCATCCTCTGATTCTTAGTAAAAATAAAAATACGGTGTCACCATGACTCAAATAATGGACCTCTCGACTAGATTAGGACGCTTTTCTTTACGCAACTGTGACGACGTTAATAACGATGACAAAATGTCTGCACATGTTACTCAAGTTACAAAATAACATTTCTGCTTTCGCTAGAATTCGAAGTTGAAATTGAGCATATTTTTTTCAAAACGTTTTTATATAAAGCATTGAAGTTCCGAGTCCGCAAAAATTTTATAAATATTGAAATAAACTTGTGCGAGAAAACATGAGGCAAGAACTCATATTGACTGATATAGAAACTAAATGGAAATTTGAGATATGTAGCAGTTCATGTTTGTTGTACAAGATATACCCCGGTAAATATTGCTCTGTACGTCGCTGGTGCATCATAGATAATCATGGAGATATTTTGCCTCGAATACGTTGCATAGGATTATTTCGTATTTTCTCAAAATGTGTAATATGTAGAGCTAAATGTAAAATTTTATCTGATTAGTTAAAATTGTATTCTTTCTAACTTTGTATAAAATTTAGGTAATGTTTATTCGTTTTTTCTTCTCTACGTGCTTTAAATTTTTTTGTATTTTTGGTGATAGATAATAACATGAATGCTTTATGATTCCAATATTTCCACTGTCCGGGGCATCTCAATGGTAAAAGTAGCAAAATTTCAACAATTTTATAGCTTTCTCTGGTGCAAAGTCGTACAAGCAACATACTGAGAGAGGAACTTGAGATTAATCGGTTCAAACTTTGCTCTAGGGAACGCAATTTCCTTAAAACCAAATCCTAGTTAGTAATAACTACTGAGGTGAAATATTGCAGGCAGTCGACTTGTCAGGGTATTGAGAAAAACATTTCAGATTTTTTTCTGAGCCTTTGTTATAAATGATCGAGTAACATGTAAAAACGCAATGTGTGGAAAATTGTAAGATTCATTATTTTTGGCTTAAATTATTCCTAATAACTCTTAGTGTTTGTTGTATAAAAATAGGTGGCCTACATATTTTTACTTGTAGGTCGTAATTACAAAATGTATTAAGATTTACAAAATTTGCTAGAACTGCGAATAAATTAGTACGAAATAGCCAAATGCTCGTAATTTGGAACCTTAAATGGAATATGAAATGAAATTTTTGACACTACCACGACTAGGGTCTCTTTGTAATGAACTCAAACATTTTATTTAGTGGTCATTTAGTTAATGTGTTGGGTTTAGTTGTCTTCGTGCGAAAAAGCCTCCTTTATCTTTTTCCAGATTACAAGAAATATAATACTAATGCAGTCTGTTGATTTTCAAAAGGAACGAGTTTATTGATATTTTATTTTTAGCCTTTTTAAATAGTATACTGATAAATTATTATGTCAGCTGAATTCATTTCGATTTAATGTGCGAAGAATTAAAAAGTCATTCTGTGGACAATTCTGACAGCGAGAGCCTGCTAACGGTACTTTATTATTGTTAATGCTACTAGAAAAAATATTTTGAGTTCTGTATTTACAAATCATATCCATTCTCTCATCTTAAAAATTATTTCGATCCTTTATTTTAACTTACTTTATTGAAGTAACCCAGAAATGCTGCATTCAGCAAAATTAAAGCAGTAAAACATGGCACAAGAAATATTAAAAAGGCTGGTTATGAGTAGCGCTCTTTTGTACCTGTAAATTGTGGATTGGAAAAAAATTACGGTGAAATTTTAATTGTATTGTTTAAATGTGTGTCCTTTGGTGGTACCATCATCGCTTGATGCTCGAATTATGGCCTTACGAAGCATTGATATATTCACTTTCATCGATAGATATCCCCTGGATCAGAAAGTATATGAGGCCGATTCCATAGTCTCCTGCGTCCGTGTTTGTCGCATAAAATGTGGGAAATTACTTTGTGTGAATGAAGTTAAGCGTTATTTTGGGTTGGATTGGGTTACATATGATACTCTATTCGTCATCTGCTTAACTAATTTACTGCAACCAATTACTTAGTATGCATCGACGACGGCCAGGTGGAATTTGCGACGGACTAGGATTCGATCCCGGACGTCCCGCTGTGGCCGCAGTTGTGCTAACAATGCACCACCCTTCTCAACTCCCGAAGCCCGTCAACATAGCATTCACCTGGCCTAGGAATTTACGATACCAAGGAAACTGTACCCTACTGATTTCCTTTTTTCAGTATTGTATATTTGAAAAATGCCGAATGTGCACCGGTTATAAGTATTATAGCGTATATATGTTTGATTTTACTGAATAAATGGTTTCAATATGATGCTAATTTTTCAGAAATAGTTTTGAGCTGAATTGTCGTTATGTAAAGAATTAAATATAAGCGCCAGAAAAGATAGAATTGTATGGGCAAAATTTGAACTGCCTCGCAAACCCGATTCACCACCCGAATTAGTGGAAGGAGAATCGCACCGTGCGTGCGTGTGATGTGATGTGTCGCTCGAGATGAAGTGACGTGTGGAGCACTCTGGAGCCAAGGACTGACGCGTGCGCTAAGGCACGTGTCGCACCTGCGCCACACAACACCCGGAGCAAGGACGCACGCACTTACAGAGAACACACGCTCATGCGGATCAATTTCCTATTCTCCCCTCACCTCATTCGTACTAATCTCTCTCTCACATACTCTGCAGTCTTGTACAGAAATACTCTCATCCAGTATACTTGCTCACACTGTCCTTGGAACTTTCTCCTACTTATTCTTTCTTTCTTCCCGTTTTTTCTTTCTTCCTTCCTTCCTTCCATCCTTCCTTTCTGTTCTGTCTTCTTATTCTTCCTATCTTTCTTCCTTCCTCCCTATCTTTGCTTGGTTGAACGACTACCGTCATGTAGACATTCGCGAGCTACCCTCCTGCATCGTCTGTGTTACGGTGCAAGACCATAAGGATTGCAGAAAATACACCAGAATACGGAGAAACACTGGTCTGGCTGTAGATTTACCAACAATTCTAGGAAATGAAACGGATCACTTCAATAAACTATTGAATTTCAAAAACAGATCAGGTCTCCTCCCACAAGTTCTCGGGAGGGTTTTAATTTGAATTCTTCTCTCCTTTTCCTTTTTCTTTTCTTCCATTTCCTTTTTTTCAGGTTTGATTTATTTTTCGATATGAATTGGGCAACTATTGTCTGTCTTTTCCTATCATCATTGTGTTTTGATATTTGGTGAATTTAGGTGGAGTGGTTAATTGGGTATAGTCGAGGTATTCGGCGGGTTCCGCACACGGGGAAGAGTGACGTCGGCTCTTTCCAATGGTGTTGAACTGGATTTTATCCTCACCTGAAAGGGTTCTAATGAACCTGATGTTGTCGAGCTCTAAAGCCCCAGTTAAATAAAAGACAATAAGAATATTTCAAATGTCCCACAAACGGATCAAGTTATCGAAGTGCAGTCTTCACTAAGTCATAAAATTAAAACTGAGGTATTTATGGTGTGAAGCTTTTTAGCTCTACATATAGTAATACTCATATTTTTCAATTGGAACTATTTACTTTTATGGTAGCATTAAAGTACGATAAAATACGAATACGATGATACAACACTTATTTAATTTGAATGAATTGAAGAGCAGCTTCGCAAATAATTAAAAATTTCCTAACATAAAACGTGGCCAACATGAAGTGTCTTATTTTCCTTGTCGGCAATATTTAAGTATTCTTGATGCTGCTTGTATATTGTTATTCGTTCAAATTCAGTAAAAGTTGAATCGCTATACTCATATTTTCTTAGCGTTGAAGTAACGCTGAAATAATACATATCTCCATCCGGAGTTATAAAAAACAATTTTTCTACTAAAAGAGTCATACATTATGTAAGTGCGTCAAATGGCACGACTGATCGCGGTGAAAAACCGTTAAGGATATATTTGAGAGTTCGTTCTTTTTCACCCCTCCGTAAAACGAATGATGCCATTCCAGTATGAAAATGTGAGCTGTTGGTGTATAGTTTTCCAACTTGGTGAGATTGTCAGAGCTCGAGATCTTTAAAACGAATATGTCCAGAAATTTCGAAGATCTAAGGTGGCATCAAGGACGATCAGACCCGACGGCATCTGTACAAATTCTCTTATACTCCGAAGACTTCTCAGTCTCTACCCGATATACCTTTTCCGAGAAGCCTATACACCTTACAGTTTGTTGATATATTGAGCATGAAATATACTAGTTTCTTACTTTTCCATATGTCATTCCAGATTCCATGTTTATTCAACGGGTGAATGAACGTACAAATTTTAATGAAACTACTTGTCAAAAGATAGTGACAAATACGTCAACTCGTTTCCATCTCTAATTTTCTAATTTAAAAAAGTGAGATTTCATGTTTCCAAATATTAACAATACTTCACTTTCTTATTTATCTATTTAATAATATCTATCAACAATAAAAATCTGAAGAATACAACGGTGTATCAACGTGTTTGAAGACACGCATTTTAGTACAGCATTACATACTTCAAAAATTACGTTTAAAAATACAAAACGTTTCTATTTATGTTTCTTTTCATCAAATATTTACCTTCGGGCATTTTGGCGGTTGTGTTTCTTTATTGTGGTTTGTGTAAGAAAGGTACGACGAAAAATTTATTATCCCCTCTTTATTGACAATTTTTTCCTGGTTTAGATTTCCATCGTTATAAATTATAATCATTTACAATGTAAATAACAAAATAATAATCATATACAATGTAAATAAGTTTGTTTTTCTGAAAACCTTTTTATTTTTGAATATTAAACGAATATTAGTAATTTTCTCATCAACATCATGAATCTCGCAAAAATAATCATGTATTCAAGCTACTTTAATGTAACAATTGTACTTGTACAATCGATGTTTCGACTTTTTAGGTTGAAATAGTCTCCCAGTCGGTCATTGAATTCTTCTGGTCTCACACTTTGAAGCGTGAAGTTCCGAGAAATTACTTCAATAATATAATTCGGAGAACCAAGATTTTAAGCGGTTACCCATTGAACACAGTCCACTGAACATGAAGATACGATGGAGTGGAATTATTTGAAAGAACTGTTTCATGGTGCCCTAGAATACGGAAAATATTTACATAACTCTTTTTAAAGACTGATGGATCTGGCGAAAGATCTGGAGATTTTTAAGGTAATGTGCAAATATCCAAATGCTCCTCATATTTTAATGTATCAAATTTAAGTTCCATCACAAATATTTTGAAGGTAATATTGGTTTAGAAGGTAATAAAAGAATCTAAAACTAAGTAATTTATACATTATTAGTAATTACTTTTTGTTTAAAACCCCTGCATGAGAATATGATTAAGGTTCTTTGTTTCAATTTGGTTTGTTAGTGCTATTTTTTAATTTAGGTTTTATGTAAATCAGATCTATACATATTATTTATAGTTTAACTGAAAATAACCATTTTATTACTTGATAGAAACTGTATATTGAACTATATATCTGAGGTTCGGATATTTATATTAAAATTGTGAACTGTTATTCGCTGATAAACTGTTCTAAGACATCAATGATGAGTAAAATCCAACTTATGGACAGTATGCCCTTGACCATACATGTAGATTATATATTTGTGCAACAAATACCTTTCTTTTACAAACAATCAGTTAACTAATGACTTGTCGAAGATTATCTAAATGTTTTATATAGTAAACATCACCGAAAAGAATGAATTATATGAAGTGAAACTTCGGATTTTTTAACACAGAAACGAAAATTAAAAAATGAGAGAGCAATTGTTTTCCATCTTACATAGTGGTCAATATTACCGCCTTCCACCTTTCAGGACTTTGGTTTAAAACCTGATTGACTGTATCACAATGAACATAGATCTGCGACAGGTTTTCTTGGGTTTTTTTCAGATTCTCCATCATCAACTCTTCATCCACCCCTTCGTGTCTGTTCTCTCGGAAACTTCTAGAATTATATACACTAGGGTAAAAATTTGCTGTGCAATTGGTAAGTTTTAAAGAAACAATAAAACATTGATGTTCTCTAGGGAGTTTTTAAAGCTTGTTCGTTCAGTTGTTTAAAGAGTTTACCAACCCCTGTCATACGTTCATTTATTTCCTCGTTGAAAAATTTTGTTCCGTGGCAAATATAAAGGTAGAAGATCCAATTAAATACAGGAAACGTAAGCTATAACAGAGACCTGGTAATTGCTCCTGTCTTTCCATTCATTGTACCAACGCAACATATCTGATGAACAAAACGATAAACAAGCAGCTCCTTAAAAATACAAAAGGATTACTGCCATTTGCGGAGTTGAAAAAATAAGTTATGTGAAAACAAAGTTAATGAATGGGGTGACGTAACTGAGGAGTGCGGATGAAATAGTCTAACGTTTCCTTTGACTTCATCACGAGACATGGACTCACTCTATTCTATTGTAAGAAAAGACGGAAGAGAGAAAAAGAGGATTGCACTGATTGCAATTGCGAGAATGGAAAGGAAGAAGGAATATTTTCTCATCAGATTGGATCTAATTTACGGGGACGCAATACAACTTCCAATGTAATGCATATTAAAAAGGGTCTGCAAGAAAGTGAAGTAAATTCTTTTCCACGCAGGAAAAATTCCTCCGGTTAATAAACATGGTAAGTCAGTTAAAGTGAACACATCATATTAATATATATTATAAAACACCTAAACAGATATATGAAAATGAGGTTCTCAGCAAAATAAATTACGATTGTACAAATCATTTGACGTATTCAAATCATTGATAGTTCTTTTAGCTGCAGACTTGCTGACAATTTAATTTTTTTCCAAATGGAACAATATATTTTTCAGCGTTATCCAAAGAAAATACGAATTCCAAGATAATTAATTAAATTTGAATGAATTACAACTGACAAACGTCATGGCGAATCACTAAATATTCTGTATACAGAAAAGAAAAACTGAACGCCTTTCACGCAATGCCGGTAGACCTCGCGTAAGCATGGTGTAAAGTAATTAACCTTGGAGTCATACTTTATAACAGGAAATATTTAATTATTTGCTATTATGTTTCTGTTGTTATTCATTTAAATTAAATGTTTTATCTGAGTATTAGTCTTTTCACGGGCTTTATAGTAATCGTAAAAATACATAGTTTCATTTACAAAATCAATAAGTTATCAATATGTCTGCAGATAATAGAGCTACCACTCATTTGTATACGCCAAAGAATTGGCACCTCACCACGACTTTTCTTAGTGAATTCTGCTCTTCGATTTATTTGTTTAAGAGTTATTTTAAGTATTCCTTTTCCTATTCATCAGGTATTATGAAAACTTTCACATGAACGTGTTGAGACTGAAGAAATGTCGATTGAGGATTTCTTGTGCAATGATCTGTTTTGTCCCTTCTGTAGTTTCGTATTTATTTCTCATAAACCTATTAGCCAAGAGGTGTTTGATGGACCGAGATTACTGAGGTATACTGAGGTCATTGGTATCGTTGGTATACCGAGGAATATCCAATGCGTTGAACGGACGTATCCAAACGTATGGAAAATGGGGTGGGATGTTGAATGAAAACGGTCGTGCAAACTGGGTTTTAATTGATGGAAGATGGAATTCATTGGGAAGTAGGGTCTATATAATCAAAAGGGGAATAGAAGGATATATTCTGAGGAATTAGATGCATTCAATTTGGTATGGATAATTTACAACCTCGTCATGAAATATAACCACATACACAGTCGGTACTTCAATATCCTGTAACAGGTTCCATATATGCAAAAATTTTCATCGATTACTAGAATAACATTCGAGAACTCTGCTTCTAGATGAGAAAGTGAAGACGTTTCGAGTGCTCTTGATAGAAAAATACACAATTGTATCAAATAACGAAAAATGGTGGCAGCAAGGATGGTGAAGCAAAGGAAAGGAATATCACTTCATATTTCAATTTCTTTTGTTCGTGTTCAAGTATTTTTCATTCATAAAAAATAAGTTTTGTTAAAGATACATGCGTAATTTAAAAATGCGGTAAACCTACGTTCGGAAGTGGGTTTGGCATCAAACTGAGTAGAGTTTCCTGAATACCTTTTTTGGATCTAATTCTTTCAGCAGGAATGTATTTTTTTAATTTTATTTCTTCTCGAGCTTCGGACGAGAAGTAAAGTTAATTTAGAAACTGGTTCTGTCCTATGTTGTTGTTTAACCCAGCGTTTCCCCACTTCATGTGGGGTCGGTGAATGGGTATATGATGCTTCATTTGGTTTTGGCTAGGGAATACTAGGGTGCCGGATGCCCTTCCTGCCGCTCCTCCCCTGAAGCGGTGATTATGAATAACATGGGTGTGAATGATTTTGAGTAAATGTTGTGGTGGTATGATAGGAGAAACGGGAGAACCCCGAGAAAACCTGCTCCGTCCACCACCTCGGATTCTACTTGGATCGGACCGGGTTTGAACCGGCGTCCCCAGAGGTAGAAAGCGAGCGTTAGGCACTACGGCACGGGGCGCTCAACCTGGTTCTCTCCAGTAGTATAAAACGATTTTATATTGCAGGTAATTTTATGTACTCCAGTGACACTTGTCAAGGAATTAAAACACTTAAAATCTTTAACAATATACACAATATCAAAATATACCACCATGTATAAAAACACCGTTTCAAATCACTCCTCCTCACCTTCCCGTGTCAGTATTCATTAATTTTTCATTAATTTGATGTAGTCTCAGACATGAGACAAAACGTTTTGTTTTTTTTAAATATTGTTAAAGTTTTTGAAGTGTTTTGTCTTTGACAAATATCGCTGTTTCACATGTAAGAAGAAAAGAAGAAGAAAACTGTCAGCAATATGAGGTCGTTTTATACTGGCAACATTATTAGTAGTTATGAAACTAATTCTCTCCTATATAGTTGTTCATCAGCTAGGAAAAACCTCAAACCAAGACTTGCTGCATTGGACTCTTGTTTCTTAGCCTGTGGTCATTATGTCAGCTGTGAAAAGTTGCCTCCGTTCTTACCGCGATTGCAGATTGCGTCGCATATCAGTTAAACAAATGAAGTCATATGACTAACGTAAGATGACGACGGCGACGACGGCGCCGGTGACGCGTGCCCGCGACGGTTGTGAGTGGTGTGTGACCTAGATCGTGTTGCGCTGTGGATCAAGGTGGCCGTGCTGGCGCTCGGAGTAGCTGCCAAAGCCCACTGTCGCCACTGCACCACCTCCGTCGCCGCGCCGCTGCCACACCTTGCCTTCTTGAGCCCGCTTCCCACGGTCCATTTTACGTACTATTTCGTGCGATACACACTAGACTGGATGCAGATTGGAAGGAAATTTTCAAGTATTCTATATTTTTAAGTACATCTCGTACAATTTGACTAGCGCACTCCTAGCAGCATCTCTGCGTACTAGTGAGGGGTCCGTGTTTTTTGTTTTGTTTTGGTGGGGTTTTACGGCTCATGTCGACATCAAAGGTCATTGGAGCTCGGAAAACTTGTACAGGTAGGGAAAATGCAGTTACGCACTAGGGAGAGCCAACATGACTCCCCGCGTGAGGGACTCGTCGTATGATTCAACCCTACCCACTAAAAACCCTCCTGATCTACAACATACCAAAACATATCTCACAACATACATCAAATGGAGGGGGGGTTACAATGAGGGGGGCACATAACATGAGGGGGGACAAAGAATAAGGGGGGACAAAAAATGAGGGGTAGGACAAAAAATGAGAATTAGGAAAATGAAAGATACCCTAGCCTTAATAGCGTCGGGATCGAAAAGAACAAGAGGTGACCAAGGGAGGTCAGGAAAGAGAAAGGAAGGAGCATAGCACAAGTGAGTGGAAGTAATGCCAGGCTCTGCTCGGGGCCCCGTGTTCGCCAAACACGTACTTACTAGATGTATGTCCCCTGGGGGGGGGGGTCCGTGATCTCTCGAGTCGGTTGCCTGGTTAAAATAGTGTGCATAGTTGTGTTTTTTTTCTGTTGCGGGGTTTCCTGGTTAGTTGAACTTTGGAAATCTATAATATTGAACAAAACATAATATTAAATAAACCATTCGTTTATCAGAGACGTTTGTTTACATGTTCAGGAACTTGGTAGCCCAGTTGAAATTAGTTGTTTGTTGCACTCCCCGTGGCGTTGCGAGATTACTCTCACTAACACCATCTATTTCTCGTCCAATACAGTGTAACACGCTTATTTCGGAACGTCCATTTTCTGCACACGCGGATGACGTCAAGCGTGACGTCATTCATTTCACCTCCATTCTTGTACACCAATTGGACGCGAATTGTCTGTAAAATGGACCGTGTAAAATGGGCTTCAGTACTACTCTGGGATGAGCTCCAGAATTGATGGATCTAGGATGACACGATACGACTAGCGACAACATTAACTTTATATCGTCCTAATATGTTCACATATCTATTCCTCAACACCGCCCATCCTGGCCCGGATTTTTCTCCTGTTTTCGTTAGGTAGATTTTATATACAAGCTCTCCAGACTCATACCTAAGGACGATGGTCTCTTTAATACTATAATAATATTTATCTCGAATTTAGTTATTTCGATAGTCAGGATTTATAAACAATATTTTATGATTAATTTAAAGATTTGATAAGAATATGTATTTTTGGAAAATATTTTTTGTGTTCTATTAATACAAATTTGTTGGTATTCGGTTGATACTATAACACGTAGATATCTTTTTTATTTTTTACTTAGGAGTGTGCTGAAGTGTTCAATCCAACTCTGCTTTAGGGCCCTTGATCGGAATTGATGGGATGGTCCCTTGTTTGCTCCCGGAGAGAAAATGTTCATAGTCCTTCATATGGTCATACATAGTTTGTCAAAAAAGAATTAAAATTTAATATGTTATTATTATTTATGTTGATGCAATCTAGATATAATATTCTATAGTAGAGAGTCAATTATCCGAATCTTCATTAGCCGGACTAGCATCATGGAAAAGAAAAGAAGCAATGTGGCGATGTCAGTATTCCCAGAACGTACAAAAATCAATAAGCACTAGACAAATTTCTCTCAATTTTTTTAAATTGAGCTTTTATGAAAGAAGCCATCACTTGATAATGTGAATTTTGCCTCTTATTTTTTATATTACAAACTGTCCCTGACTACATTAGATAGAATAATCAACGCTTAATTGTACTTGCCAAACGAATGGTTAATGATACGAAGACATTTGCTATTAAAGTGTTTTTTTAAAGGAAGTTATGTTCTGGAGTGGCTGTAGCATAAAAGTCATGACGTCCTTTATAGAACTATTTAAGTTGGTAGAATTCGTAGATTTTCATCGAGGAAGTTTTGTTTGAGTAGGTTCCAGGTTAAACAGTGTATTTTTAGGGTAAGTAGAGACAATTTTCTAGTAAAATGGTGAAATATTGAAAAACATAGGTTATATATCAATTACATTTCAGTGCTTTCCAACATTGTAAATTAATTCCTTTTTCAATAATATTCCTTCTTTATTCTTTTCACAAGACTTCTTTATTTTTCTTCAACAGTTTTCGCATTATAAATAATTATATTATAAAGAATAATTCGCGTTAATACTTGTGTTAATTAATTTTATTTTATAAATAATTATGGTAATAAAATGACAAATGTACCATATATTGAATTTGAATGATATTGAATCCATTATCCATTAAACAATACGCTATATGGAATCCATAAATTCCAAATTTTATTAGATTTGCAATCTTTACTCTATTTTACTTTCAAGAACGTATAAACAAAATTTTGACTGAAGAATCTTCGTCTTTCCACTCGGATGCTCCTTAAAAATCCATCACAATGACCTAAAGTGTTTTAATATTGTGGGAGATTTGGTTTTGAATCCACAGTTGATCAAGGAAATAACGTTGATAAAGGATTTGTTTACGTCGATGGTCGTCTGAGTTGCGGCCACTGGTCTCGAGACGTTAGAAGTTGACATTGTCCGTGATAGCTTTGTAGATTATCTTAGTTAAGACGTGCTTTCGGAGAAAGTTGTGACGTTAGTAAGAGCCGTCCGCCTCCGGCGACTCGCTGTTGCCTCACAAGTGACACCGCACTGACTTAATGTAGACAAACTATTGCTTTTTCTTTTCAACAACAGGACGTCATTGGTTTGTGTTTAATTATGATGTAATGTGTTTTATTATTATTACTACAGTGTTTAATTATTATTACACCATTGATTACTTCGTAAATTGTGTAAATTTTCTGTAGTTGAAAAATTGGAAATAAATTTTTTGTGTTAACTCATACAAGGAATAGGGTTGTTCTTAAAATTCAATTATGAAGTTGTGACGAACACCTTTCCATTTTGTTTCATGTCTTCAATACAAAACTCAGATTTTTTAAATATATTTTAAGAGCCTCTACCAAGCTTTTAAGTCTCTTAATAGTTAGTCATATATACCGGAAGTAATGTTTTTGACATAAAACAAAATAAAAGGGTGTCCCGTCCAAATTTCAAAAGTTGATTTTTTTAGAGACATTCTAATAAGGAAATTCACACGTTTTTTTCTTGAAATTCAAATACAAGTGCAGGTAGTTTATTGAATATGGGCGTCACCAAGTTAGGGGATGTTGCTATGGAGACATCAATATATAATTTGTATTTGATTTGTTAGTGGAAAATTTATTGTAAACCCAGAAAAAAATATTTTTGATATAAATTTGTTACTTCCAAACATGCTCATGTTTATTGTTTATCTTGTACAATCATCGTATATTCGTGTACTTATGTCATTTTTTCTAACTTCAATTTTTTTTTTGCGCATCCCGATTTTGTTGCTAAAACTGATTCTCTATCCGCCCGTACTAAATCTAAAAAGATTTCCTTAAATATTGCATTCCAGAAATCTTTAAACAGCCATAATTTGCACGCTTCTCTAATTTTCGTGTTAATTTAGAAGAATTTCAGAACTAATAAAGAAGATACTTTTGTAAAAGAAATAGATTAGTTTTCTTAGAGAAGTGCTTCATTCGTGATTTAATAACAAGTGATCTTGTTTCAAATTCTGATTGAGGCGTCGTAAACATTCGGTCGACATGTATTTCCAAGTCTTTATTCACAATCTTTCAAAATCTTGAATGGAGATGATTCTACTTCCTGACTGAACATCGTTGTCTGCAGTTATAACGAAAAATTATATTCACCCTGTAGTCCGTTGATGCGTCTCCAATACAGTTTGAATATTTCAGTAAATAATTTCTAATATTGCGAAGGTGTAGCAAAATTCAAGCCATTTTTTTCAGTTTTTATTCCTTTATTTGTGAAATGAAAAATTATGGCCTCAAAAATCCTTGTGGATAAAAGTATAACATATCTTACACTCCTTCTATATTAATTCAATAATACTTTGTACCGTACCAAGGAAACGCTCAGTGCTTTTTAAATGGACAACGGTATTTCCTGTGGTACCAATCATAAATCTCAGCCCTGAAAAATATCAAAGATTCATGTTCACGAAATAGCATACATTTGCATGCGTTCTTCAACGTAACATGTTAGTTCGATGTTGAATTTTAATTTAATAATTTGATCCTTAAATAAGTTATAACTTGAACGCAAAATATTCATTTCTGGAAAGGAAGGCTAGACATTCTTGTGATCAAACATTTAATTTAAGGTGATGATACGACAAATTTTGCAGCCAAGATATGTTCAAACTCATTTTTCTTCCAAATCTTAAAATTTCTCCCCGTTCTTTTGAGCAATATCTACTTTATGTACATTTATTTATTTAACGTATTCATATATATGTGCAGTATTAGTATATACATTATTTTCGTTGTTTAAATCCCACGTCTCTATCGGCTTATATTACGTAGCAGTTCACTCGCTTTGATATCCTTTCTTGTTTTTGTATTTTTTGTTTTTTTACTTCTGTTTTCTTTCTCTCTATCTCTCTTTTTTCGTTGTGGCGTTGTCCATCTGTATGTGTGGAGGTGGTCGCGTATACTAATACTTTAGTTCTCTTTTTATTTACCATGCAATATTATATATTTTTGTCAAATATTTTGTACTTCCTTTTGGTATTAATTATATCGATTCGTCTCTAGAGTAAAATGTACTGTCCCAATCCAACTACTCTCATTCCCAGTTCCCGCCCAAGTCATCTGGTTTGGGGGAACATCAGGTGTGATGGCCTGTTCCTCGTCACATAATACAAATAAAACATTACATGAAGAAAAATAAATTAAAAAATACCATACTGTATATTAATCATTATTCAATCATCTAATTCATAAACATTGAAGAATCCTCGTGACATATCGTAGATTTACATTACTAAAACATTAGCTTCAAAAATTGTTTTCTAATATACCCAGAATAAAAAGAAAGAGTTATTATTCCTTTTCTGTGTTCTTCAGTCGAACATCTCCGCCGGAGGGATTCGCGGACCCATAAAATACGCAAAATATCCCCCCTTGTCATAACCTGTATCCGTAAATAAACATCCAACGAGGTAAAAAGAGATATAAAGAGGACCGATAAGTCGTGAGGAAATAGTGCAGCTCCTCCTCCTCGCAGTGGAAGCCATCTCCTGATAAAAGGGACCGTCCTCACTGAAGTAGCGTGGTCCACCATTACGACGCGGCAAATTGGTAGGTTCTCATCAGGGGAGCGTTTCGCTCGTTTGGGTGCGGCGGTGGCGGCGCGGCGCGGCGCGATGGTCGGTCGCTCGCTAGACGATGGTAGTGGCGCTGACGGAGGAGGTATAAGCAGTGATGCTAGTGGTGTACAATGGGTAGAGTGTAAGATTTAATAGGACAAAACAATTACAGAGATTGTGGCTCCTGAGATTATCACGGGCATATCGAACAGTGTCTAGAGAGGCGTTAGAAGTGAAGAATGGGATTATACCTATAGACTTGTATGCTCAAAAGATAGTTTCTGCAAATATTGAAAAAGAAAGGAAAAATGGTGAACGGGATGGAAATAAGAGAAGACGATAGAGGGAAGAGATGGAGTTAGTGAGTGGTCGGGGACTGCGCCGGAGGAATAGTAACAAAGCGACGATTGACTTATAAATATATACTGGATGTGATGAACAATTATGTCATACTAAATGGTTTGAGTCAAATAGATATTTATTTGAATTCATTACCGGTCATTGAAATTTTAATATTTGTTTGTCAAGAATAAAAAAGAGATGAATGAATCTGTTAAAAGGGAGATGAAGACCCAGTGCACGTGCTTTGGGAATGTGAAATATTTGGTGAGGAGCGAGGGGAGTATGTGCAGTTTCAGAAGTTTAAGAGAATGATGAATGTGGATCATAAGGCATATATAACTATGTAACTATGATATGAGTGGTAAGGGATGAATATAAAAGAGGTGTTAATTGAAGAAAGTGATAAATAATTAAATAAGTGCGTTTCGTAATGATGTAGGCGAGGCGATTGTGTAGACCACGTTCCAAAATAAAAGAAAGAAGGGACAAAATCATGAAAAAAGTGATAAAAGGTAGAACACATTCTCAACGAATGCACAGTAATGGAGGGAGAGTGGGGAAAAAGAATTTTAAAAATGAGCACTAGATGATTTATCGATTTGAATAACTGACCATTTTTAATAGAATATGGAAATACTCACTCTGAATTTATGGACAATACTATTGAAATTGTTTCAATACTGAACGCGGCGAAGAATGGAACGTGACAAGAAAATGACAGGGAAAGAAAATGAAACGTACACAAAATGGGAAGGTCGGACAAGCAGAAGTATATGGTTGAAATATACTAATAACAGATCTGGTAGTAATAAAAAAAAGTTGTGAATGTCTATCTCCAAACTAAATACAGCGAAAAAATAAACAAGAATGTAGAATTGGTTCAACCCATCAAGAGACAATAGCACATGGAACGTGTAGAGATCATCCTAATAGCCATCTCGAGCACCGGAGTCATTCCTAAGAATTTAATATGCAGCCTCAAGAAGTTAAACGTGACGTCCGATATTCATAAATTAATGCAAAAATCTGTTGTTATTATTATTGCGACAACGGGAATTGTTTGGAAGTTTTAGGTGATGTATTGTGTTGTATTTTGATTATAAATATCTGTACAACCAGTGTTGTAAAAGTACCAGGTAACGGAGATAATAAAAACGATAGTAATAATCGCACTGGTCAGGATGAATTTTTCTTTTCGTGTAGATAAAACCCAATCCCAATATGGGATAGGTGAATGTTTTCCTGTTTCTACTGAGAAAGAATCGTTCGTATTATATAATAAGTGAGTATTTGAAGAAAAGAATAATAAAGATAAGAAATGCTGTGAAATGTGTGGAGCAGAAAATGAATGACTAGATCACATACTATGTGACTATTGTTTGTATTATTTCTAAAGATGAGAGTCATTTTTAGAATTTAAAAAAATAATGCAAAACAAAGAAAACAAATAGACTTTCTCGAAGAATCTCTATCGCGTACAATATGTATTAAAGGGTAAATAATGGGGAGAAAATAAAATTAAGAGAGACTATGAAAGGAAATTATAAAAATTAAGTGATGTAAAATTTGAGTTTGAGTTTGTTGGAAATGTCGAAAAAAAATTCAAGTTACTTTTTTATTTTATGATTCTACTAGTGAGGTATATATAAACGTTCTTCCAAGAATTCTTTTGGCACGCAAAAATATTTCAACAATGACGCAGTAGTGACGAGAATGTGAGTGTATCATTGGTGTTGGGAATAATACCGTCGTTGATTTGGCAGTGTTAGGGGAGGAGGAAGGAATTTGTTGGCGTTATAGTTTTGGAGTAAGCGACTGTAGCACAGTTGTAAAATGTGGAAACATTGGCCCCGTGACGAGATAATTCGAAAGCAAAGTTGGCTGTTGAAAGTCCACACAGTAAACAAATGGTAAGTTGCAATCTGGCTTATCCGGATTAGTTGGTAGAGCAAGTAGTCTGGATAGTCGAAAGTTCGGATAATCCGGATGGTATTGGAAACAAATAGCCAATGTAAAATTCTGTCTCGAGATGAGAAAGGAGGCAGTTTTGATGCACCTTTTCCCGTTTTGGGGTGTTTTTCCCTTTATTCTCCTGAACCATTTCCATAATCCCCCCTTTTCTCTTTTAATGTAATTTAATTATATTCTAAAACGCATTTTCTCATTTATAGTCCAATTATACATTGTTTCTTCAAATACTTAATTATCTTTCAATAATTGTCTCTTCAGTCCTTTATTCTCCTGAACCATTTCCATAATCCCCCCTTTTCTCTTTTAATGTAATTTAATTATATTCTAAAACGCATTTTCTCATTTATAGTCCAATTATACATTGTTTCTTCAAATACTTAATTATCTTTCAATAATTGTCTCTTCAGTCTGCACTGACCATACGAATATTAAGCTATTTTCATCAAACGCGCGTGTCATGGCACGTCTGCAACAATGGAAAAAAATTCGAGGGTAAAACAAATCCTCTTTCTCATCTGTAGCTGTTTTAGCGTCTAGAAAGACGTTCTACCTCCTAAATTTAATCTTTTTAAAAATGTCTACAAGTAAACAAGTTTCCTATGTTTTCCCTCTTCAGATGAGTGACGAGTTGATGAACTTGTTTGTAACTCAATAATCTAGAATAGGATATTCTTTAATTTTGTGAAACAGAACCTTCTTGTCCTTTTTTAAAACCTTGTTTTAGTACTGTTCCCTTTCTTATTCTTTCGTATAAAATTTCCGCCAAAAAAAATCATAACCCTGAAAATAGCAAAACAATGTACTGTAGAAAGATTCCCGTTTATTATTCATGAAAATGATTTATAAAATATTTACAAAACACGGGATATTAAGAAAACAAAAATGTTTTCCCCTGAAGAAACACATCACTGCTTGACAAAATAATGGCGTAGTTTGGCAAAGTAATCGTCCGACCTCATTTATAGGTGGTTAGGTCATTACACAACAAGGATATGCGAAGCAGATAGCCCACGGGCCAACGCTGTCCTGACCTTTGCAACTGAATACGAAACCAATGTTCAGTTATTGTTACCGATTGTAATATTAATTTCATTGTAGAGTACACTGAGAAATCGAGTTTTTACCGATATAGATTGTGATAACTTTCAGCCAGTTAATGATGACCACGAGCCGGGAATCATACCGTGAATCCTGCTTTGATCGCACGGGCGTTAACCATTTCATCACCCGTTCGTCTTCCACAATTCTACACCATTTCCACCCAAGCCTAAACTCGCAAGACTTAACTCTCGTCGCTATTTTCACCTGGCTGAATATTATCCCATATCTTCTCCACGTGTAGGCACGTGGAAGATATATGCATATATGGGTTATATCTCAACTAAAGTACTATTAAAATCGTTTTTTTTCTCCACTATGAAGCAAAAATTAAATATTAATAAAACTATTTTGATAGCAACGCCAATCCAGATAAACCATAAATTGGGCAAGAGACACGAGATTATTTTGTTTTCAACCTTAATGTACTGTTTCCTCAGTACCAAGGAATATATTGTTTCACATAATTTTATTTCAGTGTTTTAAATTATAATTGTTAACTTGTATTCGTAGTGATTTTTTATCAATTATGTTCTTTTTATACGTCTTGTATTTTCAACTGCTTGAAATGAGATAAGATGAAAAAACTTGAAATGTATTATTCGTTTTTTAAACTCTTACATTCCGAATACCTACTCGGGATGGAAAGTTTGCATTGTCTATGGCCTGGTGAAAAGTACGACGGACCGGGACTCGAATCCGGTACTTCCTGCTTTGGCCGCAGATGAACTACTGCTGCACCACCCTCCTCGACACGTATATCCGACCTGTTCCGGTGAACCTGCGTCACATCCCAAACAGAGGTTTAAGTGACCACAGGCGGCTCCCTCATAGTTGTTGCTCATTCAAATTGTTGATTTTCTGCGCTACGACTTAATAAGCATCATGGTCTCTATAGCGCCAGTCTAACTTCTCGGATCCTTTATTGTATTGACTGAAACGTTCTCGAAGGTCTCCGCGGTCACTCTATGGTCAAGGAAGCCGAGTGACAACTCGTTTCCGGGCTCTACACTCGCAACCACCGACCATCACTTCTGAAGAAGGCTGTAGCATGGCAGCCGAAACGTCAAGCTACAACGACCAGATGCGGCACGAACCGGATAGCCCAGCATCACAAGAAACGTCTCTTATTAGCGTCATGAGAGTTACGTTTCTTATTGTCCTCCACGTTTATCCATAAGCGGGTTTTAATAGCTTTTTCGATAATGTACGTCCCATGTAGATTTAGAGCGTATATTAAAACAAACCTTATAATTACTTTTCCTTCCACTTCGGCCTCTATTAGAGAGATACCAACGCCTGGTGTCTTATTGAAAGCGGTGCCTTATTGGGGTGCCTTATTGAAAGCTGCACTTACGGTGTCTTATTGAAAGCTGTAGGGAAAGTGTATTAAAAAGCCAATTGAAATGCAGAGGTGGAAGATTCCATTGACAGAACTGAAAGTAACTGAGTTTCATGTCTTTATCAGACTACTTCGAAAATCTGACATTTTTATATGCTTGCCTGGAACGATATTATGTTAAACAGCGAAAACGGAGTATAGGGAGTAAATATTATTTGACTGTGATTTCAACTAAAATTGTCTTATCTGGATAATCTCTTTTTAGCAATGTTATATTTCCTGTTTTATTTGCTATATGATGTTATTGCGTTATCAAAATTTGGACAAGTGCATTTCCCGTTCTTGGAACATTCAGTTGACATTCAGTACAAGTTACACTACGAGATAAAAACAGCTAGAAGGCGCCACAAAAAATAATAGTTAATATACTTTTTCTACAGTCAAAGGGAAACTGACCCACAACAGGCCCTTAAGGTGCCCAAGGGGTTTACGGGAGACAGAGCTCCACAATTACTAGTTCTCAGCACGGAGGAGATGAGACCAGCATCTCACTCCGGTCGGTTTGACCCTGTGATAGACCTGGTGCTCATTTTGTAGCACACTGATTAGGCCAGGGAGTCAGTCTGGATGATATTGTATGATAAAAAATTCCTATCCCATCGGGTATCAAACCCCGGTCATCCAGCCAGCAACTTGGAGTTGTACTCACTGAGTCACACTGATTGCGATGTTTGATGTCTATTGGTTAAATCCAACATATGTATCTCGTCATTAGCATGGGTCATAAGGAATATGCATGATACTCTAATGTATGAGTAAATTTACGATATCTTGGCACTCGGATAAAAATGATATACGTAATATGATAACTTAGCTTGGTGAACATCGTATCATACAAGAATCGACATCGTCTCACGAAAATGTTATTTACGCGGTATGAAGTATTATCAAATGCTTACGTATAATTGTGAACATATTATCGGGTCACCTATATACTCGTGTCAGATTATGTCCAATTTTACACTTACTTGAAGCCCGACTTAAATTAATTCTGGAAAAAAGTTACACATTTATAAATTTTGAAATATTTCTATCGAGCTGTATTTTGAAGGGAAAAAAACTGTTCGAAATCTATTACTGGTTTGAGTTCATAGAATAAAGAGTTAATACATAAGATTAACCGAAATCGAAAAGATTTTGGGTGTGAATTACGAAGGTGCCGTATCACAGACTTATCATAAGAGGGAAAGAGAGAATCCGAAGGAAAGCAAGAGAAGCAAATGGAAGCTGCTAACAGCACTGACACGCACTAACATCTCGTCGATGGCGACGTGGGTGGCAGTGAGAACTGTTCCGCGTGCGCGCGTTCAGATGGCAGTGGCGACGAAGGCGGTGCTTACGAGGGGCCTTGGTGGAACAGGTCTTGAGCGGCTGACTGTGTGTGGGCAAAATATTAATAGAACGGCCCGGCGGCGGCGGCAGCGGCAGCAGCGGCGTTGGCGATGGTGGTGGAGGCAGCGCGAGTCGGCGGCGGCAGCGAAGGCGGAGGCCGCGGTATCCGGCTGCACACCTGTTGCTTCGGCGTGCGGTGGCGGCGACGGTGGACGTTTGCGGGCGGCGGTGGTGTTGGAGTCGAAGTGGGGGCGGAGGAAGAAGAGCCGGAGGCGCGGCCTGCATGTGGATGACGCGGACAGAAGATCTGCCGCCAATAGCACGTCGCCTCTTGTCTTTCGATCTTGAATAATAATGGTGACGGATAGAGCAGTATTCCACAGGATTTGTGGGGTTGGTATCAAGTGAATGAAAAATAGGTTTTATGGCACTTACGTAGGACCAAATAAAACTATTAACCATATTTATATTCATTTATGTCACGTCTTCATCAGTCAATACAACATACATTAATTAAAGTTCAGGTAACTTTTATTTTCCTTTTACACATTCTTTTAATTACAAACCTTTCGTTCTATAAATCTCTTTCAACCCTTCTTTAACTTTCCAAATTCACTCTACATATTCCTCAAAAAGTTTAATTTCTCTTCATTTATCTATCAATCTGTTTAATATCCTTATACCTTTATCCTACTCTTTTGTCTTTCATCTGTAATGTACCCTACGTGCACCATAATGAACACAATCTCGATGATGATATATAGTTTAATTTCCATCAAATATTCAATCACTACTATTTAGAATTTTTCTAATTACGATTATAAATGCGAAAATACTGAACTAAATCATTTCTTCAGGTAGTTATTTCTATCCTGAATTTGTATTGTATATGTAATTTCATCACTTCCCGAACACTTCTTCACGGACTCCATGATCCATTAATTTGAGGACAATTATCCCACAATTGTACACACTTGCTTGTTAAATACCTTCTCCTCGGATAGGTACTCAACATTTCAAACAAATTTTTTATTAACCGAATCAAGTACATCTTCTATGAAGTGAACTCTACTGCAAAGACATCTGAGTGGGAAAGAAGAAACGAGCAAAAAGAGAAAAATTAAATTAAAAAGACAAAAATTACTTTTTGTGTGTGTGTGTGTGGGGGGGGGGCTTTAGGTCTCGTCAACTGCAAGGTCATTAGAGTCTTTACCAAAATTACTATTTTGTGATATAGTTATTGTTTAGATGATATTTCATTATCACGACGACGTAAAATCGATACAGAAATATTTTACTTTATGTTTCTTTTTAACATCCTGACGAACAAGGAAAAGGAATTCACTATAGAAACATGCAAATGGCAAATGAATGTGTGACTTCGTGTTCTTTTTATCGTTTCTTCACTTTCCTTCAATAACTGTCTCCATTTCATTGTTTTCTCCTTTCTACTCATCATCTACTTAGCGAATCACGACTTTCGACTTATTTCTAAGAATATCAAAATTGTTGCTCTGTCATTTTACGCGTGTTAACTCTTCTCGGCTTCCTGCTCACCCGCTTGTAATTCCTGAAGAGCGGTGGTGGCTTCTGAACTGGACATCAGATCGAGTGACATCGGCACTAGAGAATATTCAACGGTGAGTTTCCTAGAATATAACGAGAATTTTACTTGGATTGCTCCCATTCGTCTTTACGTCAACTTAGTCGAATTGTATAAATTAAAATTGCCCATGCAATTTTTACAAAGGTTACTCATATTAGTGGACCATTCCAAATACGTTTAGTAAGAAGTAAGATAATAGATTTGTCAAATTGTTCTACTTATGTCTATAAAAACAGATTGTGCTTTTTCCAAAATCCTTGAATTAATGTTTCTTTCTCTTTTTTGAAACTTTATAAAGAATTTTCAAGCGCATAAGATTCTGTGATTTCTCCTAAAATCTTTTTCTAATTGTTTGGACATTGAATATATAATTCTAAGTATTTATATAATTACTAAATAATTTTTTGATATTATGGCGAGATGGCGATGGGGAGTCGAGATAATTGAGAATAGAATCGAAAATTTGAAGGAGAACCTTCGCTTTAAATGCCGCATAGACTGATCTAAGAAAGCAATTTCTACGTTACAATTGTATTAGATAAGGAAAACGTGATATCTAACATTAAAAGTGTTGAAAGTGTTATTTTAAAACCATCACTCTGAGGACTTTTACGTTAATGGTATAGTTATAAGGTAAACTTGTTTAAGTTGTTGCAACAGTTGCAATAGAAGCTCAGAAATAAGTTATGTTTGTATTCGAACAGAAGTGTTACTAAGAGAAAATGGAATTCATTTGTGGATATTTCTCACCCGTGATTATCATTAATCATTTCGTAAAAAGATTATCTTTAGGAACTTTCAACAGATTTTAAAAATTAATCCTAGAAGACGACACAAATAATTTTTTTAAATAAATAATAAGTTTAATACATAATTGTGTGGCATCAATCCATGATTTTAATTCCACGGTGTTTGTGACAGATGAATCTGAAATGTTAAACATAATATATGTGGTTTGGATATTCTGATTCCAAGCTTGGATATGAAAGCGTTGTTAAAGAGGGCAACAGCTGTACCTTGTTGGTAAAATCTTCCTTCAGTAACTTCTGTGGTCAAGATCACCTGTTAGATCCATTGCGCGGTTGGACTAGATGAAGTTTTTTGGCTTCCAACGTACTCCAGACAAATGTTAATCCTCCGTACAACGATTTCCTACCCTTCTTTCGCGTTCACTGCAGAACAATGAACAGAATGTAAATAAATTGCGTAACTGTGCGAAATTAATTAATGAATGTAGGTTTGGAAATCTGCTGCTCTGAATGGTTGACATAAAATTCTACGTCTTATATCTTTTTTTTGGGAAAGAAGACTGTTTTTGGGAGCATTATCACAGCACTTTTTTTCTATAACACATCATTCGTAATAGATATACAGTAAAACGTTTCTGTAACGGACACGTAAGAGTCATTGTAATTTCATTTTAGTAAAAAATTACCTAGAAATAAATTTGTTAGATTTTTATCCTTTTTTTACCTACAAAGTGGCTGTCTACGGAACAATAATTCAATTTCAAATGTTTGTCCTTGGGTCAAAACGTGAGAACACACTTATCAGATGAAAATACCCATAATATCGATTTTCAATGACAATTTTGTAGCAATTATCTGTGCAAAATGCAGTGAATAATGTACAATGGATCATTCTAGGGAATTGAATTCAAAGATATGGCATTTTTGCTATATTATCTTGTACAGTAATGTCCTGGGCAAAAAATATCTAAAGGGAAGAGGTATGAAGTGATTAAATTGCAAGAAATAAGGGGTTTTGAGTTATCCGTACACTCCCCAGAAATTATTCGTTTTAGGGTCCCGAGACATGTTTCTCATCAGAAACTTCAGATGTAGAGCATACAGGTGAATTATTTTTTTGACCCACCCTCATATTTATAATAAAATACTTATAAAACTTGTAGATGACCCTCAAATATTTTAGGGGACTTAATGCACCTACTCCAAACGAAAAAATATACTTCTGGTTTATGATTACTTTTAAGAAATTATTTGGATGATATTGAACTTGGAGTTGTTTTTTTATCTGTTCATCTAGAGTGGCCTTCGTATCATTTCTTTCGGAACTGGCCATGAAAAGTCCTAGCTTGTTTCTTCCCAATCCACTTAAATGTAACTCCTGGCTTTGACAGCTGGAAGGACATCCGACTGTGAACAAGAAACAAAATTCAACAAGGTTGTCAAAACTATCCAATGACGAAATCACCCCAGTACCCTCGAATAGTGCTGGAGTACCCACTAAATGCTGGGAAAAGAACAGTTTAGGAATTGCTTTCTATAATATTTATATCATATATTAATTATGTATAATATAATATAATAATTATATATAATATAATAATTGCTCACTATAATATTTATACGTATAATATTTTGGTATCGGCAATTATGTGATAGAATTTCTCATAGAAAGGAAGTTCTGTTTCGTGATATTTTATAACTGACAATTTGGAAAACCCTTCGAGGAATGAAAGAAAAAACGTATTGGTATGAAAACGTTATTAAGCATTGTAGATCGTCCTGAAGCGAAACTATTGCTGGATGCTTATTGCTTTATTTGTCTTGTAAATTTTTCAAAGATGTAAATATAAGCGTCTATGCTTCATACGTGATATGTATGCAAAACTTTGTACAACTATTTATTTATTAATCGATCTCGTGATCTCAAACGTATGCAGGGTTGCAGGGTCAAATAGGGGTCACTACCTGAGATTCGAAAGGTCAAAAGGTCGAATCAATGGCTCGGTTGGGTTCTGGTTTCCATGTTTCATTTGAGGCTGCCATTTATTCTTCATATCTTTCTGAAGATGTCTTAAGATGAGGAATGTAGTACGCATTCCTTCTTTTTATATTATAGCTGCGTTTAACGAAATAACAGATGAGTACATTTTGTGTTATGTACCTTGTAAACTTCTGCTCACTAAAATTGCGCGAAAGATACAACGTTCCGCGATAAGACATAATTAACATTTCACTATCAAACACTGCCAAGCTATATTTAAAAAGTAATTAAATATTTAATTGAAGGTGAAGTGATAATGTAAAATCGTGAATTAAATTAATTGTCTAAAATAGTGACACACAGCATGGCAGTGTTTGATAGTGAACTTCTACAATAGACAATCAGAGAAAGTAGATTAACATTTCAGCACATACTGGTAAAAAATGTAGACGTTACGCCATTTAAAGTGTGTATGAAAGGGGAGACTAGGGAAAGGGAAGTCACGTCATTATGTTCATATGAGTTCGTGTCATGTCTTGTGAAAGAAGTAGGTACACCTTCCAGAACAAGTCGGAATTTGATCGTGTCAGGATCATAGTGTACCAGGACTATTTATCATTCCGCAATACCTGTTTGCGTTGGTCGGAATCCCATGACTACATGCTATGACATGCGAATCCACGAGGTCTTGATATATCGTACGTGTAAGATCACATCAGGTACCTTGAGCCAGGAAGTTGACTTGTATGCGGTACGACGTTAGAAGCTCTACGAAATGTCAGAAGACCCATTGAGAACATCTGATCATTAGTAGTAGGCAAGTCGGTATACTATCACGCGCTAGCCTCTTAGACAATCCTTCGATTGAAGAACTCTGACACACTTGAAGCCTGTTGGGTGTTCCCTAATCGGTCACCCAAGATCGACTATATTCCCACCAAGATTATTATTGCCATTACATTGTAGTTATTATTGGAAATATATATCCTCAAAATTACCTCACATAAACCTCAAAATGCAATACATAAGAGAGCGTAGACTTCCGCGTCCAAACTTGTCATAGTTCTCCGGGAATCACCGCATCGAGATATATTCAACTTTAATACATCTAGTGAGTTGTTCTTAAATAACCAAGATTGTCTGAGGCCCTTAATACAAAGCAAAAGGTTGATTCCAGAGAGCAATGCGCTCGTTCGGTGCGAGAAAACCTTTGAGGTTTATCTCGGATCGCATTTTTTACGGAAGGTTTTGCCGACATGAAATACAAAGTAAAGCAGCATCCGTCGCAAAACAAAAGCAACACGTTCTTTTGAAATACCTAAGTCCTCTCTTCCAAATGTTACAAATGAGTTCCTTAACGATTCTTGACGCTCTGAAAACCTGGAAGAAATGAAATTCGTTCGGATTTGCACGAGAGAAGATCCGATGATAATAATGAGTAAAAATTCTCATTATAATATACAAGTATTTGGTAAAGATTTTCATTCCAATCTATGCCATCTCTCTCTCCCTTTCTTTCTTCCTTTATTCTTTTCTTTCGTATATTTATTTCCTTTCTTTCCTTTTTTCTCTTTATTTTCGTTTCTTATTTTCTATCCTTTCTTTCTCTTCATTATTTTCTTCTTTTTTCTTTTCATTTCGATTCGCTAAATATTAACTGAAATTAGTTGCGATTCTTTGTGAAACTATTTAATTAAATCCCCTCAAAAATAGTATGGGAATAATTTTCGTGTGTTTATCACTAGTGTGACCCGTCGCATTTTATGTGATCATTTTGGTTTTACTCCTCTCGCCTTCTTTGCATTTCGTACTCTTTTTCTTCAGACCGAGTAGAGTTTTAAATCCCTCGAGGAAATGGAGAGAGACCGTGGAGATAAAGAGAAGAGAAATGGCAGTCGTAAGAGAATCCATTACACTGTCTGACAAGCCGCGGAAGTCAAAGGGTGAAGTCAAAGGCAATGACCTCTGAGGAAACCAGCGTACGAGCTAAAAATAAATATTCATTCTGTATTTGTAAGACGAAGAAGTTGGAGTTCCAATTTTTGTTTGTTTGTTTTTTGCTCAAAGAAATTCTACCACTCTTGTTACTTGTGGAAATAATAGGGTATTCTGAAATAAAATTTTCGTATTAAAGGATTCCAATAACGCTCGGAGTTTGGAGTGTTCCGCCGCAGGTTGACAAACTGGACCTCCACACGAGGTGAGAATTAATTAGATCTATTACCGTACAATTGAATATAGCTATGAGAAGAGTATTTAGGTTATTTATATATTTAAAAAATATTGTAGACATTAGTTATAAGAAACACGATTTATTTTGTTCTCCTCACCCATCCATCTTCGATATGTAAATGTATTCGAGTAAAACATTTATCAGTGATAAACTATGAAGGGCAACGAGTTTTAAGGTTTTTATATCATTATATTTGTTAGAAGAGCCCAACATTCGAGATACATGTGACACTTTTTATTATCATTTCATTTTAAATCATGTAATCTTTTTTTAGAAGTTTATTATACAGGCCGTCTCCTGTATAACAAGTTACGTAGTTTGCGAACTTGGGGATGCGTATTAGTTTCTTTCTCAGGGAACTGAGTTAAAAATCAGTGCATTTGTGATGATTTATATAATTAGATTTAATGTATGGGTAATGTGATAAATTGAACATCAGACTACTATTAATGATGTGAGCATTTTTTCAATTTCTTTTACTGAAGGAAAACAAGGAGAGCTTTACTGATGCTTTCCTACTACATATTAATATTCCAGATAAGACAAAACCTTTGTTAAACTCTTTGTTGTTGTTTTTATTTTTCAATACTCATGTTAGAAATATTTTCGTTTTTTATGTCATTTCAGCTTCAAAAATCTCACTTCTAACTTCGGATACAAAAACCTATTTTCGTGGTTCGTTAAATAAATTAATATTTTGTGAGCTCTATACAAATCTACCAAATTAAATGAACGCCTATAATACATTTAAGTATGTGCATTGTGAACGAGTATTTTAAAATTTCCTTTGTTTCACTATTTGCTCACCATCAAGTCTTCAAATGACAAAACTTCTCTAGTTCAACATGCGTAAGATGCCATTAAAATGGAACACTTGAGGATATTTAACCATTAGTTTAGGACCTTTTCCTTGATTACTTGTAAGATACACCGTGGTCGAACAAAAATAATTTAAAAGCCTTTGTATCTGATAGGAGGATTTTTTTTAGAGTATCTTGGACAGCAAAGAAACTGTTAGGAAGAACGGATGTAAGATTCCTGCGTCGTGTACTATCTGCTATTTGACTTTGTAATGAATTCTCATACGGAGTTCCTGTCTACACTCGTCGTGGGGCTCTCAAGTGAATAGGCATTACGTGATGCGTTAACATACGGTTCCTCAACACAACTCAGGAAAAATTCCAAGATGAGTGTTAATAGTGGAATGCGTAACCGCTAATTTGTGTGCCACATGATATGAAATCAAAATTCAACAATGGGGTTGGGACGTATATTTAATCACAAAGAGTTTTTTTTATATCATAGACTAACTCTTTTTTATGGCGAGAAGGGTTGTCTCATAGACTCCGTAAGATATCCAGCGAACTACAACAAACTGTTCATGTATGCGGGACGATTGGTTTATGGAAGTAATGGCTCCGTATAGAGTAAAACCTATCGTCCACTTTTCGACTTCCTGACTTTTGACTATTATGATATTTAATTATGATATCACCTAATCATGCCGGAGGGACCAACCATATGACATATACGTCGATTTTGGCGCCTAAGTATTACCTGTCAAGAAGGAGAGGAATGCAGCAAGGTAGACGAATGAAAAATTCCTGAAATGGTTACTACCATATGAATTGTCATGAAATGTAAAATTAAGACATTCAATTTCACCTGAAATACAGATCAACTACTTCTCCCAAACTAATTGAATGAACGAAAAAGAAAATTACAATAAGCAACTACATATTTCTGCCGATATTGAATTTATCTTAAAAATGTGAAAACCAATAATTTGAATAGAAGGGATATAATAATACTCATAATGATACTGTTACTTGTTCTGTGTAGTTAATTGTGACCCAGACTTCGACTATTATTGAAGCAGCAATTGTTAGATACTTAACAGCGTTGTCCTTCCTTCTCATGCTGCTAGTTCTCATTATTTGTTTATTCATTTTTTATTTAATATTCATTTCGTGTTCATAAATGCAATAAAAATTACCGAAAGACAATTTCAATTAGTGTCCCTTTGTTAAGTCTTTTTCTTTTTATACTCTGGCTTCTTTTTCATTAAATAACTGCCGCGCTGAGCATGTCATTTTCTTTTATCTCGCCACTGACTAAATAGACAGCGAAACCTTCCTAAAATGTAATGCAAAACTGGCGCTTTTGTCCTATTGTCGATGTCACAGGAATTTTTCCGCCTAATAAAGACCTTTTCGTACGAACCACGCTCTCTTTTTTAATTGCACATCGGGAGAGTCTCTGTCTCTGTAATGGACTCGGTTACTTGGGCCTACGCATGTTCCCCCAATGAAATAAAGTTCAATGAGAAGTCACTAAATTTTCTCTCACTTTAAAGTGCGTTTAAATGTGAGCAGCTAACCGTTTCGAAATTAAATTAAACTGCTAAGAGAAAGTGTTGCCCCTGAACAGGTTATTAAATTTCCATGGGGCAAAGGATAAACTTGAAACTTGGAGGCCCAATCTTTTTCAGTCTACTAGATCCAGATTGCGACATTGTGACTGGGATAGCTGGCTATTACTTAGTGCTTGACGCATAGATGTGTTATGGTACGCGACGGGAATTCGAAGCCGCGTTAGAGAACTCCACCTCGAAGTTCAGTTGACAAGTGTGTGAAGAGAAACTAATGTAACTCATTTCCCAACATATTGACTTATTACCACACTACAATATTGTACGTATGACACCTCGTATACTTTTATCATCGATTCCAGTGCTTCTTTTCACGTATTAAGAACTTTCGCATACCCCTCTAATTCAAGGTATATATTTTGATCAATATGTGTTGATTCTCTCAATGTCAGTGTTCTCAATGACGATGTTCTCAGTAACAATGTACACAATGATATTGAATCGACTAATTCGGTACCTCCAAATATAATTTCAAGGAATTTTGAAAGAAAAACTCCTCTTACAAAGATTTTTAAAAAGTCTTTTTTTTTCTTTTTGTCCTAATCTAGCAGTCAAAGCTCTTCGTATTGATAATTATTTACTACGTAAATCCGTTCAAACGTGTTGTGACATGGTGAGGCAAAGAATTGACGAAAAACATTCGTATTTGAAATTCGTAAAGAAAGAGCTCCTTTTCCCGGCTTTGCCGCAATGAATAATTTCATTCGAGGATGTTCATCAAGGTAAAGGTGATGAGTCGGATCTGTATGGTTCCTGTTTGTTTTTCAGGACTTCTCAGAGCCTAGCCGCCCCTGTTCTGCCGGAAATCGCGCTATGAATTGACGAAATTGTTGAATTGTGGTTTCAATGCCATCTAATAAGAGGCATTAATTATTCTTACGTTTCATATTTCTTGTATCGCTTTAAGAAACATTACTACAGCATATTCATTAAAGACAGCTAGCTCAACCCGTGTATCACTAGCAGTAAACAATGTAAGCTGAAAATCAGAACAGTTATAAATAGGAGTCGTCAAGTATATTCCTTTCAAATAAATCGGTCAAGTAACTTCTTTTCTTGATATAATTGTTAAATACTCTTATCATGGAAAGGAAAATGTGAAATTTGAACAATCTGACATCCTTAATTCATCTTTATGCTCTGAAGTATGAAGCTTCTTTTGTGTGATTTGTTCCGTTCGGTTACGCTGGAAAGGAACGTAAACTTTCTGGGGCTTTAACGTATTCATGAATAAGATGATGATAACAGACTCTTTCAGAGATATCATGTGACACCAATTGTCGGACAACGTTGCCTATTGGACAACGAATCTAATCATAATGCAATGAAGGTATTGGAATGATCTGTACAACTTCGGTTAAAAACAAAATAATAGTTTTTGGACTTGGTTCATTATGAAATGAAAAGCATATTTGGAAAGATTTCAGTTGTATTCCCCGAACGAAAACTTCTCATGCCCTTATGCTCTTATGAAAATTATCGGTGAAAGGTGGTTTCGAAAGCAAATATTTTGTGACAACTGCAAATTAGTAACATAGTGTGTAGACATGGCAGTACTTTTGATTATCTTTGCTAATAGGAACCAGGGTAAAACAAACTCTTTAGAACGTTACCTTTAATGTTAGTAGGATGGATGGAATATTTTTCAATGAAACTAATGTGGCGCGTGGTCTATTATTATAATATAAAATCTGACTATTATATGAGGGAACAATTTAGGGAAAAAAGGTAAAGAAGATTTTTTTAATACTTAGATCAGGATTTAAAAACAATTTAAGTTGTTTTATGAATATTATTGTACATAGGTACCATTGTGTCAGTATTTTAACCCTTCAGGCATCTTTATAGTAAATTTAACAGCTCTAACCATAGTATTTGTTCCATTTAGAATCTACTCTACAAAAAAAAGGTAACAGATAAGTAAAAACATGCTATAATGTAGCCCTCTGAGGAATTTAACACATCAAAATTTAAAGTATATAAAATAATTTGTTTGGAGGTAAAAGTCAGGGACAGGATTTAAAAGAGAAAAATATAACAATTCATTTATACAGTAATATATAATTTGTTTATATACATTTATGTGACGCAAAAACTCATATGGTGATTAACCAAAGGCGCAAGGCACCGCAGCGTCGAAGCCATCGATGCGGATTTTCGAAATCTCAAGTTGACAGTTCTCTTTCCAGAGTTTAGAGGTCCAAGTCCGCAAATTTTCATTATGCTCGTATCAAAACTGTAGATTTGTATGAAAAACGTACGAACATATAAACGTACATCGCCAGAGACACTCTTTATTCGTATATAGAAATGGATATTTTGCCTCGTAAACCGGACCATGCACACAGTGGCGAATCTGTGGCGCGGAGGGGGGGGGGGCTAAGAGGACTATAGTCCCCCTCCCCCATTGGACCTGAACTTTCAACAGATAATATTGAAATTGATATAATGTATCTTTATCATTTAATATGTATTTGCTATTTTAAACAATTAATAAATTTGGTCACTTTAACGAATTGTTAATTATCTATTTGATGAATCGATGTATTATATTAAAACACTAAATCGCTGTAATGTTTATAATAATATTTAAAATAATATTTACAATAATATTTATAAAATTAGCCCCCACCCCCTTGATTAAGGTCTAGATCCGCCCCTGCATGAGCGTACTGTGCAATGCAGTACGAGAGTAGGTTAGCAGCGATCTCCGTCTGCGCAGGAACGACCACAGTCTCTTCCTCTCCCTCACGTCTCCACGGAGAACCGTCGCTATCGGAAAACTTCGCACGAAGCTCGCAACCAGTCATTATTGGATCGAAAAGTGAAATAACCGGAACTTCCTTGACCAGAACAAGATGCTCGACTTCAGATAGACGCAGTTCTCCTACCAAAGAAGGGACTGAGTTTCCGCTTGTGTCTGATCTGATGGATTCGTATTGGATACGGTGGAGAGAAAATGAAATAGGGTTTTAATCAGAACAGGATTCGAGAGGAACTTATCCGAAGCTGCGCGATCGGTCATTTGTTCCGAGCTTCGTGTTTGTTCTAGCGCTGACAGCTGAAACGGTAAGTGGTGGAATTATTTTTTCTGTAGAGGACAGTGCTCGAGATGAATAAGGAAAATAAACAGGGAATTTGAAATTAGACGACTCGTCTCCTATTAGTGGAGGATGGATACGAATAATGAGATCTAAAGTTGTCCTTACCGACTAAATTATATTCAATAAGGTGTTCTACGGTGTATTCTAGATTGATTTATTTCTGGACTGTTCGTTAGGTGAGTCTGTTTTTGAACTTATTGAAGGAGGATTAAATTCAACAAGGACAAACCTGTTCATAATACCGGTTCTTATTTTCCTTTACGTCAGATGTATCGGGTATCATTTGAAACATATAATGATTGTTGTCAGTTTACCTGTCACAATTGGCACAATACGGATATAAAAACTGGAATAATGATACTTCATATTTACTACAATATTTTATGCTCTGGATCTTTGAATAAGAAAACGCTTAAGGTCTGTGAAGTTGTTAAAATACATTATTATTGCGTGACCGCTTCAGAAAACCAATTAATTGACTGTAGCAATAATTTGAACTTGTCTCTATGCTGTTTCTACTTATATTTTTGAATGTAACATATTTTCCATAAAGAAAATCATTTCTAATTCCTTGTTGAATATTAATACATCTTCAATCGGGTTATGTTAGATATTTCTATTCTTCTCTGGACAGACAGCTAAATTTTAAAGATCTCATCAATCACAAATCTATTCAGAATACATTTCTCAGTTTTACAAAGTGCGTATTTAATCTTCAAAGTTAAATTATACTTTATTAATTTCAATATGTTTAAAACATAATTATCTCTAACAGTCTTCAGCATGAAACAGAGTAACCTAAGCAAAAATCGGAGGAAGAATTAATATTGGTTACCAGTTCTCATACTCACTCCTCGAGTTTACAAGTTATTGTTATAGTGCGTATGATTTAATACGAGGATAGTTTGTATAATGGTCTTTCGTCTATTGTGATACGACAACTCTTAACGTGTTGGTAGCCATAATATATTTTGAATATTTTCACATTGTTATTTATTTCTTATTACAGATTCATTTATTTGCTTGTCCTGTTTCCGTCGTCTGAGACATAACGAGATTTTTCATCATATTCTTTTACTCTGTTTATATATTTGTTTGAGCATCCTTATGTTGTTAATGTGTAATATTTTCTTTCAAATTTCTTCAATCTTTCGCGATTCAACATAAATTACAAATGTTTGTTAAGTTTTATCACTTTTTATCAAATTTGTGTGGTCCCTGTTATGAAAAATGTGATCTACTAATACTTCTTTGAGAAATTTCGCCCTTTTCTGCACCATATAGCTCGCAATCTCTCAAACATGATCATTGGTTTCATCATTTCTTCCTGATAGGTTGCCGCTTCTCTCTATTCGATACAAATATTCATAATAAACCCTTGCCAATACAGTGGCAGAAATGGGAATAGAATGGAACACAATCGCAGTTGATACTATTTTGAAGGTTTCCTTGTTTTGCAAATCGCAAACAATCGAGGTGTTTGTGAGTTAGAAAGTTTTTTGTAATATGTCTTTTCGCGTATACTTTAAAATTTGGATACTTAAATTTTAGTAATACGTTGTAATTGTGTGTAATACATGTATGTGTTTTGGGAAATTGAGAATGAAAAAGTACGATTTGCAAATTTTTACCCGTAACCGAACTATATACCCGTTTGAACACAACTTCCGAGTTCCTTCTCGGGAGGGAAATTGCGACGGACCGGGACTCGAACCCGGGGCCTCCAACTTTGGACGCAGACGATGATCCTGTGGCCCAAGCAGGAGGAATGGGTTCGAGTTGTGGTTTTCACCTGACCGTAGACAATGCAAACTTCCTTCCCCGAGTAGGTACTCGGAAGTTTTGAGTTCCTATTCCCAACCGACTCGTCGATTCGTGAAATTGGGTATAAATGCTTCCAACGTAAGGAGCCGCCAGTAGTCACTTATCCCCTGCATGGGGTGTGACACAAGTTCACCAGGTCAGGTTAGGTGGATTGTATAGGGGCTCGGGGAGTAGAGGCCGGTTGTGCAGTGGCAACACACCTGCGGCCACAGGTGGAAGTCCCGGTTTGGAGTCGCGGTCCGTCGCAATTGTCATCTGGCCGTAGATGATACATACACGTTGTTGTGTTTGCAAGTTGGAGGTATGATTCAAACATTTTCCGTTCAAAGTAGACCTTCGTCTGCTAAATGAAGGAATGAAACAGCTGATAGGGCTACTGGGAGGTTTGGAATTACTCGTACAATACTATAATGAATGTTTTTCAATGGCAATGTAAATGTTTATTTCGTACAATATGTGGTGTTACTGACTAAAAATCGTATGTGTGATAAATGTACATTGGTCTTGATTGAATTACTTGTTTCTGACCTTTCAGACGTTGAAAGAGATAAGTCTTCTCAAATTTTGTTGGATTTCATCTACGTTGACTCAGTGCGGTATGTTTGTCGGAAGGAGCTCAGATTTGGTTTAATAATAGTCTCTAGTTGTTTTTGAAGGCGAGCGTGTTATGCCTGTCAGTTCAGACTGGTACGCAGTGACTATACACTATGTCCTGAAGACGAACTTGTATGTCGACATGTCAAACAACAGAATATTTTGCAGCACAGAGGTGCAACTGACAATGCGGCTCAAATCTGCATAAGATAGTCGCACTGAGATTTATTTTTATTTTTGGGACCGTACTCGAATCACAGCCTTCCTCCAATCCCACGACCTAATTTTTCTTCTTATTTTCTTTATTCAACACTGCCATATCCTCCAGTGCCTGAAGCGGGAACTGGTGTCTTCCGCACTGATCTCTATGACATAGATAGGACATACGTACTTCTAACCGTTCCCGACTATGCGCCACAATACTTGTGGAAAGTGCGCTCCCCTTCCAAACTCAGCCCCTTCCTCTAACGCCAGTGTTAAGACGATTCTAATGAAGTAAAGAATAGGCAATAAATTCATTCCCTCAGAACTAATAATTTTATTATAAAATAATCTTCAGGGGAAAAAGTCTTACTACAAACTCATTTTGATGATTTATGTTTCGTGTATCTCCCATTCCTTCAAACATTCTTCTCGAATATTTCGTTATGGAGGACATTTAATATAATATAATTGACGTTTTCTTAGAGTTACTCTCACAATCAGCTATCATTATTTAAAATCCTTAGCCCTCGGCTTCAAAACACACACATGTTAGTAATCTTCAGACCAAAATGCTTTCTTGAAGGAGAACTCTTCGAGTTACTCTTTTATGTTATTTAACATTTATAGTCAATATTACTCTTCGATTTCAAACCCCACGTGTGTTTGGAAAGACAATGTTCATGCTCAATATGTCATTGTAATTAACGTTGGCAATTCTTCTTACGAATTAATTTTCCACACCCTTCAATCCAATAAATGACACAGCATTGCGCGTCTTCCGCTGATTCCGGGGAACCGGGTTTCATTGGTTGGGATCTATCCATATCATAGGGATCAGTGGTGTTCCGTCATTCGCCAACTACCTCGCCCTGAAATTAGTCATTCACAATGGAAGTGGGACGATGTTTTGAAAACAGTGAATCACGCGTGTACCGGCAGGTCTCTCCGCGCCAGGTGCGTGCGCAGCAGCGGGGCGGCGTGCGCGTAAACTGCGGCGCATAAGCGTCAATAAAGATTTTCTTTTTTCATTTTCTTTCTTTTCTTCGTTTCCCGGGTTCCTCACCTCTGGGTCATTACCCGGGTCATGGTTCTCTCGATCTTCTCGTTCTTTTAGTATGTTTATAGTTTTTAAGCATTAATTTCTCTATCATTTAGTTCGCTATGAGTTCACCCGTTCCTATTACTGTCGGAGGAGATCCACTATCTGATCTTATTAGAAGAGTCCTGATTTTATTCTTTAATAATTTCTCTTGCATTCATCAATTCATTTCGTCTCTTCGCAGCATTTCTGATCTTCAGTGAGTAATTTTAAATATTTTAGATTGAAACTCTCTGTTTCTTTATATTTATATTTATTAATCTTCCCCATTCTGCATCATTGTGGAAACTATCGTACTAAATACGGGGTCCGTTTCACAAGAAAGTCTCTTTCAATTCCCTGCCTGCAAAGGAAGGTGCAGAATACGCATGTACCGTACGTATATTCCTAATTTGAAATCATCGTCCTCTGTTGACCCCGTAACCTGCCAACATTCTCACCCAGTTAACCCTTTCCAAATGCCATAGTGCAGTCCCCGTGCAACGGGGAAATTGGTCGATTTTCGATTTCATTGTCTTCGGATGCGAGGGTTGAGCATTACTTCAGTGTAAAACATTCCATAGAACAGTCCAATGCCATGACCTGTGTGTGAACGCTCAATGGAAATACCGCAGACAGAAGGTCCCGACGTGTAAGCAAACCATTGTTACACAAAACTTTCTTATGTTATAAATTTAATGATTTTGTTTCACTGATTGACCCGCCATTTCCGAAGTTCAGTTCAGGGACATTCTTGTGTGACGGTATGTATATGAGTCACAGATTCATCTCCATTACCACAGGTACACAGGGACAGCGCGACGGCGCATTGGCGGGCCGCGGTGGACAGCATCATCGCGCGTCGCCAGGCGTGAAAGGGCGAGAGCCGTGACGCTATTAAGCTGTTAAGCGCGCACTCACAATTTGTCGCGGAAGGTGGAGGCAAATGGGGTGTCCATTACGTGGCCTTTATGAAGCATCGAGACATGTTGTGTTGACGCACACGACGTTTATCGAGCGTGTGACGAGGATCGCGGAGCGTGAGTTTGAGCGCTTGTTTGCAACACGGTAAACGCGTTGGGTCTTCATTAAGCGCCTCCGGGAAATGGAGGACGCATCTGGTTTTCTTTTTCATTCCATGTGGTTGTTTAGTGAGGGTGGAGGCGGGAATGCTAACGCATATGTCGTTCTCGGGATTTTACTTTGTCAATAAAAGACACGTCCAATGTAGTCAATGTAAATGTTGTGACTCCTCCTCTCTATATCTATTATTAATAATAAATTTATTGTCAAAAAACAGTACAAGCTGCGTATGACCACGTGGAGGACAATAAACTAATTTATTCTCCGGAAGCAAGCAAGGGACCATCCCATCGATTCCGATCAAGGGCCCTATGGCAGAGGCGGATTCAAAATTTTCAGCAAAACATCCTAGATAAGATAAAAAGTTAGCTGCGAGTTATAATACTAATAGTTTGTAATTTAACGCAAAAAATTTACATGTACAAATTATTATCGAACTATAGATTATTCTCAGTATAGTGTCTAAAAATCATAATAGTTGAAAAAACACTAAATTCACGATTTATTGTTACAATAAACACGCCCCTAGACAAAGCCTAGAGAACCTGTATAAGAAATCCACCTCTACCCGAAGGAAAAACGGAGAAAAACCCGGGCCAGGATGGGGCTACAGAATTAATGTACACAACCGTGCCAAAGTTGAGTACACATAAAACTAAATTAATATGAGCCATAAGACAACACAATCATGCAAGAAAATAGTTTTTGAAATTGTTATAAGTTGTTTAAAAAGTACTACAGCAATGGCGTGATAAAGCAAAAAACGGATTTAACTTTTATTAAAATCAATAAATTCTTTTACAGTGTAGAAGCACTGGTGCAGGAGGTAGTTTTTAACCGCGGATTAGAAGATATTCAATTTCATAATGTCTTTTATATTCTTGGGCAGGGAATTATATAGAACGATTCCCGAATGATAAGGTCCTTTTTGGCAAAGAGTGGTTGACACTCTAGGGCGATGAATATTACTACTATTGCGTGTATAGTGTTCGTGAACGAGACTGTTTCGTATAAAGAAAGGGTGGCACTTCAGTAATTCGGTCTTAACAAACACGACTGTTTCATAAATATAAATGCAGGGAAGTGTTAAGATATTTAATTCCTTGAATAAAGGTTTACAAGAGTTTCGGGGGTGAGATTTACAAATTATTCGATCTATCCTCTTCTCAATTCTGAAAGTTTGAATACTCTGACCAGAATTACCCCAGAAGGTAATGCCGTAACGTAAATGGGAGTAAACGTTTACAAAATATACGCAACGGGAAATACGTGGACTAACTGCGTTAACTAAGATTCGGAATGCGTAACACAATTTGCTTAATTGGGAATTAAGATTGTCAATGTGACAATTCCATTTGAGGTTGTCTTGAATATGGAGACCTAAGAATTTTGTATTTGTAACAGTTTTTAATTGTGTTCCGTTTAAAGAAAGAGAAACCTCGGGTAAAGATTTTGTGATACTATTCTGAAATGACATAGACACTGTTTTGTCAGTGTTTACAATGAGACGATTTTCGTAGAACCAAGTCGAAAGGTTAGACTAAACGTTTTGAGCGTTGGCGTAGTAAATTAGTGTCATCAGCCAAAAAAATCATTTTGCAATCTCATGTGGATGATGAGATGTCGTTCACATACTATAAAAATAGAATAGGACCGAGTATTGAACCTTGGGGTACTCCGCAAGTAAATGGCTTTGTTTCTGAAAAACAACGCTGAAGTATTTTATTTTCTACCTGTATAGGATATTTCTACCTGTTTATATCTATCTTTAAAATAAGAAGTTAGCCATTGATGTGGAAGTTCACGAATACCTAAAGAATGCAATTTGGAAAGGAGAATTTCGTGATCGATGACATCGAATGCTTTGGATAAGTCAAGAAAAAAACCTGAGGATTTTCTTCACGGTCTAGAGATGTGGTAACATCGTTTAAGAAGGAAAATATGGCGCTTGTAGTGGAAAAGGATTTCCTAAAACCGTGTTGATCGTCAGAGAGAATGTTATTTTTTGATAAAAAATCTAGAAGACGCTTATTGAACAATTTTTCTAGGATTTTTGATACACTCAAGGCGTTACGTAAGAATTGTTACAGTGGATGAACAAATTATTTACCAAACACTTCATCCTCTATCATCATCATTACTAATGTAACCATTACTGTAAAGATCACAAAGAAAATCCGGATTAATTGGGGATTGTGCCAATTCGGATGATAAGTAGCTCAGAATTTTAGGGAAAGAGATGTAACAAAAAAAAACGTGTATTTTATTCTTGATGTGAAATATACTAATCGACTTGAATATTGAGCTTAAGCTAATTTAATTTATAGAATTTTAATAGGATTTAACATACGCAAACATTTAGTTAAGTGGAATTATATTGCATTAATAAGAATGTTTTTTTTATTTGTTGCAGGTGAGTTTATTACAAGATTATTGAGAAATAATACATTTGCGGTTATCATGGTAAGTTATCTATATAATAAAGAATTGGAAAACAGACGTTAGATTCATGAAGCGGATAATTAAATGATTAATCTAAATGTTTCTTGTCTTGAGTATGTCAAATTCACGACTTATTCTTGAATAATCTGCTATTTCTTTGTGTGACGCTATTGCTTTTATTCTAGCATATTACTTATAAGGACCGTAAAGTTACGCAGAAAAAAATGTTACAACCAGCAAAATTTGAATATTTATTGTGGAAGAAATATTTTGCCTCAGGGTGGAAACAGATGGCGCTAGTTTTCTTGCAGTGGTTGTGTGGTTAGGTAGTGTTACTTCGTAGACTTATCAGAGCGATTGAAATGAATATATGTTTAGAAAAGTGGACTCACTTGAAGATACGAGCAGTGATTCGCTCCTTATGGGAACAGAATGTGTCCGCTTCTAAAATTCACAGTCAAATCATGGGAGTTTATTGGGGAAGAAGCATTTTTTTCATTTTATTTATATAACTCTTTTACCCCTTTTCTCAGCACATAGCCATTACTAGGGTTCACATACCTTGTTTGTTTTTCTCTCTTAATAGTTATTTGCTTTCTCATTCCAATTGCTTCTTTGTAGTCTTCTTGAGGTCGCACGCATTCGCCGTCCCGAACTCGTAGTGACCCTGTGCTTCTAAACAATCATCCTTGCTACTCCCCGTACCAACATTGACTCCGTCGCAAATTCTTCGAAATCATCATGTTTCCTTCTTGTCTATATATTGTCCTCAATTTCGGGGTTTGAATATACATCTCAATTTTGATAACCACCTTCCTTATTCTTCACCAATAACTTTGCATTCATTTAGTATATGCAGACTGTATCAGCCTGATTTCCGCTTATACTCTTTTCTTGCAATTTTTAAAAAAAATAGAGATAGGCCTTTAAAAACTCCGTGTCCACGGTGAAAAAGCAATGAGGAGACACCATGTAGCGAAATGGAGTCGTTCTATTGAATCGGACAGGGAGGATGTGAAAAATCGCGATAGCGTAGCGAAAGGTCATCCTAGTTCTTCCACAAAGAAATCAAAACGAGATGAAGAAATGATTCAAAATGTTCGACGGGTAACTATGCGTACAATCTCTTCAGAGATGAGATCTTCTTGCATGACGATGTCATGACCCATGCTGCTCATTAAACTCAGAAATTGCTGCAAAAGTTGATGAGGGAAGTCTGGAGCTATCCCGCTTACAACCCAGATTTGACATCTAGTGACTAGTTCATTTTTCCGAAATTGAAGTAACACTCATGTGGAACGAAGTTCTCTTCAGCCAGTGATGTGAAAACTGCTTCCGAGAATTGGGTCTATGTGCAGTAGTTTCTACCCAGTGGGATTAACCAAATTGAACCTGCGTTCAGATAAATGCCGAAAACGGTTTTATGACTGTGGAAATGTGAAAGGCAAAAATACATCGTAATTTCATTTTGTATGTTTGGACAATTGTTAATACATAATTTTGAATTATAAATAAATAATGAAAGACTTACAACATTTTATGAACGAACGACGTGCAATGATCCCGATTTTCTCAGAATTTTGAGACTATTTTGGCTATAACTTCAAATGGGAAACTTAGCTTTCCTCTGATGAGAACAATATTTATACGCAACGATTTCTTTACTTTGGTGACTTTGTTTGTTTAATACCATACCATTTGCTGGTGTTTTTTCTTTAGAGCTTAAGAGGTAATTGGAAGATCTGTCGGTTTGTCTTGATGTTTTTAAGTAGTAGTAGACATGTTTAGTTTAAAGAATATACGAATCATTGATCATTCACTGTGCTTCTGGTTTTATTTTTTCAATTCAATACAGTTCAGTATTATTAATTTCATTCCAAGTAGAACCGTTGTCGAGAAAAATAATATTACTGAACTAAAATATAAAACAGAACTAAAAAATAAAAGAGAACTAAAATTATTGGATTAGTACATAAATTCGTGTGCTGGAAAAGTTCCATTCTTTCATCAAAGCAATATCTAAATAGAACGTCACTCCACTCCAAATTACATAACAGGTATATATTACTTTTCAATATGTACCTGGGAATTGATGCGACGTTTAATTAAATTTCTGGTAAGTTTAATAAAACCCGACAGAGATACATTTGTAACGAAAGCATCATACCTTTGGTATTACCTTTGATGTTACTCTCACTTTAAAAGAAAATTAAGGAATACTATTGTAAGTTAGCTTGCTGTTTGTGTGTGCATTGAGTTTATTCCTTGTGTATAGACCTCCTGACAAAGTCGTTGATAGTAAGTTCAAAGCATTTCTCTTGTGTGGGAGGAATTTTACTCACGACCTTCGCAAGTCAGGCGCACGGAATGCCAGGTACGAACGTGAGTGCCTTCCGAGACTCCACGCTGGTTACCATTGCCTGTCGCCTTCGTCAACCACACATTTACTCCACCAGAGTTCAGTCGAGTCGCTATTTTCATTTACGCTAGGCATAACATCTCGAAAGGGGCTACAAAAGAAGACAAGATTATCCCTCTCACGATCAAAATCAGCTTATTGTACTCTTTCACCTCCCCGTTGCTATCGTATGTTAATTCTACTCTGTGAGTACGAACAGAGACACGAAATTGGATGGATGCGACAAATAGTAATGTTGACGTTTATAGAACTGGCAGAGTATAGATGATTGAACTTGTTTAACCTCATGTAATATTTGGCAACGTAATGTGCAGTGTTGTCCACATACGCATTCGGCGGCAGAGTCACTTTTTTATATTCCAATAACATAGAATGTGCAAGGGAAGTATTGTAATCGGTCGAAAATATCATTTTGAGATATCTTTTTATCTTTATGAATTGGTTCCAGGAGACCTATTTTCAAATTTTGACGATGATGACAAATGTCGTTTGTTAATGTTAAGAATTTTGTTCCCCAGATAATTAACGAACAAATTGACACATCCAAACGAAACTTGAGATTTGAATTTAAATGCACAGGGCACAGAAACCTATTTCTGGACAGCTGATACAGACTTCATTTAAACAACGCGCTCCACTTCCGGTTTCCTAAGATTCAAAATTTTGAAAATATAAATAAATACATTGTGATTGATCTATTAATTCTGCGTACAGAATGCTACACCGCATTTCTGTGTGTCGCACTATTTTCGAGATACGCAAAAAAAGTATTACGCAAAAAAGGTTATTTTGTTGGCAACGTTTTTAGATCAGTGTATGAGGCAATTTCAAAGAGATTAAGGTGAAAGATAATACTGTATTTGAACTTTTGTAACTATTGTTCAGGAGTGTACTATATAAGGTTGTGAGGATAAATAAGTTTAAAATGATTGAACTTTTAAATATGTTACGAAATTGATAATTATTTTATATTTTCAAGTCTTTTCTGGAAATGTTATTCTGTTTTCCTATATTTTTATTACAGTATGAGGTTTTTAATTCGTATGCCTTTTTTGTATGAATCATAATTGGAGAGTTGAGAGGGGCACACTCCAGATTTTTTGGCTGGCTTTTGTTGTGGTGATTATATTCGACCTAGAAAAGCTATTCCATGAACTTAAACAAATGGCGGAGCCTTATGGTCTTAAGATCAACAAAGAGAAGACCAAATTTACGAGGTGTAGGAATGGTGCATATAAAATGGATGACCTAGTAATTGATGGAATAAAATATCAAGAAGTAAATAGCTTTAACTATCTTGGCTCCAGAATAAATGGAACGAACATAATGAAGGATGAAATTAGAGAAAGAATAATTGCGGGAAATAAAGCCTATTTTGCAAATATAGATCTATTTAGAAGCAGGTATTTGTTCGAAAATGCTAAAGTAAGACTGTATGAAACACTCATCAGGTCAATTGTAACGTATGCATCTGAAACGTGGACATTGAAGGGAAGTGACATACAGAAACTGATGATCTTTGAAAGGAGAATTATGAGAAGAATACATGGGCCAATTAAAAATAGTGATGGCACATGGAGGATAAGGTATAATGAAGAAATATATAACATGATTAAGTTTAAAACCATCGTGAACCACATCAAAGCTATGAGGCTGAGCTGGCTAGGACATCTATGCCGAATGGATGAACAAAGGACAGTAAAGAAGATTTTTAGTTGGTGCCCATTATCAGCTCGGAAGAAAGGTAGACCCAAACTCAGATGGAAGGACGATGTGCTAAAGGATCTGAAGAAGATGGGAATTAAAAACTGGTCAGTCCAAGTTCAAGATCGGAAGAAATGGAAGGCAGTTGTGGAGAAGGCCAAAACGTTCAGAGGAATGTTGTACAGCCCATAAAGAAGAAGAAGAAAGATTATATTCGCACACTATTGACTTTTTTACTGGATCTACCGGTAGTTCGTCGATTCATTTGATCACTTCGATATTTCTCAACCAACCCTCCTGTCAGCCTTCTATCTGTCTAGGGAGTGAATTCTTTCGTGATGCAATCCATGAAGATGTCCTATGAAGGCACACCTCTGTGGTTCTTTTATACCCTGATTATTTTGTCAAAACGTGTCTTCTTCTTCGAATGAAACCCTAATCTACAGTTGTGTACGATTTAGTTTCTGCTCCATAAATAACGGAGACACGGGTTTGATATGATTTTGGTGTATGGTTAGATGTTTTATTACCCTATAGATTGTGAGAAAATATTACTCCAGGTCTGTGGCAAGTAATTTTTTTCTCCAAGGGTAGGTCAATTATAAAAAGAAGTAAAACAGCAGTATATTCAAACTTCTGAATTTATGATTGCCACAGCCTTATTTTAACAATGGCGACTTGTGAATGCACACTGCCATGTTTCCGATCCAAATTTTTAATTCATTTTATATTTTATGTGAAGAGATGTGTCTGGGAAATTTTCAAATAATAATGCGATTTAGAAATTTGGACATGGTTTCCATATTAATAATTACATGTAAATGTTCTGGCCAATAATTCAAGCCATGGAGACATGTTATTTTGCGATTAACAATTTCAAATATTTGAGTGTCGACTTTAAGTAGGATGAAGTACTCGAAGCTCCGAAATTTTGAAGCTACTATGTACATAGTTAATAATGATGTCTAATTGAGACATGAACACATTGTACACTTAACCATTTTATGTAACTCCATCACAATTCACTGCTCTTTGTTTTTTTCTTATTTTTCGTCTTAATTGTTGATTTGCCATGAGTGTTATTTATTTAATGCATAAGATAAGAAGGTTTTTGCTGACAATAGTATAGGATTTATGATGTGAAGAGACTACATGACTTGCTCTTTCATGAACTACATAAATTGGGCGAACCACTGGAATTTGAAAGAAGAGTGGGTTGCTGGGATACTTGAGGTACTAAACTTAATTTGGTCAGGAATGGGAGAGGAAAACTCCAGCTAATTTGTTCCTCAGTAAACATCAAACCCGCACTGTTCAGCTCAGAAGTTTGGAATGAATACTCTACCAGTCTTTATGTACTTATCGACGTTAAAAATTAGATTTAAAATAAGATTTAAATTATCTTATATTACTTTTTAATTTAGACGGTCTTTTGGAAATATTTCCGAAGATATCTCTTGAAATTATTGTTTTTGTTATTTTCTGTCATTAAGTAAACTTTTGTCGTATAACTTTACATTGAGTATACTATACCAATTTAAGTTAAAACATCTCACCATTTGTTTGGCGATGCAAGAGAGGAAGGAATATAGGGGATTTTAAAGTACAGCTTAAATAGACGTATCCACAAATCTGTTGAAATATATTATAATTAACAGACTCATAATATTTGCAATGCGGAACAAATGCCATCCTGATTGGCGGAACAACGTCCAAAATAAATTTGTATAGTACTTTCACTGAAAACAGGGAAAATCTGCTTAAGAAATCCGTTCCTTGATGGATTCCAGTCTTACACTTCCATCGAGAATCCAACAATCGTTCACAATGATCAAATGTGGTATCTCTGCATTGAGGTGTAAATATTAAAGTCCAAACGCGATTCTGAGAATAATTCTCCAGAATTTTGGTCAAGTTAAAAGGTCATAAATGTTATTTCTCGACCATAGTCATATTGTTATGTGATAGAGAATTGGTCAGTTCCGTAACTTACCGACGTGTAGGATTGTTTTGTGTCTGTCCTCAAAGTTATATACAATATCTAGGTTCATCAATAATAATAAATATTTACTATATCGATACTCTACACAACAACTCCCCTCATTATTTACGTACACCAATCATGTTCGATCTGTACACTGTATATAACCGTGAGGGTTGATACGAAACGTTGCCTGAGACGTTTGCAAGGTATTAGTGTTACGGAACCAACCTCAATAATAATTAAAAGGACATTATTTTGTTGATTAGTAGATAATGCCATGCTCGATGAATCCACTGGCGAGGAGAGCCTCCTCCACATTCATCCACCTTCCAGATCCCCAACACGTCCTCCAGCATCTTCCATCTTCCTCCTCCGTTGCCGCTCGGAATGCAGTCGGCGACCCATTGTGCGCGAACGGTCGACGCAAAAACCGGACCCGCGGTGGCGGTGGAGGAGGTCAGCGTCGCCGCGCAGTCTCTCGCGACCCGCCGCCGCCGCCTCCGTCGCCTCCAACGCGGGGGCCCCTCGTGTACTGCTTGCTCCATGGATGGTGGAGGGACTCGCACTCTTCGCTCGAACGGTGTCTGTAGAACACCGACGAGAAAGTATAGTTGCGGAAGGTACAGAAACACAATTTACTGCTGGGAGATGGTTGAATACAGTATCCACCGATGCTCTACAGATTACAACTGGAGGATACCTGTGGACCTGTATCTATGTAATAATAATAAATTTATTGTCAAAAATTTGTGACCGCGTGGAGGATAAAAAACTACACTCCGGAAGCAAGCAGGGGACCATCCCATCGATTCCAGTCAAGGGCCCTAAGGCAGAACCGTAGTTTACGTTCAAGCACACTTCTAAGATAAAGAAAAATTGCTATGTGTTATAATATCAACTGAATATCAAAAATTTGTATTTAATAAAACAAAAAACTTATTTTACGAGTACGTAAAATTGCAAAAAAAAAAGAAGAAGAAGAAGAAAGAAGACATTTTTAGGTATTTCTATTCTTTTTCGACCGGTTTTTGCAATTTTCAAGTTGGCCCACCACACTTAGAGACTTGAAATATTGGACTAGCACGTAAAGAGTTGGTGACCAGAAAATCAGCCCTGCACCTCAGTAATTTCGACAAAAATGTCCATTGTTTTTCTTTTTTAACATTATTTGACATATTTTTGGACTTTTATCGCGGTCGTATCCTATAAAAAACACCGTAATATATTTTTGGATAGATATGAGTGTTTAATCATCTAAGCGTTTTGTATAAGCAGCTAATTTTGGTTTAAATTCACATAGCGAATCTGGGTATTAGCGCACATCGTATGCGAGTTCCATCTGCTTATTTTTTTTATCCTTAAGTTTCACTGATCACTACAAAAGTAAAAATATATGCCAATTCTTTGTGTGTGTGTGTGTTGTATTACATTTTTTAAATATATTTCCGGCTTGAGTGTAACTGTTTATCAAACAAAAATATATTTGTTTGAGTTTCTCATCTTCTATTAAACATAATTACGGTATGTTAAATTATGTTTTTTATAAGTACGTGAACCATAGATATTTGTGCCTTTTGATACTCATTATTATTTCAATACAATATTCCTTAGATGTTATTGCAACAACCATACCTCAAAGTATCTGTATTTGATATTTTCATCTATCAATAAGCATGTTGCGATACGGTACCTATAAAAAATCGATGTTTATCTCACTATTCTAATCCTCAGGCAACAGTCGACAAGCTCGCCTGGTTTCTCCGATTGAGTAAATGATCTTCATGGTGCCCCTCCTCGAACGAAGTGCACAGCTGTGGAACGTTGAGATGGGAGTAGATAGCACGGGTTGAGTCAGCTCGCCTACGAAACTTGGAGGAGGTTGGAGGAAGTGAACCGTGACGACGACAGAAAATAAGCTGGTTGTGTTCGGTGAATCACTAATCTTCGTGTACGCTGTTCCGGTTCGCGTGTAAATAGAAGACCTTGGCGCGAGAAATGGATTGTAATTTCTGAAGAACATAAAATCTGCTTTTCTGCTGGTGGCATGACATTTCCTTTCACGTCACTGGGTCGTTTCGTCAAGCGTTGCTGTAGCTCTGTTCTAGATTTTCATTCTATTTTTGCAAGTATTTAAATTGCATTTAATCCTTAACGATATTCTCTCTACTTATACTTACGTTAGTGACTTCGTGGGCTAGTTATTAACCTCAAAAAGCAGAAACTGTCAAAAAACTAGTTGTTGTTTTTGTTATATAGAATAATTAATAAAAGTTCCGTTCTCATTTTTGGTTTTTAAATACACTCGTTAATTTGAATCTACGCACAGACACAGAAAAGCGATTTGGCATTTACAATGCAATATTATAACATGCTTGTGTAGTTTCTGCTATTTTGTAACATATTTTGAGTTTATATTTACCTTTAATATGATGTTTAATAATTCTGTTATGTTTCTTGTTATAATTTGCACCATCTGACGACGAAACGTTGTTAACTTGAAATCACAAAATATACAGCGTTCGTTAAATGTCATAAGTATTTAATTACTTATTTTTGGTAAATTAAACTTTCTTATAAATTAAACAAATATATTTCCAACCATTAAGACACTTTAATTAACAATTTAATTTTGTATCTCTTAGGAACATCTTTGCAAAATTTGTTTCAAAAACAAAGAAAATCTACTTATATAATAATAAGAAAATATGTTTTGAGATCAATACAAAATGAACGAAGTAAGCTATTAATATAAAACTAAATATGGATCTGTATAAAAAGTATTTTGGCTCAACTTGTAGGCTAACTTACCATTGAATGAACTAACAAACTTTATATTTACCTCTATATGGCTCGTCTTACCAATAACTCATTAATATAACTATTTTCAAAACAGCGTTTAACTTTGTCTGAAATCAATCACTGCACTTCGTATAAACAAATAAAAAATAACATTTAAAACTTCGTTGGGCAGAAACTACGGAAATAATGACGTACGTCCGCACACTGTAAAGCACAACTGGCGCTAAGATTACATGGAAGTTGAGCGGTGAAATTGGCATAGAAACGGAAATAATAACAAAAAAGCGACGGATAGGATAGAAAACTGCCCCACGAATGAGACGATACCATAATTCGTGGAGTGAACATTGAAAAATTTCAAATCTTTTCCTCGAATATAACGTTGACCTAAAAGATATTGTCCTGATCTCGAGTACAATGCCAAATCTTTAATAATCTCTTCTATTTTAACAAATAGATTTTGTTTAATTAATTGCAGTTTCTGTCTAGTAAAGCTATTATGAAAATATCCCCGGGTTTGTCTTCAAACGTAAAAGAAAAATACCGTATTTACATAGAAGAATGTCGATGCTATTTGTTTACTCTGTTCGTGACGTAATCCGATGAGATGCCTAACCCTGGAGTTGAAAATACCATCTGTGTGAAAGTACTAAATGTGAAAGGTCAAGGTAGATTACTTATCTATTTCGATATTCATTTATTCACCGCCCCCTATCATTTGTACTCTTGAGTCAAACCTGTCTACCAACTTCAATATCCGTAATTTCTTACAAAGAAGTGTATTTAAGTGACATTCTTTAGAGTAAGTTTGCTGTTGATCTTGGTGTGCATTAATTCACTATTAATTACCTCATTATAGACTCCAATGTACCTGGAATATTTTTTTCTTTTATTTCTTGACACAAATAGTTGTTGCTGATACTTTCCTCCATTTGTATAGGGTATTTCCTTGTGGGAAGATTGTGATGAATGAGCAATGTTTGATACCACTATTACATAGCGAACACGTTAGATCCAGGGATAAGGTTTGTATAAAAAGTAATGAGACCAAATTCGGGGAAAACATTATTGAAGATATCAGTTCAAATCATTACAATCCATTGAAATAGGATCCTTGGGCGTCAACGCACTTCTGACAACCGACTTTCCAGTCTCCGAGGATGTCCTGGAAGTCCATTTTCGGAATACCCTCCAAGCAACGCGTCAAAACACTGAAGCCCACCCCACACGGAGCTGAATTCGTTGCTAGATGGTTTGCACAAAGCTGGAGAAGCTATCGGGCAGAGTGTTGAAAAGTGACGTAATTGCTTGCTCTGCTGAGTGCTGGCAAGGCATATTTCTGTGTTAGACGCCGTTCCATTTCCCTGGCTCAATTATTTTCTCGGTGGAGTAGGTAGTCAATAGGATGCAAGTATTTCGTCTCGCGATTTCTCACTCGGTGACGTCAACACGATCTGTAATATGTGACTCCATCTTGGATTCACGTGAGTTGAAGCAGACGCCGGCTTTGTTACCACGGAAGAATCACGCGAGTGACGAACACAGCAAATTGTGTACAGCAAGCGGTTTTGTGTGAGACCAAGCAGAGCTCTGTGAATAGCTCTGAGCAGGGTTGAATGCTCAGCTCCAAACAAGGCAACCTAGCAAGGAAACTAGCAGAGAATTCAGCTCCATCTGCGGCGGGCTTTGCTTAGAGAGCATAGCACTTTGCCTTCTGCTATGGTCCTTTGGCAGTGTTTTTTGAGGATGTGTTCTCTCGAGAAAACAGGAAAATTAGGCCACATTGCGAGTGTAAGGTTGCTGGGAAAGCATTGCGGTTTTCTTCCGAGCAAGATAATGGTCGAGAAGGAGTGACTTGGGCATTGTTATGATGTAGCTTAAAATTGACGACAATACCTGGCCTCACTCGGTTGATTCTTTCCTTCAATATGTAGAGCACTTCCACTCAGAAAATACCCAAAACCAATGAACACGGTCCTGGCCTTTTTGTTGTATTAGAGTTTTAACAACAATTTGTGTTTTAGAGTAAATATATGTCTCTTCGTAAAAGGAAAGGAAATACTTGTCTCAAGTATCATTGTGCAATAGACTGGTTGAGCGCCGACAACCTGCGAAAATCCGACCACCTACAAGAGACGGGAGCGTCCGAAGAGAGGTTCTCATGTGACGAAGGTCAATAACAAGACCAGTTACTACCGAGCCTATTGACAGGGGTCCATTAAAACGACTATAGTATTTGTAAATGGGGAACTTAGCATGCTATTGAACTTATGTACATGGGGCGATAGGAGGTACGCGGTGAGTGATAGGACTATTGTTAGTAGGTGGTGTGTGACTGTAACAACAATCTGTCTCACTTGGAGGTGTTAGTGGGAGTATGTAATTATAATATGAGTTATTGATACTAGGAGTAGTAGGAGGTGGAAAGAGGAAGAAAGGTTCGCTTTACAGTAGTCAAAGTTATATAAACTGGGACATTAATGTACAAATCTACAAATTTTTTCTGCCCCCCTCGGAAATTGAACCCAGAGTGACTCGGTGGTGAATAAGCACGCTAACCCCTTTGGGGGCTAACACCAGAGAGGTTAAACGCTAATAGGAACCGCATCTAAGATCGTAGGTGACTGACGCTAAATGCATTTTGAAGTTGATTTCCTCTTCCCGTCGAACGTAATAGGTCTCATTACTTTTTCTACATACCTTGCAGTTGGAAATAACGTACGTTTCGGACTCCAAATATAAGATCAGGTAATTCACGACACTCATGTTACCGTTCGGGGAGTCATGTGGATATCAGAAAGAAATAGATGTCAGAATTTTTATTAGCCTTATCTCTTGTAACTCTAATAATGTTACTTTATTTAACTTTCTCAGCTGTTTTAAATACGTATAGTATACAATATTTGACTTTTCTTTATGTTTAGCCCTCGCAAATTCAATCTTACTACAGCTTTTTACCACTATAAATAATAACATACACAAACCACTAAAACGCACAGTTGAAACTGTCATGTAAAATACTCTAATAAAATGAATGATTTGTTATTAAAATATTTTTCTTGTATTCTTGTTAGTAATTCTTTGCATGTTGACAACCCTTTGAGAAGCGATTTTCGTCCCCATGTATGTGTTGTCTCAAATATCTATAGTTTTTACTTGTCTACTCTTTTTTCGTGGTTTTTAATAGAAATTTTGTTACATATACACTCCTGGAAAATGAAAGAACAACACCATAAAGAAAAAACTGAGAAATTCCAAAGTTGCACAGAACCTTACAAGAGGACAGTTAATGCGATATCAAAAGCGCAGCGCTGCTGGCAAACCATGAATCATGTTATCAGCCGTGGAATGTTGCAAGCTTCGCACCAGTTGCTGACCTTCAGAACCAGTAACAGCCAGTTTTCTTTGCCAAACGGACCTCTGTCTGGGTCTGCAACATTATTAGCATGCCGCGACAGCGTAAACGTGCATCTTTTGTGCAATTGACGGAGTTTGAGCGAGGGTGTACAGTGGGTCTTCAGGAGGGAGGGTGGTCATATCGCAGAATTGCGCAACACGTGGGGCGAGAGGTGTCCACATTGTATCGATGTTGTCGCCGATGGTCAGCAGAAGGTGCACGTACCCGTCAGCCTGGGTCCGGACAGCTACGACGCACAAATGCACGCCAAGACCGTCGCATGTTACGAAATGCCGTATCGGAATGCACCGCGACTTCACAACAAATGAGGGGCACTGTTCCTCCGGGGGTGTCTGCGAGATCCAATCGCACCGTCCCCGAATAGCAGGGCTACGATCATGCGTGCCGTTAGGGCGCCTTCTGCTGACGCCCCAACATCGTGCAGCTTGCCTCCAGTGATGTCGTGATAGGTGTTTATGGAAGAACGAATGGCGACTTGTCTTCGTGCAGGTGAGCGCCAACGTCTGGAATGTATAAGACAGACAACACCTGTCATCATGGTGTGGGGAGCCATATCTTACAATGGCCGTTCTCCTTTGGTGATCGTAGAGGGAACATTGAACACTGCACGGTACATCCAAAACATTATTCAACCAGTCGTGCTGCCATTCGTGCACCAACAAGGTGATGACCTTTTCCAGCAGAACAATGCACCTTCACATGCATCCCGTGCCACCGAACTTGCTCTCCAAGGTATACGTCAACTGCCCTGGCCAGCATGATCCTCAGATCTGTCCCTCATTGAGTATGTTTGGGACTGGATGAAACGTCATATTGCGCGCTCTGCAAGACCGGCAGGAAATCCGTTCCAAATGAGGCATCAAGTAAAAATTGCATGGCAAGCCGTTTCGCAAAACTACAATAGTCATCTCTACGATCGTCTCCATGGGAGAATTGCAACCTGTATTGCTGAAAAAGGTGAATATACAGGGTACTAGCACTGACATTTCGCAGGCCCTGTCGACTCATATGTGTATGGCCCTGTCGGTGTGATCGTTTGTTGTCCTCGAGAATGTGTCAATAAAATTTCCTTCTGATGGTCCACGATTTCATGGTGTTCTTTTTTCATTTTCCATTAGTGTATTTATGTATCGAATGAGAACTTTTGAACTATTCGTTGCTTGACTGATGAGAAATCGTAGTTAAGAGCATTTGATTTATGTGTATCTATTGCGTTGTTACATAGCTTTCAGAGCTCTGTTTTATTGCATTTTAATACGTAATTTCTCTTTGACTAACTCCAATTTGTATCGTGAGACAGTAATCAGAGTGCAAAAATTGTACTTTTAATTTATTATACATCCAGCATATCCATTAATGTCAGTCACTATGAGGTAAATGCGAAGATCAATATTTTGGTATTATATCCTGACAAAACATTGTACATATTGTAACATTTTAAAAGGGGGTGTCATGGTAATCTAGCCCCATGTTGGGACAGCCGATTGTAACAGAACTTACAAGAAAGGTGGGTGATATTGTAGTCTCGACTAACCTTGTCCGCTCAGCTACTTGTCAGGAAGCTCTCCATTTTATCTTGGATTAAAATTTGAATAGTAGCCCATTTAATGATTGTGAAATACACATTCATTTTTTTACATAAAGAAAACCACAATTCGATAAAATTGTTTCATTGTTCAACACATAAAATACATCAAATTATACTCTAAGCTACTCATGCACACATTTCCCATTATATTCCAAAAAGAATCTCAAACTTTGTAAACCATAACACTTGGTTCTACTAAATGATGCTGGTTAATTAGCAGCTCCAGTCTGAATTCAATTTAAACTTGATTACATTACAAATACACATCATCAGCAATACTGATTGTTATTGATGATTACAGTTCATTAAATATTGACAAGCGCCACAAGAGTTTTTGGCATCGTTGCACGCGCACAAGTCAGTTCACTGCCACTTGACGCTATAGCAGAGTCACTGGGCGCAGCCAGTCGTGCTTATTACCATAAGATTTGTACTCGAAGCTAGACCACCTGTTGTTAAAACGACGTGGGCGTGGGGAGTTCCTTATGGGTGAATGACCCCGAATACTACCTGACCATTCACCTCTCCGCCTCGCCGGTCCCAGTCACCTTCGCTGCTTACCGAACTAGTCGCCCTCAGCTTAGCATCACGAGAAACTATTGAAGTTGGTTCCAGCTCAACTTGATGATGAGTTAATCGCGTTAATTAAAGTTCATAGCCATTTCCTTTTCTCGGAAGAGCAAGGTCACACGAACCGAAAACTTTACGTCGGAAGTCGTTGACGCTTGAAATAAAATCGACCTACTCAGGATCATCCAATCATCTCAAGAGAAACAAGTTCATCATTTAACATTTTGATGATGAAAAATCACTGAATAATCAATATTGGTCTAAGTCAGAATAAATTCTGAATAACTAATCAATGTCTCGAAAAATATGCTCTAAGTTCAAACTGAAGCTCTAAGATAAAATGATGCTGCTAAAGCTCTCTCAATCTCGATGTCCTCTCAATCTTTACTCTCATGATGTCATCTCAATCTTTACTCTCATGATGTCCTCCTACGGAGCGACACTGCTCTTCCCATTAAATATGCCTATCCCCACTAAACCCAAAAAAACTTAGCAATAAGGCCCTGCCATTCTTGACGGTATGGTTTACTTTGGCCAATAGTAAATTTTTCACTCCACGTAAAATGTTCACACTACTTAGTGTTTTTCCATTAGAGTGCCCTTCTACGTCACAACGCAGTCTGGAGGCCCTCATCTTTTCGCAGATTAATATTTTATACAAGACAGTCGCCCTTGTCTCTCTTTGTCCTTGGCAGTGTCATTTCATTTCAATGCCACTGTCCCCTTGTAATTGATACTTCCTTTCCTCCTAATATCGTAGATCTACTTTTACGCTGATGCTTTTCTGTCCCCTCGTTACCCCTGTCTATCATCAATCATTTTTCATTGCGAACCCCTCAGCTTCGTTGCTCGACAGCCAGACCTACTTGTTTACCACTATGTCCTGCGTCAATCAACATTCTCCCTAGTGGACTCCTTTGTCCTCACTGGGTTTTTTTCATATGACCTCACTCGTGTTTCTGGACTCTGTTCTCGAAATTAACCCTAACCATTCTCCCAAATTCCTATAATAGTTTTCCATTTGCCTTTTCAAAGTACAAACAATAACGTATCTGGTTAATCATCTTTCACATTTATTCAATTTCATTTTCTAGCCTTCGCTCCACGCAAACTAACTGCGTAGGATGTCCAGACATTCGACTGATATTTTTATGATCCTATTCAAAAGAAACCCCTGTTTCTGTGTCCCAACAAACCAGTCTTCCCACTCCATTTTCTCTTTCGTCCTACAGCTGTGTCCCTTCAAAACCCTACGTACTCGTGTGCGAAATTTGTTTATNATGAAATTCATATTTTTGTATATCTCTTACCGCATTGAATGATAAGTCAATATAAGTAGATCGACATTTTCGTTCACTATGAATAATGCAGTCAACTTACCAAATCGAATATTTTTGCATTTATCTTCGTGTGAAACACTTCACGTTAATTTTGCTTCGACTTGGAGAGAAATCTTTACAAACAATTTGTACAGGTAAAATACACGTAATTCAGATAAACAATAGAAAAGGCACTTTCTAGAAAGGTTTCTAAAATTTGCTATAGCTCGTCGTCGTTAATTACTTTTTATAATTTTTTAAAAGTTTTTCAACCTTTAATGATAATTTGTAAATCCAACATTTCAGATAGTCAATACAGTCACTTCCTAGCTATCTCAATCCTTTGCCACTCCATTCTTGCCAAATTAATCATGAACAGTTGAGAACCGGATTCTTTTAAATGAAACTACCCTGCGTTATAGGTATAGAATGATGTCATACCTAACTCTGTAGACAAGGAGAAGTAGACTGTTAGACACTTAAATACGAGGGCTGTTTTTTTTCAAACGATGGGCAGTAAAAAAAGGACAAATTTACTTAACACAATAATTTTATTACCAAAAGTACTGCAGGGTCTTACATATTTTTCAATATAATCGCCAAAATGGTTGAGGCATTTGTCGTATCGTGACAAGCTTTTCCATGCCTTCTTCAGAGAAGTTGCCGACAGTGAGGACAGACACGTCTTTACGGCATCCTGACGTTCGTCGTTGGCGGCGAAGCGTTGTTCTCCCAACCATGTCTTCAATTGTTGTCCCCTGATGCATAAAGTCTACCAAAGACATTCCATTTTTGTCCCAAGAAATGGATACACACTGATTCCTGACCAAGCCGAAAAGATTTAAACAGACGCTGAGCAACAAGAAAAAATGGCTGCAGTTTTTTGGGACCAAAAAATGTTATTGGTGGACTTAATGCACCTATAACTGCGATAAACAACTCGGCACAATCTCTATCCTCCCCATTATTATTTCCAGCACAAGAAGAGTAGAAAATCACATATGCGATAATTTGGGCAAATTGGACATAAAAACTAGTTTTGAAAATAATCTAGAAGGCCGTAGTACTGAGTATAATGAATTTTTTTCCAGTCAGAGAAATAACTTGCATCAAATTATGTGACGTATAAGATGCTTTGGGAAATCAAGTCCTCTGTTGTACTGAAAAAAAATCCAAGAAACGTAAGAATCCTTGTTCCAGGAAAATCCCTAGAAATATTAGAAAAGGAAGGAATATGATAATAATCAAGTAATCAATCTTTGCTGATTATCTTCATTCACGATAACCATCACAACAAAAATTTCCCAACATCCCACTCTCATGCAGCATTCCGCCCTGACTAAGACTTGAATACATGCCATTTCATTCCCTAACATCACCTCAGTAATTATCGCCATGGAACAAATAACAGATAGCAATGGAAACAATTTTCAATGGACTACTATAGACCATTACGTTACTATTACTCCTTAAGCAACACGTACAAATATTCAAAGTCCTCATTCGTATTAATCACTCTTTCCTGAATTCCATTTCTTGGCTATACATCTTTAAAAATAGCAAATACTACAACATACGTTTGATACACAGCGTTTCATACTCCCAATACAATGACACATCTATTCGTAAAAACCAAGGACAAATAATTGTGGCTACAACTTAGTGGTGGACTAGTGAATACCACTTAACATGTCAAAATTGTGAAACTGGCTGAAGATTCCACAAAAGAATTATAGAGTATAATTCTGCTCTTAAAAAATGACACATGTACTTCTCTAGATACTCAATCAAAAACATTACACATACGATGCAGATTTTGAAAATGGAAGATTAGTACCAGGTAATAATGAAATTAGAAACACAACATGCAAGAAACAAATCACATCCTTCTCAATCTGAAGTTAATTGCATATAACAATTCCTTCTTAAAGAGAGCATAAGTTTAAAAAAAATTCAACTCTCATTACCATCACCACCTAGCCCCTACCTTTTGCCACAGGATAAACCGTTTACTATTTCAGGCTCCTTGCTTTTTACAATTTCTCTCAGAGTTGCTCTCTGGAATCTGTTGGTTCTCAGAGCTATTCTCGTTCACCAACTTTTATCCTTGTTCTATTACTTGCTTTACATTGTAAAATCATTTGTAATCAATTTTCCAATAATTTTTGTATAATTATATTATTATTATTGTTTCGTACTCGGAATATATATTATCAAATTAAGGAACTCTTGAGAACGACCACATAGGAAGTCGAAGAAGTTATAGTTATTTAATTAAAAACTTTATTTCTTGGTAACTGTTATATTCATGTAATACTTCACATCACCAAATAATGAAGAGTTCATAACTCATTACAATGCTGTGTCGTAACCTTCATCCAACAGTACTAAGTGTCTTTATATGACACCTCCAGTACGAAAATTGTGTGTCAAGATGATTGAGCAAAACTTGGTAAGCCAACCATCTTCAAAACACATTTCTGCTATCAGAAGGAACTCTATTTGAAGAATACGTGGTACTAGCTCATTTGTGCCAAAAATAGATGATAAACCCTTGTAATTTGTTTCTTCCAAATTACAGGTGTATTGCTCTCGCTGGATAAGAACTAGTAATTACGGAAGACTGACATTCGAGTAAAACCCAAGGATTTGGATTAAATGCTTCTTCACTAGATACCATGCTTTCCTGAGGTTGTGATAAGGATCCTCTGTTAGAATGTACGAAAAAAATAAAAGAAAGCTAATGTCATAATAACGAACATTTTATTTGCGATGTGAACATGTACCAGAAAATTAATTTGTATAAGGAGATTTTATTTTTACAATGGTTTAATTTGATTTTCTGCTATTCATTTCCGTATCTGAGATGAGAGAGATTTATGGTACGTGCTGATAGCAAAAATATTGTAGGTATTAATTTAGAACTAATAAATCGAGAAATGGAAAATGTCGACGGAACTGATTCCCAAACTGATATATATATATANAAATCTCGATGTATAAATAAAATATTAATTATTCTTATGGGTGTTATTTTCAATTGATTCTTTAGGTTTCCTTCGCTCACATTTTTGTTAAAAGTAAAGAGCATAATGTTCACGTTAGAAAATATTTACTTCAATTAGTTCAATGGGTTATATTTGAGTTCTTACGTATTTATTTTTCTTTTACTGGACTCGAAAATAATATTTGGTAAATTTATGAGATTCTTATTACGTTAGTTTTCCTTGCGTCATTTCGTCTCACCCCCTTATTTCGCGACTTGACTCCTCCATTCCAAACAAAAGAGTTCCGGATTAAAAATAGAAAACAAACTGGTTCGTGTGTACCTATGGAAGAGAACGGGAGAACTGTCGATCGACGCGACTTCTGTGACCCACCCTCCCACCCACCATTCGCCGGTGGGAGCGATGCGGCGGCGGGCGACGAGAACATTGCTCCCGTCACCGCGATAGGGACTAAGGCGAAGAAGGGACGAGGCGGGGATAGAGCGGGGAGTGGAAGATGGTGGCGACGACGCACGGTCAACAAGACGCTCCTCCACCTCTAACAGCAGTAGCAGCGTCGCGAGCACACACATTGCGACACGCCGCCAGACGTCGACACGTCGATGATTCGCCGCGCCGCCGTCACAGGCGCCACTGTACCGTCAGCGACACGAGGTGAACACCTGGAACAAACCCCTTTGATCACATCTTGCTTGAACGGAGTGGGAGGCATATATATTTTCCAACTAATTTACGTCGGAGGGGGGAGGGAGGCAATCGTGCTTAAATCACCGCTCCATTACATTTTTTTTATTATATTAAAAAAAGTAAAATGTATGGAACATTGATATGTACGGCGTAGTGAAAATAAATTCTTGCAGAATCGTAAATTTCATTTTATGCTCATAAATGTTGCACCAAATATCCCGAGCTTTTCGTATACCCAGATGCCCCGGAGATCTGAACCTCTTCTCTCATTACAGCATCGTAGATCCGCCAATGCTCTTACTCATCATGGGGATCAATCAGGCTCCAACGTACGACATGGAGGAGGAGACTTCTGCGTAAATGTTTCTTGTCCAAATTAAATACTGTTACCTAGGTTTATTTTTTCCGAACCTAGGGTATATCAGGAAGACTTATATCCGCTCGTTGGTGTCCTTCAGAGGAGCCCTTGAGTTGGAATATACCCATCTGTACTAAGGGGTATGAAGAGCCTTTTAGGCCTTCGTGCCGGGCTCTGTCCATAGCCGGGCCCACCCAAATCATAATGTATCTACCTATCCACCACTGCTTCACAATTAAATTCACTGAAGAAATATTTATCACAGTTATTATTGTAAATTGAAATTAAACTGGAACCAATGACTGATAAACGACCCATTTATTCCTTGTTTTGAAACTGTACCAGAAGTATTATTTCCGAATATTCTAAAACTGGAAACCCAACTTAAACCAAAATTGTCGGTTATGACCTTTAATTTTGTAATTAATATTAAAATATTAAATATCAAAGTTCAATGAAATATCATGTGGTGTTTTTTTTAATTATTCAACGGATTCAGGATTTACCAAACTAAAGCACGAGTTTGATAACCGTTTCAGAACATTTTACTTCAATACATTCAACACATGTAAAAGTAAGATGATACACACTTTTATTTACTGTGTTAGTTATCAATTTGTGAATTATTATATAAATAAAATAAGTGTGGCGCAGAAACATTGACATAAATTAATTTCTCAGGGACCTCGACTTCTCGACAAAAATTAATTTATGCTAACTTTAATGTTATTTTTCATATTTTGATACATATGTATTGTTTATTACGAAAAGAGTTCACGTACCTCCGATAAAGTACTTTTTTATACATTCAGTATTAATATTAAGAAAAGATTAATTGTATCTTCAGATTATCAAAGAAGGTTTGACAACCAACTTTGCCACAAGAAATTTTGAATTACTTTGTATATTGCAACGAATTCTTTATTAGTACTAATTGTGGCGATGTTTCAGTGCGCGTATTGTTAACTATATGTTCACTTCGTAATATCATTTATATGTCTTGAAGTATATACTGAAGACTCATAACTTTGTGAGTATTAAAATAACTTTCTTTCAATCACTGTTGTTTAAAACTATTTTTAGAAGAGAATGTGTGCCTTGACGTCTCCATTATTAATCTACGTGTAATTGCAATCATAGCATTCAATATTTGTCAAATCTTCATGTTATAGAACTTTTCCGTCCTTAGTTCATGTATTGATTCTTATATACTTGTTTCCTAAATCATTATAAAAAAAAGAAAATTTAATTCAATCAATGAGAAACGTTAATCTAGAGATGAACGTGACTTTCTTGGTAATATTATTTTTCCTGCAACACAATATCAGGAAAATATTCACGCAAAATCATGTTTATGAAACTAAAATTATAATTACGAGTGCTAAATTATAACGTCTACAAGAGACAATTTTCTCTTTTAATTCACTAGGTCAATAAAATAAGTTATTACGAATTTATGACGAGTAATATCAAAGCGAAGCTTTCAGATTGTCCACGTAAATCAGTTAAGTAATTTTCACGACCATGGACGTAATATTAGGAATGCACTGTATAAAAGGGAGGTTGTTATTGCCTATTAACAGATAAACTTTAGTGTCACTAATGTTCTATTTTGGGACTTTTGTGCGTGGTACAAACCAGAACCTTATGTCAATTTTATACTTCTCTAATGGTCGTTTAAATCGCCAAGGAATGTTAATAAACGTTTTCTTTTACAGAACAAAGATTATGCGCGCAGCAAACTTTCGAAACTGGTTTTAAGATTGGTTGCATGAAACCCAAAACCAAGCTCAAATTTAGCTATATATTCAGAGTTAACAAAGTAATTGTAATTTAAACTACCTATTATATTTGCAGATCAGCGGGAAGAATGACTTGAAACCTTACGAGTTGAATCGAGAAGAAGGAGAGCAGCACAATCATGTCAACAACGTCAAGAACAATTAAATCAACTGCGAAGACGTATGCAGTTGCAATGATGGTACTTTATTCACCGAATTGCTTTCTCATGCGAACCGGATATTGAATACATGTAAATTCGCTCAAATCGAAAAAATGGACAAAGTTTGTCCGCATTGCAAAGCAAATTTAAAGAAGAAACCCCCGGGAACGTGCTGAGCCGGCGGAAAAGTGAATCTACCTGAACTTGAGCTGTAAAAAGGGCCACTGAAAAGTTTGTTAATTCGAATTACTGATGATTGAAATATTTCCTCAAAAACATCAGAAATTACAATTCCTGTTTTCACATGACTTCATTTGGCGCTAACGTTATAGCGGAACATTTTATGCCGACATTTAAAATTCAGTGACAAATTTATCACAGAGTTATTTTGAGAGAAATTTATCACTATTTGCGTCCTTTTCCCTGCGGTAACTATAAATTTCTCCAAATCTACTTCATCGGAGATGAAAATGACCAATTGAATGTACGCTGCCAAATCTCTACTGGAATCAGAAGGAATATTGTTGAGTCGTTGCAAAAAATGTTACATGACAACAATAATTTAATTCTGATGTTCAAAAATGCAATTGATCTCATGCCATCAGACAGCCATAGAATGGTTATTATTATTTTTTTGTAAAACACATCTTTTTTCTTCCTTTCTTTTATTCCACATACCGACAGTAACGCAAGGTAGGGTGTTTTATTAAATGATGTGTTTTTTCGTTGATTCTATGTTCTCTAGAATACGTTTATTTACTTTCCCATTCATTTCAGACTGAGCCACAGCAAAGCGTGGCTGGGTTTAACTACTATATTTTATTTTTTAATGGTTGTTAAGAAGTAGAAATTAAATTAGGTTTCAATTTTTAACTCTGACGGCATATTTTACTGATCTTGCTGTATCTCACGAACTGGAATATTTCGATTTTTGTTCGTGACTGTTGTTAAATCAAACATCAAAATCCAATTTCTGTACCGTTCTATATCTTATTTTAAAATTAATTATAAGCGGTGAAAAATATTGATGCCTTGTCCTGACTGTCCGATATAATCATTAAAGCAAAAATAAAACAAATATTGAAGATTTGCACTTCAAATTATGACGGAATATTGTTTTTGTATTATGTCGCACTAACTATAACCACCGTAATTGCACCGAACATAACTGCAAGAAAAAGGCACTTATAGTTTATTTACCAAATGACAGGATCTAAATCATTACTGCTTTTTTTACCTTCACAGTTTGCTCTGTCTGTTTTTATATTCGTAAGTACTTAATGATTCATTATCTACATGATGGGTGCAACCTAATAAGTAATGCACGACAGTAGACTTGCTTATTCTAATAAGTTGAATATTATAATTTCTAAACTTGTCTCAGTGCTGCTTATAGATCTCATTTCGCGGAATCAGAACGTGGCAAAAACAAGTTTTGAGAAGAAATGTTTGTCACGGTTGTAATCGGTTGTGCGGCAGTCTTGTAGAGTCTCATAAACTAAGGATGTTTCGAAATTCCGGTTTTAAAAGAGCTAGAGAGAATTTTTTTTTTTTTTTCGGTAGATGGAAAGTACTTTGGTTAGAGCTCAAACCATTTCCCGAAAGTATTCGCTGTGAGGTTGGTGAGCACGTAGAGATGTCATTTCCCCAGTCAATTTTTACATACTGTCGATCTACTATGGGTCGTTCATAGATTGAACTACCTGTATTCATGTGAAGATAATTTAATCTGTAATGAAGATTGTGAGATGGTGTATGAGAGAGGAGGGTTGACAGTTTAACGTTCGTGACGTAATCACTGAACAAAATTTCACCTCTTTACCTCCTCTACTGTTAAGAAGTAGAGTTAGTAGAAACACACTAGTTGTAGTGATTGCCATTTCCCAAAAGCAATTACGGACTACGAACAGTAATCAACTCTGGGCACCAAATGGCGCAAATATCTTGACAGTTATTACAAGTTTCCCTAGTTACGCTTGTCAAGAGTGTACCATGTTACTTTTACTAGATTTTATTTAACTAGCTTTGTTCGTATGTTGTCCTCTCCTTTCAAAATTGGTAATTGAATTTTCGGCCACTTCCAAGCTTCCCACTGAAGTTTTACAGATGTGTGTAGCTTGCGCTACAATAGATGATAATTCACATGGATTTCTTACGATTTTCGTAATATAGTTATCAATATTCTGCAAATTGATACGCTCTGTTGGACTTTTAATGAGCTAATGAATTTATTGGTCTTTTAATGAGCTAAAGCACGCTTATGTTTCCAGCGACGATATCTGATTGAGACGAAGAAAACAATTTAATTAGAACTAATTAATATTTTAATACTCCGATAACGAGAAAGAATGAGAATTAGCAGCTGCATAGTGGTAATGTCTTTGTGGCCGATGTTATGTTGGGTAAGAAAACGAGGGATCGATCAACAATCTGCCAAAGTGGATAGGGTTTTCTGTTGAGGTTTCCCATCACTTCCCCCACCCGAGGTCTCTTCCGCATCGTTCTATTTTCTTATGACAATTGCACTCCCTTCAAATCCTTTAGCAAAATTCGTAATTCGGTGTAAGTGCGGGAATCATGGTCTGACCTTATGTAAAAACTACATTTAAGAACAATAATAAATCTTATTTCACATGAAAATAGAAGAAAAAAAAATTCTTATAGTTAGTTCCATAATTGCATTGAGGTTTATTACGGAAAGCTTTGAAGTTTTGTCGTCTTCTTTACCGCGCACGAAGTGAAATAAGAGGATTTAGAAAAATTAAACGCATAGCTTTGTGACAATGATGCGTAGTCTCATGAAGTGTTTATAAAAAAGATGACTCACAGTGTGGTATTATTTTACTACTTTCACGCTTCCATAATGAAACGCACATACAGTGGTTATCGAAGAACACTGACACAAGAGGAGATTAAGTTTTGCTCAAAGAATCGACCTTGACGCATCTCAATTCCTGGGAATGTTAATGGCAGAGATATGAGAATGTGTCGTAAATATAGGAATGTTGAAACAAGTCCAGTGGGAACGCTTTGCAAATTGTTCGCGATGTAGCGTTTTGTCCTTGCGCAGACAATTTACTTCGCGAACCTCCTACAATTTCATACGGAGAAATATAAACATATCCCTGCACCGCTTCCCAAGAAAAAAAAACTACCGGATGATAGTTGTTTCTTGAAAGAAAATATTCGTATGAAGTAGATAATAACTTTTATATGAGTTCCGTTAATACTGTTTGTTACATGAAACATAAGCATGATACCTTAAACTAAATTAATTAATTACGGGTATTAATTAATCCTATGCAGCAAAGAAATAAAGTATTGACCGAAAGCATCCTCAAATTGAGTATGACCTCATAGAGGAGAATATGTTTTTTCTTCCCAAGAATCACCAAGGGGTCTTCCTATCATTCCTATCAATGTACCCAAAGGCCCCAAAACAGGATAAAGAATTCGTTTTTAAAAATTCTAACATCCTAAAATTTCATTGAGTACTCATTTTTACCATTTTGTCTTCGGGAAAATCTAAAAACAAATTTTATATTTTTACTGCACAATAAGTCATTGAAGTCACTACAAGGCTTCTATTTACGTAAAAAAAACCTCTTCTGGGAGCGTCTAAGACAAGACTCGCCCGGCGCACGCAGGTAACTCACTTAACTGACCCTAATACTTACATTTCCAACATCGGATCAATTACGTGAATTTTTTTTTCGTCGCACAAATCTCATTAACAATGAATGCCGTTGGCAGTGATGATAGTATCGAAATTCATTGAAACGAAGCTCGGTCATCCACATGTAATTAGCATAATTATTTTTGGACTGACAGCATTTACACTTCGCACTTCATTTTCTTAAGATAGAGAAATTTAACTTTTGGACACGGGTAAACGTAAACTCTTCAGCACCGGTGACCAAGCGAATAATACATGTGGTTTGTGGTAACACGTAAGAAGGTTTATTATGTATTTTGTTACCGATATTTTCGATAGATTATTAAAAAAGATTACAATAATAAGATTAAATTAGCATTGTGTAGTTCTCGGTGAACATATTGCCAACTGTTTTTCTTCACATTTCTGTTTTCGTATTGAAACTTGTGAGAATTGAGGACAAGCAATCCAAGAAGATAAAAGTACTTATTGTTTACAACCGGACAAACAAAATGAAAAATATCAAGAATGAGTTGAATAAAACATGATTTCATTCCAGAGATGATATTCGCAACCTAAGAGAGGAAATAATTCAATCCCGGAGATGAATTATCAGAATTTTTTACAGGTTTAAGGGATTTCAATAACTTTCTTGTAGAGAGAGACAGGTTGAAGTAAAAAGAGGGTAACTTTTTTAGTGAGGAAAAATGAGGAATCTGTCGAGCATTTGCTTTGGGATTGTGAATTGTTAGAGGATGAAAGAGCATGGTATCTGAGAAAATGAATGATAAGGACGAAACACACGAGATAAGTCATGAATTTATGTCGACGAAAGAGAAATATGGATCTTTATAGAAATTTGGATATGTAAAGAGAAATATACATTCTTGGAAACTGCAAACTTGGATTTTTCTCAGCCAGGCTTACCAACGTTCAACAATTTTTCAAACTCTATTTTTCGTGAATACTTATTCATTATTTCCTTATTATTTCAAGATATTTGACAATATTTGACGTAACCGTTTTGTAACCTCCTCCTCTAAATTGAGATTATGGTCCACAGCGGAAAATGTAACTGGTCGAAACCTGACACTGACATCTCCTCTCCCTTGTGTAGGAGTCTGTAAGTAATTACTTGTGGTGCTCTACCATCCGTTAATCGTGAAGTTGTTTCCACTCTAAACGGATTGGTAATGATTATCGACAAGACACAGCCAATGTGGACGTCACAATCGACTTGCCGATCCATTCCCGAACAGTGGCGGATTACATCAAAGGAGCACGCGACGCATTGAGGTAATGGAGACTCATCTTTCATTACCGATAGGTATAGTGTGGACATACCTAGTCGTAGATGTGGTTATACCGCAGTAAGCGTAGGGTTCCGCGGCCGGAGTTAGTATAAACTTGTTTGTTCGGGACAAACCATGTCTCAGCAGACATAACTACCAAAGTTTCTGCCATCTTCGTGTCCCTCTTAGTGGTCATTTTGCTGTGGCCTTGTTGCTGTTCCATCTTATGTAGCCTTAGTGACGACAGTGACTTGGATCTGTACGACACTGACATTACCCGGAAGGCCACAGCAAGATCATTGAAAAGTTAGTAGTTATGTCTACTGAGATACGGCTTGTCCCGGGCTAACAAGTTTATACCGTAGGGTTACCTTATGAATTCATAGTAATACCTTATGAATTCACGAAGTAAATCTCTATTGCGACAGAAAAAATACTTAAATTCTGGAGCTTTCAACCAGAACAGTGGATACCCTATTTGTCAACGCCGCCACATCATGCTATTGGCTCCATCCCAACACACTTCTCTGGTACTCACTGGTATAGATAACAACAAGTGCCCTTGCATTGCTGCTTCTGCGCTTCGTAGCGCATCTAAGTGATTGGTGGAGCAAAGCGCACGCGAGGGTCATGGCGTATCAGAGCATCATGTGCTGACGCCGCTCGCCAATTAGAAGATAATCGCTACGTCGCCATTGCGGGTCTACGCCTCCGCACGTATGTCCGAGAGTAGAAGGTGTACGTTACGTTGTTTTTCCCGAATAACTTAAGAAAATGAAAATGTTCCCCATAAAATATAATCATTCGAAATATCATCAACATCGTATATACATTAATACGCAAATATCCCATAACAGATTGATCGTACGGAGCAAATCACACAAAGTAAATAATACACAAAATTCGTAGTCTAGTAAGTAATAAAGAAAGTCTGGTAAGTAATAAATAATATTCGTAGAGAATTGCACGTGAATTATGTGATGTTCCATTGTGTATTATCATGTACTACTCATAACTGTTCTGAATGTCCTTTTTACACTGTTAGTGCTTAGTATTAAAGCGAATGAAACTTACCTTCAACAAGCAGATAGGAGAAAGTAGTATCTGCAATAAAATTCTGGTAAATAAAAAGTCTGTTTATAATGAACGTTCTTATTATCATACAGGATGTTAGTTACATTCAATTTTCCGTACGATTTAATCGCATGGGTTGACCAAGGCGACTCATAATGACTCTTTCAAGTACCGTGGTCAAATTTTTTGTATCATGTTGTTCTCTACCATTTATGGTCTTTGTTGGACGGGTTAATTAATTTTATTTTTCAAAATATTCAAGGTACTTGAGTAATTTGTTTTCCGTTGTTAAAGTTTTTCTCTACGCTATATTGAGCTCATTTATCCATTGGCATTTTTACACCACAGCAGGACCTAGCACTTGAGGTTTGAGTGTCATTTTCTATTTCTATTTTAGTTCATTAACTAATTTTTTTCGAAATGAATAACAAAATTGAACACGTTTACGTAAATCGGATTTTTAATGGATTCTGGTGATAATATTTTATTCTTCAATTGCTTTTCATTTTATTTTACCTAAGCGCTTCGCTTATGAGGGAATTTCCCCTTGTGGAACTTTGACCAAGCCAGCTCACTAGCGGATTCCTCAGAGACTGTCAGGTTCCAAGATCTGCCTGAAGTTCTGTTGTCATTTAATTCTCTTCGTGTGTAGGAATGAAACCTGCTACAAAGTTCACAACGATTGCAATGATTTTGAGCTAGAAAACTTTAGATAGAAACTCAAGTGGATGATCAGTTACTGTAGAAATCATCTGATACGTTTTGGTTAACATCATTTCAACGGTTTATCACTACTTCCCCTGGATATATATTTCTCAGAATATGTTTTCTAGATTTCTGTAGAATTTCCCCGTTCTATTAAGTTAAAATTAATCTAGAACAAATTATAAATATTTAAAAGGTAGCATCTTTATCCTAACTGAACTCCCAATCTTGGGTAGGTTTTCCAACAATTTTGTCCGTGTACTCCAGTTGAACGTTTCGTAAGTTCTCTCAAAAAGAGTTACTGCATTCTTCCTTTCCTGTCTTCTTCTCTCCCGGCGACACCACGATAAGGTGGATGATATACAGAATGTTCCATACGAAATTATATAGCGTACTTGGGCACTGAGATAATCGGATCGTTTATTCCATCTGGCTGCTTATGTCATAAGTTTGAGTTTTGCTAAATTAGAGCACGTGTTTTGGACTTGACTCATTCGCGAGAACACATTTTCATAATTTATATCAGAATTACATTAAAACTATTTCCACAAAAGTTTCACCTCACAAAGCTTAATATTTGCATGCTTGAAACATTTGAAGTTGACGCGGAAAGTGAGAAAGTGGATTTTCAAAATTCATGAAACTAGAGAAAGGGCTCTTGTTCTCTCACTTGAAGAGAAGCGTTTCGCAGGGCTTTGCTTCCATTTCGTTGAATAGCGCCTGAACGCGTTGTGTTCCGGAGAGGTCCCGAATCCTCTCGAGTTGCGTCACTCCTTTGATGCAGCTGTAGTCACTTTGAAGATACGCTGCGAGTTTTGAAAGGAAAGGGTATTAACATGAGCTCTCGTAAGAGGTGCAACATTATCTCGGTCTTCTACATCTGTGTAGCAAATCTTGACATCATTTTCGACGCGAGAAATTCTGTAGGAGAGATTGGGAATGGAGATTGCTAAGAAACTAGAGAGAGAATAGGTCTAGTTTAATGACGCTTATACTTCAAAATATACTTCACACAAACTGAATTCAGAAAACGTAATTCTTCGCTTTAAAACTAGAGGAATTAAGCAACAATGTTGGAAGACGTCGATCGTGAGATGATGTACGACTCCTGACTCGGATTTACCTCCGGTTTTTTTTTTATAGAAGCGGATTTTTTATGCAGGCTATGTAGACCTTTGTCTAGGAACGGCAGTCTATTGTAATAATTAATCTCGAATTTATAGTTACTTTAATAGTTACGATTTATAAACAATAAATTCCAAATAATCTACAGATAGTTAATATTACGTACTTGTGAACTACCTTTTTTGTGTTTTATTAAAAACAAATTTGTTGGTATTAAATTATTCTGCTGATATTATAACACAAAGCTAACTTTTTATTAATACATTTGGGCCCTCGATACAAATTGATGGAATGGTCCCTTGCTTGCTTCCGGTGAATAAAAATTAGTTTATTGTCCTCCTCGTGATCAGTCACAGATTGTAACTACCTTTTTAGCAATAAATTTATTAGTCACCCAAAGCAATCACCTTTCCCTGAGAGGGGAATATTGGTTCTAAAACTGTAATTTTTAAATCATTTACGTTATAAATAAATTTACAGTGGAACTGCCTTAGCGGACACTTCTTAATAAGTTTATGTATACTGGGCACTTTTTCTTTCTTATGTTACCTAACTTCACAAAAGCGGTCACTTCTCAAAAGTGGACAAATTTTCAGGTCCCTTGACTGTACGTATTGGCATAGAGAAGTCTCACAGTAAATATTTTTATATCTTGGTATATCGACTGTGCTCGTTGCACAGAAATTTACGATGTAATACTCACTGTCAGAAAAAACACATACTATAGTAGAAGAGTAGAAATTCTTTTGATCCTTATCTACTGCAGAACGGAAAAATGAGTTCGTTTCCCAAGCATATAAGTACGTGAAAGATTGATACTGATTGAACCTCCGTTCGTAAATTGAACCGCATTACTAATGTATGAATTCTGTTATTCTGAATTTGATTCTCTGAGAGGAAAATGCTAGTATTATTAAGAAGAAATTTCATTCGTTCCTTTTAGTTTATTGGTTCTTAGGTACATGTATATCCAATAAATTATTTTTGGGTGATTGAAGAAATTTTTTGTGTTTTATTTTAATTTTATTTTGCTTATACATTTTTTTATCGGAACAATATTTCTGGATGCAATGGTACCCCGTCATATAAAGATCCAGAGATCCAATGCCCTAACACGTTATATTCATTCGTTAGGGAAGGTGTGTGTATATATATATATTATTATTATTATTATTATTATTATTATTATTTGTAAATCTGTCTAAAGACAGGTATCAACACAGCCTTCTCCACTCTTCACGATCCTGAGCGTCCTCTTCCAACTGTTCAAAACTTCTTCCATGTGCAATATCTGTAAACATACCAAATTTTCTTCTCCCTCGTGATCTTTTACCTTCTATTTTTCCTCCGATTACTTTCTTTTGTAAACAATCTCTTCTCAATATATGACCCAACCAACTTTTCTTTCTGTTCCTTATTGTCTTCAAAATCATTCTTTCTTCATCAACTCTTCTAACTACTTATTCGTTTTTTATTTTGTCTGACCACTTGATGTTTTCAATTCTTCTCCACACCCACATTTCAAAGCTTTCCAGATATTTCTCTTCTTTCTTTCTTAATGTCCACGTCTCCGCTCCATACAGTACCACACTCCAAATGTAACATTTAGAAAATCGTTTTCTCAACTTCAATGGTATTCTTTTTGTTGTCAGTAGGTCTTTCATCTTTTCAAATGCCATCTTTCCCATACATATTNATTTCAAGTGCCATCTTTCCCATACATATTCGACTTCTGATTTCTTCAGTACAACTTCCATCTGTTCGTATAAGTCTTTAGCGATATTGCTCTTCAGTTTTTCTTCGATTTCATGTTTGTACTGTTTTCCACCTTCTGTTCTTAACTTTTCATTATTCCACTTCTTTGGTGTTGTTCTTTTCTTCACATGTTTCAATCTTGTTCTGATTTCAATAGCAAGCAGATTATGGTCGGAGTTGACATCAGCTCCTGGATAAGTCTTTGCTTTCTTAATACTATTTTTAAACCTTTGATTAACCAAGATGTAATCTATCTGAAATCGCATTCTATCTCCTGGATTCATCCATGTGTACAGCCGTCTTTTATGTTGTTTAAACCAAGTATTTGATATCCAGAGATCATATTGTTTACAAAATTCTATTAGTTTTTCTCCTCTTTCATTCCTTTTTCCATATCCATATTTTCCAACTATGCCATGAACACTCTCCTCTCCAACCACACTATTCCAATCTCCCATTATTATTGTTCTTACTTGACCTTTTCCATTTTCATCAATTATTTCTTCTACTTGTTTGTATACTTCATCCACAAAATCGTCGGTATGTTCAGATGTTGGCATGTATACCTGTATGATTAACGTATCTACCGGATCACTCTTCATTTTCAAGGCAAATACTCTTTCGCTCTTGGGTATTAACTTTGTAACATATTTGTCCAGACTCCGTTTGTATATAAATCCCACACCACAATATTTCTTATCTCCTCCTTTGTATACCATCTTGTACTCATCTGTTAACAATTCTCCTTCTCCAATCCACCTTATCTCCGCTAGTCCCATCAGATCTATTTGGTTTTTCTTCATTTCATGTTTAAGGTTCTCAAGTTTTCCTTCTTTATTCATTGTTCTCACATTCCATGTTGCAATCTTCATTATTGGTGTTTTCTTTTTCTCCTGGATATTTCCTCTTTCTTCTATTACTTCAATTTCACGTGGCTCACCTCTAAAAGTGTCCACCCGAAGATCCGAGCGTGGACATTTTACTTCGGAATATTCTGATAAAGGAACTGCCATGTTTCATAAAAGTGGATATGGTCGTGTGGGACCAGGATGAATAATGTGGTAGCTAATCCGGAGCTTGCCACATTGCAGTACAAGAGCCGATATCATGGTTTCCACGATCGCCTCATGCTTTCCAATCTGTAGCTATACTGACGTCTTCGTCTCTACCTACAGTCGGTACTATGACCGCTGCTACCCAGTCATAGGGTATAGCTCATCTGCCTTTCTGGCCATTGAATTGTATTCAATTTCATCTGCCCATCCAGCCATTGGCCAGGGACCAAGTGTTTCCATTAGTCGGCTCTTACGACAGGGAGGAAACAACCCGTGGTTCTCATATTCTGAGGCCGGAAACCACAGAAAAGAAGAGTGAAAAAAGAGAAGAGTAGAGAGTAAACCTTGAAGGAAGGATGAAAAGACACGCCCTAGCCCTCGAAACCTAATAGCGTCGGGGTCGAAGGGAGCAAGAGTTNCAACCACGAAAACCTGTGCTATTTGTCAACTATAGTTTTCATTCAATAGAAAAATTTTATGATTCCAAACTTTAGGTAACTATTGAACCCAGAGAACGTTTGTCGAGGATTAATGTAGAAAAAATGTTTTAAATTGTATTTTTAACTAATTTTTTAATTTTCAGATATTCTTGAGTTACTTATTTTTACAGACATGGGAATCACGAAGCATCTGTTAGCCAATTTGTGACGCCAATTAATGTAATTTCTTTGTGGGACAAAACATTTAGTAATATTCTGTATCAACTTGAGCGGAGCAGTAAAAGGGTAATAAACTGTCGGGAGCACCTTCTTTAATGACTAGCTGTCTCCAACAAGCGTTGTTCTAGCAGCTATTCTCCTCTGAGGTAACTCATCAATTCGGGCCGTATGGGACATTATGGCGCAGCCATTGGAAACCCGAGCGCAGACCACGCCATCAGACGAATGCAATGCGTTACCCAAACCACGAAAGACGACTAGCACGCACTTGACGTTCTACGCACCCTTAGAGCCCCATTTCAAAGCAGTAAATGCGTTCTTGGCCTTGGATCATTTCAAGAACAGAAGGAGCTTAAGAAGTGCGTCTGGTTATGCACGGAGAAAAGCTTCTTGTTGTACGTGTGTTCTTTATACTCCAAGTGAGCGAAAGTAACAGAAATAAACTTGTGAGTTGAACAAGAAATCTGAGGAAACTTATGGAGAATTGAAATCTCGTGAACTTGTCCTAAATTATGAAGGTAAGTCAATTAATAAATCGAAAAACTGGAAAGAGGTTATAATATACAAAGAAACTTCCTGACATTTATTTCATTTTTCATCATAATCACCCTGCGCGTTCAGATATTTATCCCATTACTTTAAAATTCCTTGAAAGCCGGTGGCAAAGAAATCTTTTGGTTGCTATCGCAGCCAATGATAAATCTCTTGGATTACAACATTATCAGTTTCAAAATGACAGCCACCCAAATGATTTTTTACTAATGATTTGTTTAAGAATGATTTCATTACGAATGATGTGTTCCAAGCGTTAGACTGTGTTGACACCTCCGCAGGACGCTCCCCATCTCTGATTCTTTGCCTTCCCTTGTTGACCTTGTGGGTCCAATTGAACACAGCTTTCCATGAGAAGCAGTTGCACCATACCCGGAATGCTTTTCGCGATGCACTTCTTCTAGGGATAGTCCTTTGGTCCACAAAAGACACACAACTGCAAGTTGTTCTTTACGTGTACACTTATGCAACACAACTACCAACGAGCACTGACTGCCTCTGACTGACTGCGTGTCTACGACATGTCACGCAGCTTATTCGACAAGCAAACATGTCGCTATTTGTTTGCAAAAAATGCGTTCGTAATTTAAAGTGGTCTGAGGGAAAATTGACGCTTGTGTTTTGTATATTGACTTGCCTTCGTACATTGTAACGTTGGTACTTGCTTAGTTATGCATTTGGTTTTGTTTGTACTTCAATTCTTTTGTTGTCGTGTCTTGTTTTGTATGATTTATTTTCTCTCCTTTATACCTTAATTCGGAATGGGAAACGACGGCCTTAGTGTAATTGCCCTTAAACCAAACTGACTAACGAAATCGTATTTTTAAAAATTGTCGTAGGGTGTATGAAATATTCACTAATATATACGAGAAAATCATCACCCTAAGCTGACAAAAGTGAATGCTTCGTGTGACACGAAAAACTGATCCTGTGAAAAGACCAGCTCACTATCCACGTAAACACAGCTAATATTGAGTGAGGGAGAATTCTTCTACATTGTGTTACACACAAATACAGTCATTTAACATATTTAAAATTAAACTCGTTATAGCACTGAAACATGTAATAAATTCCCCATAATAGATGATATAGGCACTTGCATGATCAAATCTGCTGGAATTCTTTAAATAGCAATTTGGAAGTACCAACCATAAGGTACATTTTTGGTAATTCTTGCTCCAAGCTGTTTTGGCTCATACGCTCCTTTTTGTGACATATTTTCCCGAGAATATTTTACCAAAATTATTGTCCCATTTTCTCACAACGTTCCGGGAACCAATGATAATATCAAAGAGGAATGTTGAAAATGTACCTGTCGTATTTTCCCCCCAATCTGGATGAGATGAACTAATAGATTACTCTCCGAGAAGAATGAAGAATGTTGGATAAGCCGTTGGAAGTAATTAAATGATAAATCTATTGAAATTTTTTCTCGGTTGAATGTGATGAAAATAAAAATATAGATTAATTTAAGGATGTTAAAGCGATCCTAATTCTTCTAATTTGAAAAAAGGAAAACAAATCTTTTTGTAGTTTTGATTAACAATAATGGTTACAGGCGCTTGCAGGCAATCCACCAAACCAGCTCTATTTATTCTATTTTCTTTTAGCTCAATTCGAGGATACATGCAGATAGAATCAAAATTGTAATAAACACTTGCACATTTCATTTATTATTTTCAAAATTATTCCTCCCTTCTTATGATGAAAAGTGTTCAGAACAATATAGGAAGTAATACCATTGATACTTTCTCTTCAATCTCGGTTATTGTGAAATTAACTGCGAATGGTAAAGTAGTGATAATGATGGCACCAAATAACATAATAGTTCATTCATAAAATACGCTCGCTTTGAGGGGGTTGCTACATAACACGTTACGTTGATGTACGGCAAATCATAGGAAGGAGGGAAGAGGGTCACAAAGGTTACTAAGTTCATGAAGACTAGTTCTTTGTATTATTATAAAGCCATTCAAGTTCACGAAAATTACATAATCAAATTTAATTTTCATCAAGTTCCTCTCATAGGTACATTGAGTGAACGTAATTGTACATATCTTAAAAAGATCCATATATTTACAATATATATTATAACATTATTTAATTGAAATCAAAGGAGCAGGGGTTCAACCCATTTAATAGATCGTAAAATATACCTCGTCCTTCGAGAAGGAAACACAACACTGTGTAAAATTGATCTTAATTATTTATTCATCCAAATTATACATTATTCTTACTTACTAATTTTTCACACGCAAGCACTTTCCCCAACATATACCCTTTCAATGTTCCCCCAAAATCACAATGCCCATGCGTAATGATAGAATACTCTCTTCAAACAATTATGATACTGGTTAGAAATTGTTTCAGTCAACAATCAATTACGCTTGGCAATTGAGAGTATGATTTTTTTAAACAATTAATGTTTATCTTCCATGTCCTCGTCCATTAATGTTCTTGAACCACAAGAGTCTTTAAACAATAACCCAGACACAAGAGTTCAATTAACTGGTTCTTTTCGCAGCGAATTATAAACGAAATACTGGATGCAACCAGTCAGTAATTACCTTAATTATAATACTTCCAAGGTAGACCATCAGTAGCCAAATGAAGTGATGTCAGACCAGTACGCCATTCATGATTATCGCCAGGCCTTCGGAATTTTACCATTCATCGGAGTTAGAAGCAGGCGTCCACCCGCTCAGCATACCGGATGCCATGACCATCTCCTTCCGATCCCATTGAGAAAGACACCGCACTCGAGGACATTTATTAAAGTTCTTAATCGATGAAGTGTCGCTTGTTCGAATTCAAAGATGCTCGTAGCACGCCGAGTACCGAAACTTATAACTGATCAACAGCATAGGTTTAAAATTCCAAAATTCATTAAAGTTGTGATCAACTCAAGCCAAATGATCAACATGTGACATGCTCGTAATGACACATAGTATAGAACAACAAATCACCAAGATTGTGTGATTTTCATGTTCCAAAGAAAAAGTTCCTCCAAAATCTGAATAACAATACGAAGTAAGTAAGTCTGAACAAGTCTGAACAATAATCATAAGAGACTGTTCCTGTAGCGTTCGTTATTTTATACTAGTTCACTCCGCCAGAGTCCCAAAAACTTAGAAATGAACTCCACCTTTTTCTGACGTCATGATTTCTGTCCTCCAATGGCAATCGATTTCTATTACCCTTGAGGTATCTCTAATAGGTCAGTCACCAAGTGACGTAGAAAGGTCCTCGGCCAATAGCAGTATTTGTTAATACCCCTGCCTCTTTCTTTCACGAATTCCGAAAATCTGTTTATCCTCCAAAAACTTCTTATTAGCTTTGACATTTCGTTTAACTTAGATCATAAAATTTTATGAGTGCCGTCCCAACGAAACCAATTTATTTAGAAAAATCTGGCAAATCTTACCAACACCTGTTTCCACTACAAGCCCGCAAAAATTTCTTTGAATAGTCATTTTCCCACACCACTACGTTTCCGAAAATTGCTCGCTGGCACGAAATTTCTAATTGGGTTCAACTCGACTGTTATTTATACAAGATTTATCTTGCCTTTCTTCTTAGTTCTGCGAAACAAAGTATCACTGTGTCATTCTCGTTGACTCTAGCCAGATGGCTCCCCAAAATTCATAATTCACCTTGTGACACATTAACGTCACCCCTCAAAGCGGCTAGGACACGTGCATAGACCACACCGCGTCCCTTCAAACCGATGAAGTTAGCATTCCTATCTTGTCGTCCCTTCAAGAATTGTTTATCATTTTTCCACATACTTCAATTATTGACGACAGCTAATTTCGCGTCTCTTTCACTTAAGAAATTTCTATTCCAATTTCAAACACAGACCTTCGCAATAACACTTAAATTTTACTTTGTTTTCCTAACCAGTATATTTTTGTCATGTCATCTCTGAGGGCACACCAGACCCCACCTTTTACATTCCTAAAGCTGGCCACCCAGATCGCTTCTCACCGCCAGACAACATCCATTTCCGAATTCTTTAAAATTCTACCCATATGGCTTTAATAATTCTTCTGCGTGTTCCGAACAACGAAAACTAATTATTTGTCATAATATGTAATACTGAAGCATAGTTCCATTCTAAAAACAAAATGTTTATTGAAATTCATTCGAATGTGAGGTAGAAGTCAGAGAGAATTTATAGCAAATATTTAAAGCTTAAAAAATGAAGATGCTGAATGGTTTGAAGAGGTCATGGTAGACCCTCATTGCCTTCATTTAGAGTGGAATATCAAAATAGAGAAAGAAATGTTCAAATCAAGTAAATAAAATATTACTGTGTGTTTTAAATCACCATTAAAATATTTCAATATTGAAATATAATAAATGTTCCAAAAATAACAAAAATATTGTATCTTTTTTTCTCAAAACCAGGGGGATAGTTGAAAATTTGATGACGTTGACTGAGGGGGGTCTAGTCTTTGTGGCAAAGTATTACGAAGGGGGTGAGCGGTGTCAAAAAGTGCCCAATTTGACGAACGTATTTTATGGATCAACCCTAAAGACTATTGTAGTATTTTTTATTAACTTTTGTCCAAGTAGAGCTGGGATATTTTCTTCTCCTGCAGAGTAACCTAGAGAGAATAATTTCTGAATTTCCCTCCTCGTAGTGAGTTGAGTTGTTCGAGGAAGAGAGAATGACGCTCGCAGCAAGGTTTCATGTGTGCGGGGACGAGAAAGGAACGTTCGGGGCGCACGCGGAGAACGCAATTACAGCGACATCGGAGAACGCAATCGTCGTATCTCGCTGGCACAGTAGGATGAAAAATGCATCAGTTGCTCGAGCTCCGCACCATGCCACTTTATGGGTAAGAGGTCGTCCATAAATTATGTAACTAAAAAATCACGTGTTTTAACACCCCTACCCCTCCATAACGTATCAGTAACGATGTATCATACCACTCTCCTAGTAATAATACTAGGAGATCATAATAGTTGAATACAATTTTTTTCAGTTTTTGGAAAGTGTGGGGGAAATTTTGATTCGTTAACTGTATCGTTCGTTTCTCATTGCTCTGTGCTCTAACAACGGGTCAGTACGGTCGGGGGGGGGGATATCAACGAGGGGTGAATGTAAACAATTGATCTGAGCGCCGCTGTGGGAGTCCGGGACACTGATAGATGGAGAAAATTAAAGTTGGTGACTGTGAATGATATATCTGAGGCTTCCAGCAATAACCATATTAATCTAAATTCTTAAGTTTCAACTTACTTGTAAGTAACTTACTTCTTTAAGAAAATTTGTATTTGTCTAATTATTCCTGGTAAAGGTATACTTAACTGGTTATTACTGTTTTTTAGAGTTTGTACGTAAATTTTCTCCGCTTGATTGGAGAAGATAGAACGCCTTGAATCGTTTAAATTAATACTAATAAACCAAGTTTGATTTAGACATTTTCATTTTTTTTTTTCAAAAAGTGTACTTTAGTTATTACTGAAAGCTACAGATATAAAATTCCTCTCTTTCTGGACCCAGCAGCTGAATTCCATGTTGCTTCACTGCGTGCATTGTAGCACAGTGGACAATAAAATGAATGATATAATTTAATATTCTAACAGAAAAACATTGGTAATATCTTCTAGGAATTTTGAGACCCCACAGTTTCCTTTTTCCACGGAAATTTTACTTATAAAAAGCAATCCACATAGTCTCAACTTAAGATCGGACACAGAAAATTTATCCAATATTTACAACTAATGGTTGTAGAGATATTGGTTTATAGTTCAAGTTGCTTTTTGTTGCTTGTTGAAAAACTGTGATATAACTGTGTTTCGTAAACATGTTTTAATGTACGTACGTGAAGAAGACTGAAACCAGAGTCGAAACAGTCTATGAAAACTAATTAAGAACAAACTTTGTGTCTATGATAGTCATATTGAATACTCAGATAAAGTTTGAACATAGACAAATTATAAGCAATTAATTATTTTCATGCTACTTATCTCTTGTAACCTGTAGTTGTGAACCATGGCCTCACCGCATGTCAGTCTACAGAACTCGCGGTGAAAGAATATTAGTATGCGAAGGAATAGTAGCCGAAGGATCAGGTGAAAGTCGAGGAGCCAATGCCAGCCTTGCGAGATTGCCGAATCTTAATCTCGCTGTAGACACGAGGGCATTATACGTGTCGGTAGAATCTTAGTAAGTTTATATTCCGATGCTGCAGCTCACATCAACTAATTCGTAGAATCGACAGTAATTGATGGACAACTATGACGGACATGGAGCTTGATAGCTAACCTTTGGTCGCAAGGAGGCAACTTGAAGTATACTTTTTCACCAGACTATGTCATCCACCACAGCACGCCATCTGGAATTGGTGGAGCTGATCTAGGCCACTCGCAGCATCACACATATGACCGCCGCGCTTTCGCTCTATTGGTTACATCTCGGTATTGTTATTTCACCACGAAGACTATAAAGTCGCTTCTCGTGAGCTGTCGCTGCTCCTATGTTCTCCACAAGAATCATTGGACAACACGGAGTTCTGTTTATGAGGACAGTCATTTTAATAGATTCGTCGCAAAAACAGACGTATCGATTTATTATTTTTCTGGTATTTATTTCTCACATAAAATATTTGAATCCTATAAAAGGATTCATGGTGTCGCGCAACAGGCCTCGAAGGTGTCAAAGGAGTTCATGGAGGGTAGAACTCCGCAATTACTTGGCCACGGCACTAGAAGGAGGTGATGTGACCAGCATCTCATTCCGATTAGATCGGTTTGGTCCCAGGATAGTCCTGGTACTCATTTTACGGATGTGGCATGAAAAATCTTACACATCGGGGATCGAATCCTGGCTACCAAGACAGCAGCTCAGCGCTCGATTTGCTGTCACGCTGAGTTGGTGTCACAGTCTATTCACTGAGTCACATTTGAATCTACCACTTGATTTGCAATATTTTATTACTGTTCATTGATTGACGCGTACATAAAATTGTATTTAAATATGAAAAATCTATTATATGAAAAAAATTAGTTAAACATGAAAATACATGAGTGATCGATTACACCGTGTAACAAAAAATTTAAATTTTCACATGTGAATGAACCAGTCCAATTAAGTATTGACTGAAACAAACTGTGAATGTTGTATTTACTTTTCACGTTCCCGGCGATTTTAATGGACAATCTCAACCATGTTTTTCTCAAACCCATCGTTCCTTCTGGATATGTCTTACGAGCTACTTTGCGATTAGAAATCAAATTTTAAGACATACATCATTCATGACAAATCATATGATTGGGACCTTTCTTCCTACTCTCCTGGTGATTCTGCCAACAACTCTCTCTCTCTTTCTTTCTTTCTTTCTCTCATTGATCACTGTCTATAAAACCACAGAGTGAACAAGCCGCCTCTGCGGACAGGGGGTGGCAGGGTAGTCTCTAATTGGCGGGGTGTGTGACGTCAGAGTTGACGGGTGGTAAGGGTGGGGACAGGCTCTGTCGGGGCCTAACTGCGAGACACTCATCAGTCTAATGTCTGTCGAAGGTCGGCAACGACGCCGTCGTCCTCCAGGTCACGAGGAGCTGACTTCAAACGTTTGTAGGCATTGCCGGGACCGAAAACACCTTTATCATGAAGAACTCTTTGTTGACGAATACCGTTTCACTATTAAAACCTGCCGTATTTTCACCCTGCCGAATTTAATTAAATGGAAAGTATATCTATATTTATCGAATTAAATTAAAAGCATACGAAGGCGAACTTTATTTAAACACTAGATGAACTTATCAAGTGGCATTCGGGAGATTTAATTATTTGTTTCTTCCCAACCGCTTCACACAAGTTCGTGGAGTATATTTCAACCTCAAATAAAACATAATAAAAGAAAGCTGTGTGTGAATCCCTTCATAGACGTTGTTCAGAGGTAAATGGGAAGAAATCACAGCAAAGTATTTAGTTGCTAATTTAAGAATACATATATAAGGTATGGTTAAATTTCTTTTTCTTTATTTACTTACTTAGTTCTACTCTTTTGTTTATCATTTAAAAAATTTTGACGCAATCAGTTTTGTCTTTTTTTGACAATATTACCGATTCAATGAAACGGTATATCTTTTCCGATCTCTGTTTGTAGTCTCCCACCACTGAGCAAGTGATTCTCACTCGAGGAAACTTTTCTCTTTCAGTTTCAAATTCCTAGTCAGAAAGCCGACATTCCTGAAAATATATTTCCTCCTCCTTCCAACATTTACCTTGGGGTTTCTAAAACACTCCGCGATCACTGCACTCAGTTTCTCATACTTAGATATCTCGACAGAAACAGTATCCCTTCCTATTGTCTAATATACGCAACGCAATATACTGCTATTTCTCGCGTAATGCTTCCATTAGCTAAGTGTAAATTCCCGTTAACGAGAGAAAGAAAAATACAGCTCCAAACAGTTCACGTCTAGATAATGTGCATTCCGAATAAAGTTTATAACAACCAAATAAACATTCAGTGTTATGCAGAATATACCAGAACCCCATGTATAAAATTGGAGTGATGCCAGACATGCATTAATAGGAACTAAAATCATACAGGAACGTATGACCGGAAATATGTCGCGGAGGAGCTAAAATGATACCAAGACAAAGTAAGAACGCACGAGAAGGTGTGTAAAACGCTTATTAACGAAATTGAGAAAGTTACGTGTTCATAATTCTACATCAACGAATTACAGCATATGTTCAAAGTTCCGCCCATTAACAGCGATTCAGGTCTCGCACCGACGCGACGTCGCATGTTTTGGCGAGTATGTTCTACTCTGAGTCTCGCGAATTCTCGCGGCATCAGTGCGAGATCTGGATTGCTCCTAATGGACCAAAACCATGATCATTCAAGAATTAACTCAAATATTTTAGAGGAACTGTGATATATATAGTTGGGAGGGGAACGGGATAGTGTAGTAGTTAGCCCGCCAATGCGTACAGCTTCAGATCCCAAGTTCGATGTCCGGTCCCGTCTCCCATTTTTATTCAATTATAACGTCACTAACTTGTAATTTTTACTTGTGCTTAACCGCTATTAAGAGATTGTGTCTATATGTAATGTTTACATGTTACTAATACAGTGACGATCTGAAATTATTTAACCTCCCATTATTTGGCATTATTTGTTGTGTTTTGTTAATCAATGGAATTTTTTTAGTATGAATGATTTTACTGTGTATTATTCAGTCTCATGAAACGAGGTCGATGTATCTAATCGACTAAGAATGCGAAATCGATGGACCATATCGGTTCGATAGGTCATACTGACTGGGGGTAACCCGAGGTTAAGATGACTCTAAAGATAATCACTCACAAACTGCATTTTAATTTATTCGAATTATCGCTCTCGTCAAATTCACCATTTAACATTGTATCGTGTTCTAAATTCTTAGCTTAATAGTCATCATTAACGTTTGTGGCGTTAGTGCAGAAAGATGTGAATAAAAAACGTATTTAATATAGCGTTAAGTGTAAATAATAAAAGACGGCACACAATTGCTTTCAATAAAGGAAAAATTCAAAATGAAGAGAACATATGTAAAATAAGGGTCATAATGAAAAGAAGATAGAGGTTTAAGATTCTGCTGGCCTCCACGTGTTAGGGACGGGCTCCTCTCTATCATGGGGAGTCGATAAAGAGTTATTGTCCAGTTGAAAGAATATCATACTATAAGAAAATTTAAAAGAAAAAAAATATAAGTCCATATATTGACTACTTTTCAAATATGGACCAAAACGAAATAGAGTCTTTTAAAATTAGTTCTATCAGTTTTAAGTAGATTTAAAATTGAGTTTTAATTGAATTCTTTCCATATTTAAAAACTGAGTTCGTTTGTTGTTTTAAGGCAAATTGTGTTACGAAAACTTGTAATGTTTGTAGTATTATTGTAACTATACTGTGACGTTGGTGATCGTTCTTTATTGTTCGGGAGTTGGTGGAGAGAAGAAGAAGTAGGCTGGAGGAAGCGTCGGACGTCACAGTCGAAGCCACCGCAGCGTTTACGAGTCTCACGTTTGATGGAGCGCCCGACGGCAGCGATCGCTCGCTTTTATCCCCAGGGGACCACAAAGCGAAAAGTGGTAATGGAATAAAAGAGGAAAATGGAATAGAGAAGTGAAGTGAGGAATGAAAGGACACAGAAAAATAAGTCTTCGAATAATGTTTTTTCTATATGTTGTTAATATTCTTGAATAATTCATGTTGGTAAAATGCTATTTTTAAAATTTATTTCTCATATTTCAGAGATATCTGGATATTTGATGAATATGTTAGTTTTCATAAAGCACCAATTTGGAACTGGAAAAATAACAGAATTTCACTCGCTCTCCTTGTCTGTGTCTTCGAGGCATGTGTGGAAACTTTTCGAAAAATCTTTCGTCAGAAAAGTAGGAAAAAAAGTAAGGGCTGTTGAAGAGGTAACAAACACATACTTCGGTTGATTTTCTTGTTTTCATACCTTAACTTCAGCACTCAAATCAATAAGCTTTAATCCTTAACTCCTTTGTTTAGGTTCATCACGATCACCTATTGGTTTTCCTAATTCTTTTCAGTAATTTCTTAATTCGGTTTATGATACCATTGGACAATCGCTTAAAAGTTTTGAATCACTGTCACTCATACTACAAGCAGTTACTAATTTTACCATTAACTTTTTGGATAATGGTAATAACGCAAGGTAAAACATCCGGTGTTTTTATGTACATTATAGCCTTTATTAAATTTTACCTGGGTTTTGTTCATAGTTACGTTAAGCGGGGTCAATTAGGACGCTGACAAAAAACTTAAAAATTGTAATGGAAATTATAATTTATATAAGTTTGTTGATTGTATGTACAAATGTGCATGTGTAAAGCCGTTTCATTCTAATTGGGTAAAATATTTATCGACACACTGAAAGCAGTTATAAAAGTCTGTCAGTTTTTTATTTCTGTTTCATGTCTCAAGACATTTTTCCTTTTACCCTAGAGAGAATGAAGGAATGTCTCTGGGGAATGAAAGGGTACCGGATGCCCTTTCATGCACTTCCCCAAAGCGGGTGATTTTCTGAATTCAGTGAAGGACAGTCGCGAACCTGCTTCGTCCACCACCGCAAATACTAGAGAGTTTGAACCAGCGCCACCAAAAGGTAGAAGGCACATGCGTTAATTAATGCACGAGTGTCCCGTTTTATTTCATACTTCTTTTAATTATAGCCTCCATGGTTCATATATTATGTTTAGTGCTTGTGATAACTTTTCGGTCTGGTAAAAACGGCGACGAACCGGGAATCGAACCCGGGACCCATGCAATAATAGCAAGGGTTTTGACCACTTCACCACTCGTTCTCCTTTCACAACAGTTCTGGGTGGAAATAGTGTACACTTGTGGAAGGCAAACAGGTGGTGTAGTGGTCAACAACCCTGCGATCAATGAAGAAGTCCCTGGTTCGCTTCCCGGCTCGTCGTCGTTTTTACCTGGCCGCAAAGTTATCACATCTTCTCCTCGTCTAGTTCGCGGAAGACATACTAGTATACGCAGTGCTTTGTCTCTCTTGAATATTGTTATTGTGTGGCGTGTTAGTAGTAATGAAAATGGTGGTGATTTATTACTATTACTTCAATCCTTATATCCTCGCGATCGGAAGTTCTTTCGTGTCTGTTCGAATCACAATGACGTGACGGATACTATTGCACCTTCGTGAATGACGGAGAAAACGGATGGGAAGGGAGAAATGTGGTGGAATGGAGCGTGGAAGTAGAATGGGAGCTCCTTCGGAGGACGGCAATCACTTCAGCATACATGTCTCTCCCTCGTGTTGCTTTTATGATACCTGGAATGACCTCAAAAAGACGTTGTTCTTAAATTATTTGTTTGCTTTCTCCCGAAAATGGTATTTATGACCGAGGTAAAATGTAATTTATTGCGTGATATTCAGTTACTTGATACTACGTCTCTTAAAATGAAGAAGTAAAAACGTATTGGTGATCCTTTTGTGATGAATACTTCTTTCCCAGTATCCACGAGAGAAGACGAAGAATAATGGATGCATTTTATTTTACTACCCATATTCGATTTTACTAACTTTTATTGTATTGTATGGGTGGAAATTTTCGTTTGAAAGATTCTTTGTGAAATTTGTATTTTAGGACTTTCTGATTTAAAATATTTTTCAAATTCCGTCGGTTAATAGGTCAACGTTGCTACGAAACATTTTGTGTTAATTTTACTCGTATAAATAATGAGTGAATTCAATTCTTTTTTCTACGAGGCGAGGCAATTTATATGTAAATGCATATTCAAAATATTTAGTAATTTGATCCTGTAATGTCATTAATTAAAACCTACATCGTAATAAGCATTTTAAATATCGTATTCAATAAAAACAATTGCATATTGAACTACTGTCTTTCTTAGTTTATCTTACACATTTTTCTTTTCAAAATCTTTCATTGTAATTTTCGTTCCAGAAATGAAATTTTCATATATAATATCTTAATGACGGATGGAAAGCTGTCTTAGAAATAAGATATCTATGTACCATTTATAGTTCATTGATTAGAGATTTTCTAATGCATTTTTATATTACACATAAACCCAATCTCGATCAATGTGCAAGAAAATATATTCGATGAACATCATGCAATAGCAGCACGTTGTTTGATCTGGTTCTCATTACCTCGTTCTCGTACAAATTGTTCTGCATTCCTTTTTATGCATGTTTCTTTGGAAATTGCGATCAAATGATAAACATTAAAATTTATTGAACATAAGCAATTTCTTTATTAGCTATGGGCATAAATTCAACCGCTATTCTATAACAAATCTCTCCATTATATGCAAAGTACCTATTTCTGTATCTAGACGATTATAAGAGCTGTCCTTGATCGCACAATAGAACATTGCTGTGAAAAGAATGGTAATTACGAATATGAAATTACTAACTATAATGAAACAAGTTTTTCCATTTGATAGATTACGAAAGTATTTTTTTGAGGTTTGATTTCTGCGTGTGTCAATTTTGTCATATAACTCGATTGAGGCCAACAAGGGTATATCCTATGATACTGGACTAATCGGTTAGCACTACGCTTGCAACCACAGACCTAGTCACTTCAAAAGAAGACTGTAGCTTGACAGGCGAAATGTCAAGCTACAACGACCAGATGCGGTACCAACCGCATATCCCATCACGTGACTACACTGAAAAAAATACCTGAGCTGGGGTAGCTGATGTATTGGCTGCCAGCCTGACAGACAATACATGAGCTCGCACAGCTAACATCCGTCTGCTATGTCGTGAATTTTCGACCTTCTGTATCACAGCGTACAGCATTAGCTCTCACAGCTGAAGTAGCTAATCTACAAGATAAGAAAAAGGAACCTATAGTAGATGATGTCAACCAGTAAGCATGTAATATTGATTCGACGTGAGCCAATGTCGATTATCTGCATGCTTTCTTGTCGATATTTTTTCTCGACTTTCTTAACGATATTCATTTTTAGAACAACTCTATGGTCTTACCTTGTTTCATCACAGGCGTACAGCAAACGTTCTTTTTTTTTTTGACGTCTGTCTTCCGGTATCCGACCGCGCCAGTATTCAATCCCAGGTCCTCTCTGAAGGCGCGATCGCTAGCTTTGAGCTTCTGCAGTGTAATGTTTTATTATCTTTTGTTACGTTGTCTAAGAGTTGACACCATAGTATTGGTACCATGAATAGTAAATAAGTAAAATAATAATTATCTATAAAATCTTGACAAATATATATTTAAATACAAAGAAAATAGTTTTTATGTATCCAAACGTTTCTTTATTTTGAATATACTTGAAATTTACTCTTATTAGATTAATACAGGTGAAAATATCATTATTTAAAATAATAATTAGGTATTCGCCAACATTAACCTTCAGAAATTCAAAATATTAGTGTACGGCTGCTTGACGTCAAGAAAACACTGTAAATATTCGTCGTCTAGACTTCAAATTTCGGGCTACACAACGTCGGGATGGCGTCGTTTAGTCGTTGTAATGAATCATTTTGTTCAAGTAAACAACTATTAATAGTTGCGAAAGACATGGTCGATTTGACTCCGTGAAACAATTGCTGAGGCTGCGCCGCCTCAGTCATGAGTCAACGAATCGAATCCACAGAAAGCAGCGCAGTCGTGTCATTTAGCTGCAACTACGAACGAGATTAGCGGCGAGGAACAAACAAAGGTTCTTGTAGCTAAGTCAGATTTTTGAGCGGGGCTGAGCTGTTGCGCGCAAAACATATAAGTTGTTTTCTCCCAGACAAAACAGCGTTAGCTTCCACAGTGATAGAAAATTCTTCTCATTCAGACGAAAACTGTTTTAGGGCAGCTACAGCATAACTGTGACAGCTAATGGTACTGGCTGTTCGCTAGATAGCCAACGCGTGAACTAACACAGCTAACTTTAGACTAAGCTATCGAACTTAATCTTTTTACCGTGTACAACCGCGGGAGCCTTCGGGAATATTTACTGGTATATTCTATTTCTCTCATATCTCTCTAACCGTGTCCGATGATGATTGGGGATACTACAATCTACACATTATGAAATCATCTTATGATAAAACATATATTCACCGTAAAGATTTAGTCTAAACTACGTGTGGCTCTTTAGTGACTGAGGGATGATTTTAACTAATCTTACTAGAATGACGTAGAGATTCATAGAATTGAAAGAAAATATTTCGACACGGAAGGGTATGAAATCGGAAAGAAACGTGATACTTAAATTGTATTTTTGTATTTCTTCGTAATACGCGAGTTTGGTTTCGTAATATCGAGCAGTTCCTCTATAAATATTTTTCTCGCGAGAGGAATAAGACGTTAGAACATATCCTGAATAGTCGAAAGAAATGAAGAATGTTAACTGCCTTCGCTTCGGCCATTCGTCCATGCATTGCGAATGGTCATGGAATAGGATGTGAAATGAGGGCGTGGGTAGACGTGTGGGTTCCCCTCTCCCATGTGGCGCGAAGCAATTGCCTGCCGCAACCCAAAGGGGCTTTCGGCAGCGCCAGTACCCCGCCCCTCGCAACGGTCCACACTTCCCCGCCATCCCAGTGACCCCGTCGCGTGCTCCCCATTGACGTCGACGCTTTCCGCAGGGCACGCTCAATTCTCCACTGCTCCGTACAGTGGAGTGTTTGCTCTCTAAAGCGGGCCAAAAGAATTTCTTCATATGGCACGTTGCTGCGTAATACTAAAGTCCTTAATAAAAATTTAACTGCTAGCCGTGTCCACAATTTAAGAGCTAATAGTTTCTCATAACAGCCATATGTACTTCGCACAAATTTTCATAGCCTCTTTGACGTCAACTGTCACTTGGTTCTCACCTCTTATTGGTGGAGTAGGGAGAAAGGGGTGGGAACACAACACAATCATATGACCCACTACAGCTGATTCACCAGATGCGATGGCTACGAGACGCAGAAAAAGATAACGAAAATAAAGTTATGTAAAGAAAGGAACCTTGCAATGAACGTTGAGACGTTGAAAGCAAGATGGTCAAAAAACCAATGGACCAAAATAAATGAAGATAAACCCTCTATGAACCTCTGCGTGAGTATTTTAAGGAAATATGAGAAATTCCACGTATTGTATTTCCATCACTATATAGTATTCCCATATACATTTTAGATTATAATTTTGCAATAAAAATGTCCAGGAAAGATTGCAACAGAAATGTTCTCTGGGACTGTCATTGACTTTGGGTCCTCTAGCGACGGGTATGAGACCGATACCTAGCAAAGCCTCACCGAAACTCCCTGTAGAATTATTGAAAATGCTTATTTCCGTGTTAGAGGAGTAAGAAGATTAAGAAATAGAGACAATAGGTGATACGAAGAGGCGAAGAAGAATAAAAATGAGGGAAGGAGGCACAAGAAGAAGAAGAAGGATTATCTGATGGAATCACGAGAATTTTGTTGCAATAAGTTAATTAATTTCACCTAAATATAAATGTTACTTGAAAATATTTCATTGAAAATTGTATTTCGTTTCAAAATAATTGAATAAACTGTCTAGTTTTGTGCGTGAAATGGAATTTCACGATGTTGAAACACCATTAACCCTCACTAAAACTTTTGGACAACTTTTCGGACTAAATAGTCCACTGAGCGTCGCTTCCTGCCGCACCGACATCGCCCTGGGCAATAGTTCGTGTGCCTGCTATGCTCACTCGGTGATGGAGGGGTCAACACGAAATGAAGTTGAAGATGTAAGACGTACCTAATATGCAATTAAGTGCTTTTTAAAATCTTCTTATTGTGTATATGAAATGTATCTGCAGTAAAATTACTTTAATCTGGCATACTGTAATCCAGAATGTTCTATTCTTCAGCAAAGACAGTTAATTTAGAAAATAACTTAATTGGATGTTGGTTTTTGATTTGTACTAGGCTATTGTTATACGAATGGTATGGATCATTGTTTTGTTTGTGATATAAATATTTAATATAGATTTAATATATATCTCGTTCATTCATTGTTAAAGCCCATTTTCAGGAATGAATCTCTGCAGTGAGAAAAACTCCAATTGAGCACGCCTCGGATCCCGAATGTGCTAAATTTAAGAGTATGTGCTAATTCTATTGTATAACGATGTATGTAAATTATTTACGTATATAGGAAACCCTGGGATAACTAGGTTGAACGCGATAGTTATTTAATTGTGATCATAAATTTTTTTAAAAATACCCATTACACGAATGTGCTTTCAATATGATTTTATACGGCGCAAGAAATGATTGGTGGATAATTGTTACCCGAAACGTAGAATTGTTACCCGATAATTGAACCTATTCGAAGACAGAATTTACTAATAGAATTCTAACCTTCATCAGCGATAAAGTAAAACGGTTACAGGGGTTTCATAACATATTAACGTATCACATGCTCATTCGTATTCACAAAGAACTTACGCTTCAATTAATACGAATAGATCGAGCGAAAATTGTTCCTTTAATTATGAAATAGCTGTCAATATCGAGAAAACAATATTCAACAATCAGTGTTCGGAATTTCATTTTGTTCTTTTACGAGTGGGTGTAAAAATTTGTGAACCTCACGAGTTCGATATATTAATCGTCATATGAAAAATGGGCGTTGTTCTATTTCCTCTGATATTCAACGAATTTTGTTAACTCACATGCGAACTTGTCAGAATTAGTTCAATTTTTTTGTTAACATTTTTCCTTCCCCCTTACCATGTAACCTGTTTCCATCAATCATCCTTTGTGTTGTATTAAACCGCATTCTGAGTACATTTATACCGTGGACTCATTTCTTTTTTTCATTTTCTTTATCATGATTAAATGATTGCCACGTGTCCAGCATAGTTGCCGTAGTTTTCGCTATATACATACTACCATCTAGTACATATATACAAGTATTATCGACAATCTTGTACTTGATATCAGATAGTGGACGGTAGTCTGTACCAATCAATGTACGTAATACTGGATTTCGGGCTCAGCCTCAGAGACTGTGTCGCAGTCCGATGTTGCATCTAGAGGGGCTAAGCGGGCAAGAACTCCACAGCATCGTACCGCTTACTATGCTTTTGCAGGATTTTGCCCGCTTAGTCCCTGTACGAGGTACCGTAAGCAGCACGTAATCCATAATTTCGTGTATGAGCTCGAAAATCACAATACACTAGCTTATGGGCAGCATGCGTTCCAATAGTTTAGTTCGATGGTCTGTACAAGTAAGACCCCGTCGGATTATTATATTCAGAGTTATGAAGTGCCAGAAAGATGAACGAGAAGGATAGAGGGAGAGAGGAACGTATGCAGAATGGTAGAGGCTGGAGAATAATGAAGAGTAGGTGCCACCAAAGGCGTCTTGAGGCGCTATGCACTATTTACTCACAGTTTGAAGATTTCAAATCGTGGTGGGCGTGCTCTCAATTTCTCTTTCATTGGAGCGACGTTTTCGGACGTCGATGAGAAACTGAGTATAGTGACCTTTCAAATGACTGAGCAAATGCCAAGAGCAAACCGACATTTTATGCGCGAAAATGCATGTGAAGCGTCATATCAATTCATTGTTGGGGCTGTATTTTTTCTTCTCATTTCCAAATGTTTGAAATATGACCTCGATCGAGGATAATTTATCATCCAATCCCTCTTATTATCTTGAAAAATTTGTATTTGAAAATTTCATTTTGAGATGAAAAATTCGTAGAATTAGTTCTTACTTCGGAGAAAATTGACTTGGGGTCAAAACGACAAAGCTCTGAAACTCGTATCTAAGCAATCTGTCAGCGAGCATGTAAGTCAAAATATGAATTCGGTCAGAGATTGGCTCTACAAAAAATTTACGTTAGGGAGTAATATAGTTTTCTTTTTTAGAGAAACACTATGGGTTTTTTTATTCAAATTGATGATATAGAAATTAATAATTATTTCGAAAACAAATTTTTGGAACAAAAATTCAAAACATTCAAACACTGTTTAGAATTAAACGTTTCTTAACTCTACAGTAAGAATATTATTGATTTCAAAATTTTTATTTATCTTTTATGTGCAAAATTTCAATTTTTTCCCATGTTTTAATAGCTTTGAAAACTTCGCTAGTTAGCATGTTTTATTCAGGATCAACAGAGTCCAGAACATGGATTTTCATTTAAATATACTCATCCAAAGATTATTATACACTGAGATAAATGTTAATGAATTTAAGAAAAATTAGGACGAAGTTTGCGTGTAAACAGATCTGATAAATATTCACCATTAGTTCTAGATGTATCCTGTTTATTTAGTTAGTTGTATCTTAGCAGAACGCATGGGAACAGGTTATCAATTTTGGTATATTCTCGGGAAAATATACAACGAAAAAACCAATTGTGCCTAGCCAAGGAAGTGTTGAGAGAGATTCATTTACTCGAGCTGCTAAATGATAATTGCAGAATTCCATTTTTTCCCCCTTAGGACATACGAATTTTTATGACAAGTTTTTTACTAGTCAATGGCAGTTTCCATGAGATTCGTTGCTGGTTACAATCAAACACGTAGGGATTAATTTCAACTAATTACTTGATACTGAACGTGCTTGTGTGTATATTAAATAGACAAAAATATGTTTCAGAATTTACTGAAGTGTCGAGGGAAATTCCCTGCTTTATAATGTATGTTGAATATCCACGAACTATAATGGTGAAATTTTGCCAAGATTTTTTTTGTAAACGTGGTTCACGATTTTTCCGGAGGTACATGCATGATGTACGGGGCCTGGTCTCAATAGACCTGGTAATTAAACAAGAAGAACGTAAGTAATGAAAATATTTTGAAAAATATGGGAGTCAATGAAGCACGTAAGTTTGTGTAAAGTAAAAAATACATGAAAAGCGCTTTTCTTCGAACAGAAAAACAATGTGACAGTTACAAGAGTAATTTTTTAATTAATATGTTGCGGCACTAGAGGAAACCGCGATGTAATTCGTAGTGTGAAAGAAGAAAGTTAAGGCAGTGAAGCGCATTAATGATACAGGGTACTATTACGAAATATGTAATAATCTTTATACTATTTTTATTGTTCAAAATGACTATGTTTCTACATTTGTAAGTACAGTAAAAATTTCATTACTCTTACGGAAATGATATTTTAGTGTCGTCATTCGGACAATAGGAGTGATACAGATATTGATGCTGATCTTTCCACATTTTCTGAAATATTAAACTGAATAATGCATCAACTAATATATTTTCCTATTTTTAAACAGTATTTTTGTATTATTAAATAGTATGTTTTTTTACCGCTGTGTTTTCCTTATATCAAATATGCTAAGTTATTGGTGTCACTTAGGGTTTAATTACATGTAAACTGAAAGAAGAAAAAAACAGAATGTAACGGGGTGATATATGCTGACAATGTTAACTATATTAAGAAATTCAAGATGTGAAGGAGGTAACAGCAAAACCGAGTAGATGAGTGAATGTGATTAAATCTGAACATCTCGCCATTGTCTGGAAGTGTTGAGTAAACGATTTGGGAGTCGTCAAATGGTTGTTTGCGTAATGGAAGGTTATCTAGGGGCGCGGGTGAGGAAGCTCTTATCGAGACGCCTCCTTGAGCCTCGCAGCTCAAGGAGCTCAAGAACCGAGACGCTAGGTCTCGCTGTTACAGGCCGTTGCTGTTTACGACAACTTTGTCCATTGAGCTTCACATTGGTTATACACGAAAATACTCAACAAATGGAAGGGGAATACTATTCAATGTGTCTTACTATCCCAGAAGTAATAATAGAAATGATCAACTCTAAATAGTAGATTTAATGTTTTACCTGTTCAGGATTTAAATAATTGTTTTACAGGTACATGAAAAGCATGTAAATTACGTTTTCTCGGAAATAAATGTATTGAAAATTGATATACAATTAATTTAAAAGCACATGTTCATATAGTTCGTAGTACTTCACAGTTAATATTTACCATGGAATGACGCAGTGCCATTAGTATACTTTACTCACGTGATGTCCCTCCATGTAAGGACAAAATGTAGTGATTTTTATGTTCTTATTTTAATATGTTTTAGCGTACGTAGTTTTCAATGAGGTAGTTAAGTTGAAAACAATTGTCTGCTCAGGAAGGTCGTTTAAAAATATTCTTTAAAAGCACATGTTTTCTATTTATAAATTTGGATTACGGTACTTCAAAATATTAAGTGATCCACTTCTCCTCGCCAAAACTGCTCATAGAATGATATATTGAAGTAACTTCGCATCAGGTTTTTCTACAGCGGGTACGTCAAATTGGCATCTGCAATATGTAAACAGTATCTTTGTGCGTACATACCAACTTGTGTCTTGTTTAGCAGTTTTTCTTTCTTTCTTTCCAGTGTAGATTTTGCTTTTGACACCATTACACTCGTGCTTAAGCAGTAAAACTTGATATATGATGTAGTGTTGATGTAAATGATTAGATATTGATGAAAGAGTTCTATCAACTCGTAATATTCATGATTTATCGATGCGGGTAGTTCATATATTACAGAAATGAAGGTTCATTCTATCATTCGAGTACTTAAGGGGTGCTATAGTAGCACACATTTTTCTCAAGTATTTCACTACTTTTGAATCATCTTGTGAGACTATTCGTGTCCTAAATTATCTTATATAATGATTTGACCAATATTTAGTAAGAAATAATAAATTTGATTTGCTAGTTGGAACCTAAAACATTAAAGAAAGGATAAGAAAATAATTTATGAATAACAATATATTTAGAAGAATTCAACAACAGAAAACGTGAAATCTAACTATATAATATCTTTTTGTTAGAATAGTAGTAGAAAAAACATTTTAAAGAGCATTGTATCTGTCAAATGTGATATTATTCGTATTGAGAGTGTCATAACCGTGACATCTAAAGATTTGAACCTTCTTTAATTTCTGAGTAGAACTACAGTATTCAACAAAATACTTTAACTCTTATTTAAATATATTTGCTTCCCTTTATGGGAGTCAAGTATCTTCTTCAGTAAAGCTTGGGATTGAGAAAAAGGAAGCATGAACAGTAAAACATATATGGAATCAAAGTCTCATACTGGTGACTAATTACGTGTTCGTTCTCTACCTTCTCAAAGGGAAGGAAGCGTATTCACGCCAACATGAGACTAGATGAGGGTTTACTCTCATCACTCCCACACAACTATCAGATGAGGACCTAGTGACTCAGTATCCATAACTTCCGGTTTCTTTACTAAACCATTTAAGCGCGTTTTTAGTGGTCGTAACTTCGCTTTTAAAATTGATAATAAATGTATAAATGAACTCTTCCCAATGCTCTAGATGTAAAGAAAAAATTCCTGATCATATAGTATATCATACGTAATATATACCGTTGTACACTAATGGTCTAAGTCTCGCTTTTAAATTAAATGAATAAATAATCACTTCGCTTCAGATGCGAATAAAATGATATTGATCACTTAGTAGATCGTATGTTGTATACTCTGTTTATCATGTAGAAATCTCCGCTAAAATGTAACGTGGACCCAACCCATATGGCAACACTGTCTGGTAAGTGCTAAGTGGTTGGCGCCTCTCGCTTTTCCGGCCACTCACCCCGCTCGGCCGTCGCCACCGTTGCCGCATCGTTGTTTGCGTTGTCATTTGGCAGCTGTCCGCGCGCTGCGGGGGAGACAGCGGCCGTCTCCTCTCGCAATCGATTTAACGTCTCGGATGGAGACTTATCTCGGAGATGAGCGCCTGATGTGAACCATTAGTTATTTTCTCAATCGCAATCTGTTTAAAAGTACCGTGAGAAGAGGAGCAGCGAGAGTTAATTATATTAATTTTATACATCTTTTTTGTTGCATGACCAAACTATGATTAGACCCCTTGTAACATGGAGCAGGGACACGAGAGTGCTTCTACACCCCCCTCCTCCAAAAGAAAAAATTAGAAGTGCTATTTACGTTGCCGCTGTTTGTGTGACAAATGGAAGTTAGAAATTGTTATAAATTTTCTGTTTAGTTTTTCCTTCTTCTTCTTCTATTTAGCTGACCTTTGTAACATTAAAATGTTTGCTTACATTTCCGCATTATTAGTATTGTCTTCGTATTTGATAACCCTTGGTATTGGCTTTATTGGCATAACCATATATGTCCATATCATTACGCTCATAACATGAAAGAAAAACAATTGCATCTAACAGAAACAATGATTTGTAACGACCTCGGTACCAACTTTGGGAGACAGTAGGTGTATATAAAACAATTTTATCCTGCCATGCGAAATTGTAGTTCGCAAACTCTCTTCAAGAGCGAGGGCCCTACTCGTAATCAACAAACAGATGCAATACTTTGAACTCAATATTTTGTGTAATTAAATATGTTCAATAATATATTTTAAAAAGAAAATAGGTGAATTCAACCCGCGGAGGGTTTGAATTGGTGTCTCCTCAGACGGTTATTTTACGTTGATTCGTAGAAATATCCCCACAGAAGCAATTTCCCTATCTACTCGTTTGACCTTGATGACGCCAACTCTCCATGAGCTTCTATTACCCGCTTAGGACTTCTGTGTCCCTTCGTGAAAGAACGGCTGAGAAAACCATAAAAATATTGTTTAATATCATAGAACTATACTACTGGAACGCGAACTGTTCGTAAAACAGGGTACTGACATTTCCAAGCTCACACACCTACGTATTACGCGTTGTTTACGGTATTACTTAGAGAAGCGATTCACAACCCGTGGCCCGCGGATTACTTGTGGTCCGTGGGACGTTTTCATGTGGTCCACAAAATATTGGCCTTTTCTTAAATATATAACTTACATAAATATACAAATAGGCCAATGTAACTATAATATTCACCCTATTTAATTTGTAAGATATGTAGTGAACCAAGGCCTATACAGGTTTTCATTCATTTAGTTGTTGTTTTTTGTGGGGTTTTAGGACTCGTCAACGACAAGGTCATTAGAGCCCTTTTAGTGTATGTGATCCACCACTGATTTGGTAAGACCTCTAGTGATCCTAGGTATGAAAAGGTTGAGAATCACTGACAGAACCGAATAGGTGTTCTAAGCGGGCAAGAATACCAGTGTCGTATTTTTTTCACGTCCTTAGACCTATCGATCCCCTCGTCTCCTTAGCGTCTCCCCATTATGAGGACCTGGTTAATTATTTCTCCAATCTTGTATTTCCATATATCACAGGTATATATCCTAGTTTGTTCACATACTCTGTAAAAATTGTTAACTTATTTGTTTCTCGATTAGTGTTCTGCAATCCAGTATATTCAATGTATCAATCTTGCAAAATTATTTCAGGAACCATGGGGTACCGCTTACAATGATTTTTCAGGTTTTTGCCCGCTTAGCCCCTGTAAACGAAATCTCGGACTTCGGCTGAACCTGCGATTAGAATAGAAGACGATGGTTTAAAGAGTCCGGTGCTCTATTAGTGCAAAATAGAGGTAATAAATCATGTCGACACTCGCTTGTCCAAAGTTCTAATCCAAAGACAACCTAGATGTCAACACGCATATTTAAGGTAAAGTTCTCTTTTCTTCAAATTGTACCAATTGTTATCGCTTACATTACACTTTATACCCAGAATTCGCTTTGAAAAAGTTTGTGTCTTGAAGTCTTAAGTATGCTTCCATTTAAAACTTTCGAAAATGTATGATGTTGGAGATATATATTTATAGTTCATGTATAAATTCCTTCAAATTGTTTCCTTTAAAAGAAGACGAACCGTTATTGGAGATGCCCACTTCCTTCTAATTACAAATCTAAATGTATACGAAACTAACTAAAGTATTCAATTGTATTCTTTGAATAGTTGAAAATCGTTATTAATATTTTAATGTAGAATCATCATTCTTTGATTCAACGGGTTTATATTATTAAATAGATTTTTGCTGTGTTTAAGAATTTGTATCTTACAAATTTAAACGTTTTATGAAGTCGAAAAACAGCACCTAACACGATGTTTGCTCCATTCATACTAAGGCAGAGCCATAGCAACTTTCTTTCTTCACAGTACATGTAATAGGCAAGCGATAATGATAATTCCAGTGATAACATCCTGACTATATTTGCTTGTGAGTGTTATTGTTCTCGTAGGTAATGTAAGAGTCACGTAAATATTACCCGGATGTATTAAATACAGCATACGTTGTAGTCGCATGGAATATTTCAGTATATATATAATTCTATTCGTTTTAATGGATGATACTAACCAGGAAACTAAGAAAAAACTTTTAACAATTATTTTTTAGAGTTTGATCGAAATATGATTTTGTTATCTATGATACTGGTATTACTCGGTTATTTAATGACATAATATGTAATGGAGTAATGCTAATTGAGTTGTTAACATATGCACTTCTAAGTAGTTACTAATGCCAATCTATTCTTTGAACGAGAATATTTGCGCAAATAAATGTAAAGCACGAAATGTGCATTTGTATTAAATATTTTAAATTTTAAATCATAGAACTTAAGGTTCAATTCTCGTTTTTGCTTTGGAAATATACTTTTTTACACTTGCAATTATTTATTCTTGAGTGGATGAAAAAGAAAAATTAATTCCGAAACATGTTGGTGAAAAGTAACGTGGTATTTTAAGTAACCTAAGAAATACGTAATTATTACAATATTATAGTATCCCGAATTTTCTCAAATTTCTCTCTAGAGACTTCGATCGGAATTGATGAGATGGTCTCTTACTTGATCCATTGATTAAACGTACTTAGTGTCCCCCATGTGATGACACTTTATTTTTCAACCGATTCTTCTGTCATGATTAGAAATTGAATACGTTTGAAAATAGTCTAGTGAGAATGATAATAATTTATGAAACCCATTTTATTTTGAGCTGATGGCTCTCGAGGCCATCTCTCGTGGTCCCCCGCATCGCAGAGCCTGCGGGACCATCAGTTACGCCCCTTTTAACTTCTTCCATCACTTCTGTATTGAAACTCAAGCTTATTTCGACACCATCTTCTCCGCCTCCGCTGATACAAGTTTCACCACTCCCCGAAGTGACTTCACAGTTATCAGACAATAGAAACCCAGTGGTTTGAACAAAGTTCTTCTCTTAAACGTTGGTGCGTCCATCTTATTGATTTTGGATAATTTACGCTGACTTTTCTTCTTCTATTTTTATCTCTGCACTTTTTCTACACATAATTTCACATATTTCTACATTCTCGTTTTCACTTCTCTTTCAAATCCTTATGACATACTTTTCACTGCTGGACCGGGTCTTTGATAATTCAGTTACCGAGTACACCAATATTCATAGGGATAATAATTCTTATTCAAGAATAACACATACATAAATTAAATACACTTCAAAAATATGTAAGAGTGATTCCTACACTTTTTGTATGGTAATTCAAAGATAGTTTGGTTAGTCAAATATATAACATGCGAACTGAAATAATAGGTCAATCACTATATAAAATATTTTTGAATTCACATTAAATTAACATTTTTTCAGTCAAAAAAAAGTTACAAACTGCGCATGACGAGTTAATAAACTAATTTACTCTAAAGCAAGAGACCATCACATCAATTCGGATCAAAGGCCCAAATACACTGGTGGATTTAATATTCCTATAAGAAGTTATTTGTAAAATACATGCTGTTGTCTGTTACATAATACTCTTCTTATTCGCTATTGAATACTTGTGAATAGTTTGCTTCTCCCCCTCTCCCCTATATATATATATATATATATATATATATATATATATATATATATATATATATATATATATNCGGCGCGGCGCAGCGCAGCGACGAAGATGGCGCCATGTGACGCTCCTGAACACACCGCACATAATTTCATGCTTATTAAGTGCTTTTAATAATTATAAAAATTATAATTTTATGCTTATACGTTTAGTATATGCTTTTAAAAATTATAATTTTATGCTTATACGTTTTTGAGGAATCTCTGAAAATATTTCCCTCCCGGAACTTTGCGGACACCTTCTTCAGAGGTAAGTTCGGGAGTGCCACTGTTTATAGCGTTTGAGAAATTTTGCATTCTGTTAGCTTAATGATTTAGCATGCAGAATGCACTTTTTCGGAAATCTATTTGAATCATTATATCTGGCCATTTATTAAAATAACTATATATTAATTAATCATATATATTAATTCGCAAATATCCCAGTTGTTGTTACTTGAGTTGGCCTTCCCTTACCTCTGAAGAAGGTGTCCGCAAAGTTCCGGGAGGGAAATATTTTCAGAGATTCCTCAAAAACGTCCCAGCTAGAAATAGAAATGTTTCCTGTTCACATAGGGCCGTGTCTGCGAAGGACCGATCTCCTCGTACTTCAGAGCATTGAAAGATGTTTTAACGATTTCCTATTGTTTCAGTTTTTAACTTATTCCTTCCGAGATAGCAGCGTTTAAAATTACATTAAGAAAAGAAGCTCATTGATTAGAAACTGATATAACTTGACAACTTGTGTCCTAACAAACGACCTGTGTCGGATAAGTAATAAAGTATATTCGAAAACAATTGTATGTGTATTACGTTGTACTCCTTTGTATATTATCGTGTACTATTCATAACTTTACTGTATTCCTGTTACATAGTTAATGCTAAGTATGAAACCTAGTGAAACGTGCCTACGACCAGGAGATGGGGAAAAGTAGATCTCCCATACTACTCAGGTTAAATAAAATAGTCTAAATAAAACGTTTATACTATCATTCAGAATGTTAGTTATATTCAGTTTTAAGGTTTAACTAGTATATATTACTAATTATAAATAAACAAAGAGAGTGGCAAATCTTGGGAGCACGTAATTAGCAGGGAGTTGAAGATATAAAATGTACCTCCTGCTATAGTTTATCTGCATGATTAACAGATGTCGCCAGCATGTCACATGTGCCCGTGAGAACAGTCTTACTTGACATTTTATTTTCTCCACTGTTAGGTTTACGACAAATTCTGCTTGGATAGTATTTTCGAACTCTCTGCACTTCATTTGAACTACAAGGGCATTGTAGTTTCGAGTATTTATAGACCTCCTCATTCAGATCTAGAAATATTTTTTCTGAAATTCGAAATTGTTTTAAAACGTATTATGTGGAAATATACGAAATCTATTGTTATCTCTGGTGGTTTCGATTTCCTCGGTCAATTGGATTCCGCTCATAACCCCAAGAATTGATTCAATTATCTAACCAGCTCCTTCAATCTTGTTACTACGATAATCGACCCCATTCGCCTCTTCGGTTCATCTCAAACAGTGCTGGACCATAATTGTCAACAGTCGGCTCCAGTATTTAACGCGGTATACAGCGATCACTATGTCCAAATAGTCACTATCAAAGACAAATTAAAACCACTTAGAATACTCTACAAGCTTTCTAGGCAGTTTTACGGAAACAATTTATCCATTCTTTACATTTTTTTTACTTAATAAGTATTCATTCTTATATAAGTATGAATACACCAACGATTTTTTTTAAATTGAACTATATGGACCAAAACCATATGGAATAGTGTAAAAAAGTTGCAAATTCCCTTCAGATTATTTTCACCCACGTGGTCATATGCAGTTTGAAACTGCTTTTTGACAGTTTATTATTATTGTACTTTAATCCGGACCACCTACCAACTGCGCCATCCAGTTCGCCTCTCGGGCCCGTCTCCCATTCTCGGGCCCGTCTACCCGGGATTCGAACCCGGGACCTTGAGCTCTACGCGCTCATGCGCCTACCAACTGCGCCATCCCGTTCGCCTCTCGGGCCCGTCTATACGAGACCACCTCTGGTCTCTACGAGACCACCTCAGAGGTCTTTGGGTTTCACAAGTTGAATGAGAATGGTAGACGGGCCCGAGAGGCGAACGGGATGGCGCAGTTGGTAGGCGCATGAGCGCGTAGAGCTGAAGGTCCCGGGTTTGAATCTCGGTCCCGTCTCCCATTTTCATTCGACGTAACATGATTAATCTGTTACCTGGCGGTGAGGTTCACCGCAATCTAGGAGATTTCTATATAAGGCATAATAGTTTAGTCTGTAGCAGTTTCCAATATAAACATTAAATACATGTATTGTAATATTTATCTTACAAGAGCCATAACTCTTATCTGTGTGTATGGAGATATTAATGACTTTGAACTCAATAATGGAGCAAATGAAGACAATGGAACCTTCCTATTCCGGATAAAGCATATCCCAATTTGAGACAAACACATTTTAAGAATTCCAGTGTACGCGAAAACAAAATTATATCATTCAATCCTCCAACCCAGTTAAACTCAATGGTTGAGACTAGTTAAATATGTAAATGTACATTTTTGTCTATGGTCTCTAGCTTGGAATATACCTAGAAAAAGTAATGATGAGTAATTGAACTGTTGACCAAGGTTTACCCTAATGTATTAGAGAATTATGTGAGTTTGCGAACCACCACGCCTATAACATTCTAGTTGAATTTCTATCTAACAGCGTTGGGGTTTCTATCTCATGTTTTCTAGTTTGTTGCACTCATTATTAAATTTGCCTAAGGTTTCAGTCCTACATAGTATGGATAACAATATGTTTTTTTATAAAACGATGTTGATCGAAAATGTATACCTGAGAGGTTTACGCGATTTTTTACATTATGAAAGGAATGTGAATTTACTGTTAAGGGTCTTGGGTATTAATCAAGTACCGGGTCGGAAAAACCGTACCTGGTGGGAATGAAATCCGGCTAATTTTTAGCATGATTTTTTTTCAACTCATTTTCACTCAGATTTCTTGGTAAAATGTACGGGTTTATTATTCTCAGTATATCTTGAATTTATTCTTTGGAGTTTTCTTGTAAATAAGTACCAAAGGATTCGCGTTCATCTGATTTGCTCAGAAGTTTACACAATTGGTTTCAATTGCTAAATTACAGTCTAATCGGAAGCAGTACGCCAACAACTAATCTTCTGAAACTGTTGAGTCAGCTTGGGAAGGAGAATCAGAGAAACAACAGGCACGAGAGAATGAAAATATTATTATAGCTTTCAGTTTCTTTTCTGGAGACGCATTTTATGAAGCTGTAATTACTTGCTTAACGGATTTCGAGACAAAATGTTGTCATATTTATCAAAATTTATCTGAAACTTTATACATTAAGAAAGGCATGAAATGAAGCGTGAACAAAACAAGTTGTTCAGTCTACATGTTTACCTTCTATTTTTAACTAACTTTTTCACAATGGTGAGAATTATAATTCAAAATAGATAAAATACTTTACTTTTTGTACGATATTTCTAAAATTTTGTGAATTTAATTTGTATGTATAGATTAATATTTTTTCTTTTCTTTGCAAAAAAGTAAACAAATAAAAACCTTTGTGTTACTTTTTTGTTGTTTTGTTTTCGGCAACGATTTGAATGAGGAAATGTGTGACAACCAAGGAACCAGTAGTTTTCGGGGAATCAAATGGCTCAGAGCACGCTTTGATTGGAAGTAAATAATCAATTGGCACAACACTTGTATACTCTGTTGAGAGCCACACAATAACTAATAGTCCAGGAACCCACTGAAAAAAAAACTCACACATAGAACATACACCTAAATATTTCAGCATAAGTAGCAACGACAGGGAGTAGTACAAAACTGACAGTCTGGCAGCGATAAATTTCTTACTAATCCTTAAAAAGCCACCCCTAAGGAGCTTATATTTGAGAAAATAATCCTCAATCGATTTCCTACAAAAAAAGGTCCTTACCAGTTTTGAGATAGGCGTAGTCGTTCTCGTTCTGTAAGCTCTCCAAACAGGGGGTAGTTTTCAAAATCACATTTATCCATCATTTTTCGATAAAGAAATAATGATTTCGACATCTTAAGATTTAAGAACCTATTTAACCGAATGCAGTTATATGTGTACAAAGTTGCTGCATCAATATGTACTTTGGTTGAAAAACTATTGTCTTATTGTTAGTGCGAAATGAAGGTGGCCGGCATTCCCGTACATATTACGTCTATTATTCCCTGCCCGCTTTTCGTGTCCAATCTGTGTTTGGAAGTGTACGTGCGTTTTATCGAGTGGCGATGCTTGAAAAATGTAAATTTATTCGTTTTAACGTCTACAGTCAACTTTTTTCTTATAAAATAATTTCAATGATCGGCTATATATTCCTATCAGCATGTATTAGCATATACAGATGATGTGGTGGTATTCGTACAAGGAACAGGGAGACGAGCATTAGAAGGACATTGGAATAGAGTACTGAAGATGTGTAATCAATGGTGTGTGCTACATGTACTAGAAATAGAGACAAAAAAAACCTGTGCAATGGTATCTGGAAAACTGAATACGATCAAAAGAGATCCGACTTTAAATTGAAGGAAAAAAAAATAGGGGTAGTCCAGGGCCACATTTATTTTGGAATTAAATTTGTTAAAGATTTAAATTTCAGGAAACATATTGAATACATACAAAATGAAGTAAAGAATGCCTTCTACGCTTTGTTAAGGGTGGGGTAAAATAAATTGAATGTGCCAAGAAAGGGATTGCTAACATTATATAAAGGAGCAATGGTGCCGATGTTTACCTATGGATGTGAAATATGGCAAAAAAAATTTACGGAATGCACATCAGAGGCGAAAACTATAGCAGATACAGCGTATGTGTCTGTTGAGGTTGAGCGGAGCGTATTGCACGTTATCTACAGACGCGCTGAACGCAGTAGTTGGAGACTTACCCGAAGTGAAATTGATTCTGAAACTTGTATTGAGAGCAGTTATCCGACAAGAAGGAGAGATAGTGTTGGATGGGAAAGTAGTGAAATATGACGAAAGGGGATGGAAGCGGGAGATAACGAGATATTACATACATAGCGAGAGATACAAGCATGGCAAATAGAATGGAATAGATTACCAAAAGGGAGACAACTATATGTGTTTATGTCTGACGTGACTTTCACAGAGAAGAGAAGAAAATGGTTCAGCCCGAATCCGGGTATCGTGGAAATGTTGACAAGACATGGAGATTATAAGTTTTATTTGCACAGTTTTAAACTGGTGGGTGAAGAACAGTGTGATTGTGGACAAGGAGAAGAGACGAGTGATCACATATTTTGGGACTGTATCTTCTATGGACCAGAACGAGCAAAATACCTTAAGAATACTGTAGGAATAACTGAGATGGCACCAGACATGATTGCAACGGAGAAGCATTATGGGCTATTTAAAGAATTCATTGGCGAAATAAAGGAAATAAAAGGAGATCTGAAAGGCTGAAATGATAAGTACGCTCACATATCCACGATTGAGGACGAGCAGCATAATGAAGGACAAACAGAATTAGGAGAGAAACAGGAAAAGTCGCGGAATGTCATGAACAGGAAGATAGGGACACGACAAGAGAGATACTAATGATTAAAAAATTATTCCTATCGGCTATATGCATTCATATCCGGACAATGTTCCGAGAAAGACAACGTATTGTTTTTGCAAAAGAAAATTTTTGCTTATGATATTTCATTTTTAGACACATTTGCACATTTTTCGGTAGGTAGAGTGTTTATCATTATTCAGTCCCTCCGTTCAGAGAGTTACTTTAAATTCACAATTCATCATTTTTCGAAAGGAATCTTGTCACTCTGCACTCAGGGGGAAGTATAAATATCTTAAATTTACTTTGTTAATGAGTAATACATTGCCATATGTTGCTTTTGATATTTTATGACCTATTAAAATTGTTTATCAGTGAAAATGCAACAGAAACACAAACAATAATTATAATCAGAAAGGAAACTCAAGAGAAATCAGAAAAGATTAATTGAAACTAACAGATTAATTTGTTTTTGGTATTATGAAAACTTACTGGTTGACAGCTGTGTACGTGTTATATACGACTTCTCTTATATACTTTACTTAAAGTAGAACGTTTCACAATATTTAGAAAGCAAATATTTACTTAAGTTATTATATTGTTCAGGGTGGTCTTGTCACAATTCATGTACCTGATTTTTGTATCCCGAAATGTATAGTTATTTTTACCAAACGTACACTTCTGCCATCAATCGATCGTTTTATATACATGGAAAAGTATTTTACACACACAATAAAAAAATCTCCCTGAAATTTCTCAAATGTGATTGCATGAAACAACTGTGGTGATGTCAGTGGAGTCAGTATAGTTTTCTAGAAATTTTGACATTGGATATTGTGAAGAATAATTTGACGAGGAAATCCGTAAGTAGAAGTTGTACGTTAAAATCATAAGACGTAGAAAACGTTAGACGTTTTCCGCGTATCTCAAAACGCAGATATTACTCTTAAAAATGATACTTGTAATTCACCGCACCAAAGTTGCTAAAATGGAACAGCACAAAATTGGGTAACATAACATTATTTTTGTACATTTATAGCTTCCATCATCTCACTACTTTATAAAACTCTGTGATTAATAGTCTATAAAACAGAAACATTGTTGGGGATCAAAAGTTATTCTATTATTTACGACCATTCCAAAAACTTCATGATACAAAATGTACTATTCATCTTATCATTTCAGTACAGTCACTTACGAAATAACCAGAGTAAAGAGAGTTCTTCAATGATACGTTCATACATCTTGAATAAAAGGTAAAATTAGCCCGAGTCTTCTGTACACCATGACTGTTTGCTCCTTTCAGTTTCCTCGCGTCAGCTGTACTTTACAGCCTCCAACATGGAATCTCCTATATTTCGCAAGATGTCTTAGCCGTCTACATCAATGAGTGTACCCGGCCACTGGCACCGCCCTGATTATTTAATAACATGTGTCATTACGCGAATTACTTAACCGGAGATAATTTCTTTTCCTATTGTCCCATCTATCTGCGCTGCTTCACAATAGTTAGTTATTGCGTTGCTCGCAACAGAGTATACAAGCGCTATGCCAATAATATTTTCTATCAAAGAGTACCCAGAGCCATTTGATTCCCCGAATACTACTAGTTCCCTGGTTGTCATACCATTCCTCATTCAAACCATTGTCAAAAACTCAATAAAAATTAAAAATTAACACGAAAGTTTTTTTGAAGGGTTACTTCTTTGCAAATAAAAGACAATTATTAATCTATACTTACAAATTAAATTAACAAAACATTAGAAAGTATGGTATAAAAAGTAATGTATTTTATCTATCTATTTTAAATTATAATTTTCATTGTTCCAATTATAAAAAATATCACATCTAAGTATTGATGAAAAAGTTAAACAATATTATTATTTGTAAACGGAGAATTTATCTCTGAATTCACCACTTGTTAAACGACCATTAAAATCTAAGAAGAAATGATGCATAACCATTTAACAAGATCTCTAAACTAACTATTCATTTTTTTTCTTGGTAAGGTTAGCAGAGGATTTTTGACCAAATAATCTTAGTCTGGTCTTATGACAGAAATTCAGAATTGACAGAAGAGCTCCGTTGGAGACATTGATTAATAGTTTTTTTGTTGTTCCACAAGGATAAATATAATCTTTTTAAAGAATATATAC
>NNCF01127323.1:690066-710386 GCA_002313205.1 Laupala kohalensis
ATATTATATATATATATATATATATATATATATATATATATATATATATATATATATATATATATATATATAATATATTTTGTTGACAATTCTCTTTTGATTACAAATAAACTAATTTTCCATTAAATTTAATTAAACATTCGACAACATTGTGTCAACATCTCTTCGTTCGAGCGCGTTTGCAGAAAGCAATCACAGGGTGAACCCTTTTTTCATGTTTGCTTTCCAGAGTTAATGGACTTTCACGATCATGGCGATCATAATAATCCCCGCTATCATGGCGATCACAATTACAAAAGATAAATTGACTTGCGTAGATGCAAGCAGTTGGGCAGTTATTGAACGCTTTGGTTTGACAATGCTTTGAATTAGAAGCCGGTATAATTTTCATCGTGAGGGAGTTGCTACGTTACTGCTGTTCATACGAACACATCAAAGGGTTTTGAGATCAAATGCATTCCCGGCAAACACGTTGGAGCAGCGATTGCCACGCTGTGATTGGGAAGCTCGACAAATTTATGGATGTTATTGACCTAAAATACTACGCCACGTGATTACGACATTCAAACCGCTTTTATGTCGTTTTTATTTATTTATTTATTTTTCGTTGTTGACGGTGAAATCGTGCCAGAATTATCTCTGTATTGTAGGTGTTCGCCAAAGTATCTCTCGATACACAGTCAGGGGGCACCGTGTGGAAGTTCCTCTATGCCCTGGTCATTGTATTCGACAATCGTCTGTTCTCAGGCGTCCTCCAAATTACGAGAAGGATGAAGGATGATGCGTGAACGAGGTGAAATGTGAGTGATGAAAGTTATGGTGGAGTGGAAGACCAGAGAAATAGGAATTTCCCGAGAAAACCTGCCGCGAACCCATTTTGTTCACCAATTGAAATATTAATTTAATCAACTGGAATTCGAAACTGCGCCACTCGAGGTAGAAGGCGAGTGCAATATGCACTAAATCATGGCCCGCCCAATTTTTCGTTGAAGTATTTGTCTTGCTCATACCGTTAATTGTGATCTAACGTTCTATTAAACAACTCGCTTGCGCTCGCTGAGGGTTCTGAACACCTCAATCGGGTTGCTCCCCTGCCAAGCTCCAACCGAAGTAGTTTTATGATTAGCATCTTTGTTATTATCTGCGCTTTGACGCAAGTCACATCAAGTGTTCTTCACGTGACGAGAGATCAAAAAAAATTTAATATGGCTACCACAGTTTAAGTATTCTTATGGGACAAACATCCCGTGTTTGAAAACTGTACTTAAAAGTAAAATTTTCACTTTTTTTTTGTGTGTGTGTGTGTTATCGTTCATAAACCTAAGGTAAAGATGTGTGAAATTTGAAGTGTGCGATTCATACAATTGAGGTAGATCACACGAAATCATTCCTTTAATATCGGAATTTTGAAAATTTCTTTCTCCGCTGTCCCCAAAAATACAAGAAACATTCCATCGAAAATCAAATTCTTTTCTTTAATTTTTTTCTACGTTAATGAACCACGAAGTCAGAACAACGCAATATAAATTCCATCCCATTTCTCTCATTAAAAAATAAAATATAAAAATTCCATAAATTGGGCTTTAAACATTTGATTTAACACTACGTGTAACAAAAACGTAATGATAAACTAATTTGTCCGTGTAAAACAGCGAAAATAATTTACTATATCTTTAGCACAAGCTGAATCATTTTATGGCAAAGTTCAGGCCGTATACTCTGTTCAACTTAACTACACTATGGGTAAGGAATTTGGAAGAAAAGCGTTGAGTTACCGGATAACTGGTACCGAACAGACATTCACCTGGAATGACTGAGAAAAGCCCCAACTAAAAACCCCACCCAGTTTGACTGAATGAACTTACTCAATCACACTCAGCAGAACATTTTGAAACGAATACTATACCACTACTCCTCAACTCTCAGCGATCAGGAATAGGATCTTTTTTATATATTCTTATTTATATTTTAATTAAAGTATGATTAAGTGAGCATACGTTGTGAATTGAGATAATGGTTAAACATAACTAATCCCTTAATAAGACTGAAATAATGATAATCTTTATAAGTGATCAATGAAGTTTGTATCTGAATTATTTAATCGGGTGTATAGCATGAAATCCTAAAATTAATAGTTCCTAACATCAAATATTATTTTGTTCTAAATTCTCGATATGAGATGTTTATGAAATGCACATTTCTCATTTAGCGGTCCGTTTATCTTACTAAATATATTTAATGGGAAAAATTCTAGAAACATTTTGTAGTGCTTATATATCTACAAAAGAGAAATAAAGTTTCTCGATAACTTCTGATAGATAAAAACACCTTAATGTTTACTCTATGCTTTTTGTATTATCTATGTGATTGTAATATTTTTAGCGAAAAAATCGCTGCTCCATACGCGCAAAATGTCCTTCCTCTGGGATTTCGATTCGAGATAAGAAGAGACGATTGCATGCAATAAATATTGACATAGTTGCGTCAGAGCACTTTTTCTCTTCGAAGATGTGTTCGCAGCGCAGCCGCAGTTTGTTTTGTGAGCTGTCAGCTGCTAACAGGCTGCCAACTCGCTTTAGAATTGACTCTAATGGCTGGCACTTGCTTGCTACACAGTCCTCCTGCTGCGGCTCTCATATGGTGGGCACAGTGACGATCTGGCACTGCTCGTGGCTGATACAAACATATGTATTTCCTAGCGCTTGATAACGTACCTCTGTCCGTTTCTTGCCGAACGAAATGTGAGTAATTCATGTCTAAATTTCGTTTTAATACCAACTTCAGTTAGGACTTTTAGAACTTACGTGTTACAATTTATTTATTCGCAATAATAATAATAATAATAATAATACAGTTGTTTCAATCATCCACAATGAACTATAACTTTTTTCCGTATTTCAAACATCATTTTACGTATTACAATAAAACATCTTTAAACCGGCGTTGCACAATCCGAATATGTAATTTTATTTCACGCCTCTCTGCGAAGAGATTTAGGTAGTAAGCAACCACCTAATCATATAATTCGGAAGGAGAGATGTTGAGTCGCCGGAGAACTCAAGGTACCGAACATGGTTCGGTCTAAGTTTAACCTAGAAGTTAACCTCATGCAATTCGACCGAGGGGGGAATCGAATCAGTACTCTCCTGCTCATTAGTACATTGGGAGCGAAGACACTACCCCTGTGTCATCGGATTTGACGCAACGATTCGATATTATAGACTGGTTGAGAGAATCATACTCCACGTAATTGTTAATCTGATTTCAATCATCTTCAGTTCTGCGTTCAGAAATTTTCGGGCGAAATCCATTCAGCATTGTAACAAAATTCAATTCTCTAACTCTGGCAACCATGTTCAAGAACATCGTACAATTTAAAAAATGAATATTTTCCTATGAAAGAGTAGTAGAGATCTCTGAATATCGGATTACGAAGATGTGCTCTGAAGAGGAGAACAGAGCTGTACTCGGTTTCAGTAAAGCATGCTGAACTCATGCAGCATTTGAATTGGGTTCTTCCCGGTAGCTTCACAACCACGTAAATGTATGTACTTTGATAATACGCATACGCTTAATGAACTGCTGTTACCTGCACTATGCTTTGAAGTAAAAGACATGAATTTCCATAGCGAGAGGAGTCGCAATTTAAAATATCCTACTGGTATGTCAAAACAGCTTTAAATAATTGTATCATGTTTGACAGAGATCCATAAAATAGAATGAATTACCATACCGGATAAACATTCAAACACAAGCAAATTAATTAATTCTTTTTATTTCTATTTTAAGGTTCTATGTTTTAGAAATATTAAATAAAAAAATTTATTGTCAAAAAGCAGTTACAAACTGGGTATGACAACGTGGAGGACATTAAATTAATTTACATTCCAGATGCAAGCAAGAGATCATCCCATCAATTCCGTTCAAGGGCAGAGGAGGATTGAAAATTTCAACACCTTCTTTAGATAACGATAAAAAATTAGGTACATAACAGAATCCCAACAAATTTGTGTTTATAAAACGCAGGAAATATACCTCAAGTACGTAATATTATAGAACTATAGATTATTCGGAATACGAGTATATTGTTTATAAATCGTAACTATTAAAATAACTCTAAATTCGAGATTAATTATTACAATAGACCGCCGCCCCTAGGCAAGGGCCTACAGAGCCTGTGTATATAAAATCCAACTGCTCTAAGAAAAACAGGAGAAAAACCCATGCCAGGTATTAGAAATCTTCCAACAAACATCGTATTTTTTTTGGAATATTGAACATACAAACATTCATCTTTATAAAATAATGCTCACAGAACCAAAGGGAAATATAAATTGGTGTTCCACATTTAAACTCGTAAATCTCCCTATCTTGGGCATAAAACATTAAGCATCTCGTTCGCTTCCAATGTCTCTTCCTTTGTGTTATCGAACAGCCGAAGAACTCTTGTGGACTCCTCAACTTCGAAGTGCTCGCGTTCGCTCATTGGAGAGGATCTTGTATTGAGAAGCGTATATCCCTTGTCGATAGAAAAGGAGGGCTCGTGCTTTGACGTTCCATCCAGGGCAAAATGATCTATGAGTTAATCAAAATTTTTCTTTTTCGATGTCTTGTTTAGTAAATTGGCCACTAAAGAAGTTGCGTTATTTTAAGTGTTGAATTTTCGTTCCTTCAATCGATTCCGACTTTCTGTATTCATGTTTTTTTTCGTTTTTTTTTCAGGGAAATAATTGAGATACAGAAATAACTGAGTCTTAAGGTGGCTCCAGGCATTCGTCATTCGGCGACTCCCGAATAGCAAGCATTACTCGCCATTGTTCGACTTCCTTTGATGTAAATTATGACTTTTTTTACTTAGTGAAGTTGATTTGATCTCAGAAACCACCGAAGAAATATCTGATCAAAATTTTATGCTTGGTAATATTTCTTGTGTGTTTCCATTATTTTCTCAGACACACAGAAATCTCTTAAATTGCGGTGAACCGAACCGCCAGGTAACAGATTAATCATGTTATGTTGAATGAAAATGGGAGACGGGACCGAGATTCGAACTCGGGACCATGAGCTTAGCGCGCTCATGCGCTTACCGACTGCGCTATCCCGTTCGCATCCCGTGCCTGTCAACCATCCTCATTCAACTTGGAGACCCAAAGACCTCTGAAGTGTTCTCGTAGAGACTACGCTCCTCATATGAGGCGACTCCCTTAGGAAGTACTGTGTTTTGTGTCGTATTTTCCAATTCTGGTTCACAAACACACAGAAATCCCTTAAATTGGAAAATACTACTGAGGGTCCCGAGTTCGAATCTCGGTCCCGTCTCCCATTTTCATTCAACATAACATAATTAATATTTTCTCAGAACTGTCAGTAATCAATTGAACTGATAAATTCGCCTTCCTCTTCCTTATATTCTTCGTCAATTTATGGATAAATGTAAGAAGAACATTCCGTTACATACGCTGTAGATACTCTATAACTTTTTTTATATATTAGAATTCCCGGAATTAAAAGTAGTAATTTAGTAACAAGTTTTGGAATCTTTATGTTTGTTTCATTTATCAAAGATCGACAAAAAAAATTTAACAGAATGTAAGGGTATTTCTCTCACCTATTAAACTTATTTAACTTTCCTTAATATAAAAACATAATTTTTGTAAATTTATTTTAATGATTACTAAGAATTAAATTATTATTATTCCCTTATTTTGTTATTCAACACGTTTGTTACTAATGAAATCACTCCTCGATTTTCGTTTCACTTAATGTTATTTCAAAAAAAGGACTCCACCAAATAAGCTATAGAGTCGTATTCAAAATAACTTGTTCCCAGTGCTTTAGATGAATTAAAACTCGTCGCAATTTCTTCATTTTATTGTGAAACACAAGAGCCTTGTAATGACAGACAAAAACATATCTCAAATCTGCTCTCGGTCGAAGATACCGAACAAGAAAAAACGCTTTTATAAATGAAGATGCCGCATAACCTTTGCTTACGGACTCCTCGGGGAAAAATATAGTGTTAGATCATGTATTAAATAGGATTGCTTGACTATGTTTTCATAGTACTTGACTAAGTACTCATTTAATGTGTTGGGTACGAAATAATTATAGGAATTCTGAAGACATTAAACTGCTTAAATCCCAAATAAAAAACATTTTTTTCTCATTATGAATTATTTTTATTGATATATTATTCTCTGAACGCAATGAGATAATAGTTATATTTTAAATGGTATAACATCTTCGTCGTTAAGTCGCTGAAGATCCACAAAATGATGTTTATTTAAATCTACGAGTATATTCATTGAAATTTATTGAATCGAGTAGTTTTAGGTTATTAATACAGAACATCACATTTATAATCGATGGACTTTTAATTTCTCTTTTACTTGTTCTTCGATGTAACGAATTACTTGTTCATACTTAACAATAACAATTTCATTTATCAGCACTTTTCTACCTTGTTAATTATTTGTAAAGCGACTAGATATTAACATTCTTGAGATTTTCATAATTTCAAACACTTGCGAATATTTCATTACATTAATGACCACACCAATCGCCTTTGACCATCTTTGTACCTTCTGCCGCTTCTCGTTTTAATTTCCGCTCTTCGCTTAAAGCGAGTAAATTACAAAAATGTGATAATGAACGCGTTCCAAGAAAATTGTCCTGGTAAGTTCACGTCGGAAGTAGCTAAATTACAGATAATAGGCGCCACAATCTTGCCGGCATTTTCAGATCATTCGCTAAACATCGTGTTAGGACGTGGTGCAAAAATAAAAATAAAAAGGCAACACGTTACGAGAGTGTCGATATAAAAAAAAAGGCGGTACCGCTGCGCAAACAGAGATGGAGGCTGTGCGTAGCGGCGGGCGATGAAGGTGGTGGCGTCGACCGGCTCGGGGTTTCCTCCCCTGAAGGCGGTGGATGCTGATGCTGATTCAAGGTCGGGAGTTGACCGCAAGAGACGATTCCCGGTCTATGAATACACCGTGACGGAGACGCTTTCCTGACGTGCGGCTGTTGTCTGGTCGATCACGTGTTCCGATGGAAGAGAGAGTAGGGGAGGGGTGTCTTCGCGGTTCAGCGACCGCGGAATATTTCGTTCCACCTCCCACTCCACATTGCTAGCACCCGCCGTTGTGTCATTTCATTCCGCATAGATTACCAGGGAATTGTTTCGTGATGAGTTGCTGAAGGTTTTTGCTCGGTGTAAATGAGCGGCTAGTCGGGAATTTAACTCGTGCCTACACCACACTACACTCGTTCATAGTCTCACCCCCAATTTGAAGTAAACCTGATTCCAATGAATAGCAATTAACATTCATTGTCTTCAGCGATAGGTTCCATTCAAGTGCCCTTCACGAAAACAGCCTAAACGGGAAACGGGGCGTACCTTGGTTGTGATAACATCGGTCGAGTGAAAATAGTGTCGAGTCGAGAAACGAACTCCTGTACCAATTCTAGGGGCCTCTTTTTTCTTCTTTTTTTTTCAATTTATTTATGCAACATGAATACAAAATATTTACATCAATTACTACACCATCCATCCGCCTTGTACAGTACTTCACAATTCCACCTAAGACGATTCACGGCTCGTCGCCATTTAACGTATCTTCGTCAATATGTTCTTTCGGTTTTCAGCAAGAGCCTGAGTTCGATTCTGATCGGATCGTCCTTTCATCTCTCGATTGAACAGTACTCATCCCGTGATTGCGGTGATTGTTTAGAAGGATGATCAGCTTTGAATATCAGTGGAAAGTCAACTCTCAGTCCGTAGTGTTTGATTGCCTTGACCAAAATCAAAGTCATAGGAGGTTGACTCTATCTGAAAGGATATAATTTCTATGTTCCATCTCTCATAGTTCTCGTTCCCAACCACTGAGCTACCGAAAAGTATAATAAACATTATGACGTCTTCGAGTCATCAGCATTTTTGTCTTAATGAATATTTTAAGGTACTAATAATTATTCTAAAATTAAAGTAAGATATTTTGTATTTTCAATTTACTTTTACTGTATTCATGAATGTTAATCAGTTTTTGAATGTCGCACAAAAAATCTACAGTAGAGTTAATAGTTTATACTCAGAAATTCAAATTGTTAAAAAAAAACTTGTCTGTTTCATGAGATTATTCATCATCGAACGTTCAATCGCTTCCTCCGCCCAGTTTTAGTTAGCACTCAGTTACAATTTTAGTTTAGTTACAAATGTGAAAATTCAGAATCAAAATCGCGGTGTTCCAATAAAGATATGGGATATTCTTTTTGCAAAATACAAGAAAAGTAATTTTTGAAATTAAGGGGAGGATACAGGATGGAAGCCCCACCCCCACCCCGACCTAATCCGATACTGATTCACCATATGCCTCATTTTTAAAGTAATTATTATTGTTCTATGTTTATTTCATATCTACAGATGAAGACAGGTTTTTTTGTCGTTTGCGCTCTTAGTTCGACTTCTTTGTGACATGCGTCCTCTCCGGTGAATGCATCACGCACTCTAACAAACGATGAATGATGATGGCAACACGGAACTCGTCTTAATATACATATAAAAGTAGGTCGGAATCTTTTTCTATGTGGAAAAAATCTACCGTTACATGTTTTCTAAATTTATACCCGTCAAGTTGCGCAAATACAGGAGAGAAGGAATCGGGAGTCCCCCACTACACACACGCTCGCTAACTCAAACTAATAATGATTTACTATGTTTTGTAAGTCAAAGATTTTAATAAATTTCAAATTCATGTGAAATACTTAAAATGTGCCTTTATATACCAATTATATCTTAATTGTTGCTACAGTTCGCGACATTTTGAATTCTAAAACATCTTATGGAAGACAAAAAAAAAATAGACAGAAAAATAAATAACTTTTTCTTCGTTTTTGTGCCAGTGATAGCAGCATACTCCATCGTCTGGGAACGTTAAAGTAAAACAGTGTACATTTATTTACATTAATGAGTCGGACATCGTATTTGAATAAGAAAATTCATACAAATACATAATGAGGCGTACTTTTTCATTAGTAATACAAGTATTCGCACATATTTTATTTATGTACAGTCTTATACCCTCATTTTCTTCGAACATTCTAGAAGCATTGTTAAGGGATGAACGTTAAGTGAGACAATTTATGATGTTCTACGTGAAACAATTAATACAGTTAATGTTTATTCCATGAGTGATGAGAACGTACAGTTGAATCAACTGTAGGATCCTGTGGGTCTGGTAGCAGAGGGACAGAATTACAGAAGCATCAACCAACAGCAATCTTCTAGTGGTAGCGTCTTCTCTTTCATAGTACCGTTGAACGGTAGATTGAACCGTTCAAACCCTACTCGGCCATCCTAAGTGAGGTTCTCAGCTGGTGTTTCCCTCACCCACTCGGACAAATTTTGATGGGTACCAGAAGTTCCCTGGCAAAGCAACATTTCTCCTACCCAAAACCCTCATCCAAGTCACAGTTTGGTGGAAGAGCTGGCTTCGTGGCCTAAACCTCGCGACATGAAATAAATAAATAAATAATAAAATAAATCATAGAATTGTAATACATGGTTCGTCTCACTTTCTCACTAAACATTTTTATTTTCAAAATGATCTTCACTCTCGAACTCGTTACTCATCACTATCCTCCAACTATTGAATTGAGATCAAATTATTTGAAACTATTACATAGAAATTATCCATAGAAATTATTAAAAAGAGGCCCGGGTTATTGAATTATTATTTTCCCTTAACTTCATATATGGTATATGCTGCTGTCAATTATACATTAAAAAATTTAAGAGGATTTTTATAGCTGTGCGACCTTACTAACGCTGAATGACGATGGAGATTACTCACTAGCATTGAAAAGCAGTCGCTTTCACAATCTTCCATAGCTTACTAATGAATCGAACGAACGATCTTTGTTCTAGAAACTTTCACACAACCTTAACCACGTTATCGAGAATAAATACTGATGTTTATTATTGGTACACCTAATTTTACAGATAATAAAAAATAAGTACAAACGTGTATCACTGGTTGATGTAAAGCAACCATTTTCATGCAACCTAAATTGATGTTGACAACAGCTGTTTAATTTTCTGCGTCTAAAATAAAGGAAAAGTGATTGCTTGAAAATGGCTCTTGTTTGACACCATTTTTCTTGAAATTTTGCGCAGAATCCAAAATAAAACTAATTTTTTGCCTTTTACATGTTCGGTACAAAATAGTTTGCACTAAGAAATATCCAACCGCGGATCATTCCAACCGCGAAGGGTAAGGATGTTGGTTTGAGCGACAGTTTACGTGTCCGAGAGCAACTTGGGGTCAAAACGTTTGGGAACGAAGAAGTTGTGTCAGTGAAGGAGGTAGCCAACCGCCTTCCGATATTGTACAGGCCATACAGAATTACGCACGTTGTGTTAAAAAAACGTTTGGTATCAGAGACACTAAACACGTTCAAGATTTTCCGTCAAAATCTCGCGATCTTTTTTCTTTGTTACAATACTGCCTCTAGATCACGTGAATGAGAACGTAAAAAGAATGTTCATCTATATCAATTTCACTGATAAAGAATAAATTTAAATGAGATTGTAACGCATAATTTGGGTTTAATTTATATTTCAGCAGCTGAAAATTAGTAAAGTAGAAGAATAGAGTTTGAATTTTTAAATTTTTAAAGAATTATACTCAGATTCCATACATATTCAGATTTATAAGCGCTAAACTGAGATTTCGGGTTTCTTACGTTTCATCGAATAATTTCACTGGATAAGCACATTAGATACATGACCGCTACTGCACTTCTAAGATATATAAAGCAATAGGACAAGGCAATTAGCAGATTTGTCACTCGATTTTAAGAAACGCAGACCATGAAAATCCTCAATAAAAATGTATAATTTGCAACGAGTAATGATTTGTAATGTGCGTGACTGCAAATATTCGTGAACAAAATTTGTATTAAAGAAGCCAATACCAACGAACAATTTGAGAAACGACATATTTTCTTTCACCACCCTTCTTACCTTAAACCGCTCGCTGTGACGTCTGACTAGGGCTTGACGCTTTATCAGACTAATGCTCAGAAGATCCACTACCGTTGCTCATCACTTAAGATATTTTGATCATAAAATTAATTTTTATATTTTAAATATTTTTTGGCAAAGTTCTATCCAGTTGTCATATCTAGGAGTTCATGACTCACAAGAAACGCAAAGACTACAGTCAATACAGTAAAATTGAATAATTCTTCACAAATCGATTAAAGCGCTAATATAAAAACACACAGGCTCCCGAACGACGATACACGGGAAAAAGAGACGAGATACAAAATTCAGCTCCGACCTTGATCATGTGCAGTAAACTTATACACAGAACGCAATGCAATGAATCTTCAGTGAAACGCTGTTTTCTAGATCGGCAGGTATCTTTTGTGAGATAGAGAGGCAGGTATCTGTTGTTACTTCTTCGTTCACGCGAAGGCGATGAGTCTCGGTCTTTTGGTACACATGAGATGGCCCCCCGACCCGTATCCCACGCTCGCGTCTGCTAACTCAGGGGCAGATCTCTGCACAGCATGACTTTTTACGATTTATTCATCAGTTTCGAAAATGAATCGAAATTATTTATCATGTTTAAATGTCCGTAAAGTTTAAAAGTTAATACAAAGTGTTATGATTTTTATTTTATTATATACTATTTTAAAAATTGTATTTATTATTTACCTATGACCCAGCCACGGCGCCGAAAAAATTGACAGCTGTTTTTCAATCGTCGTAGGCGTTTTGATGACATGCCTGTCAAAACATGAAATTTGGTATGGCTCACAGATTGCAGTGTATGTTTACGTTCAAACGACAGTTAAGTAGTGTTTTTTTAATAGTTTTAAGTATTCTCAGAGTCATTACTCAGGAATAGTCATATTAGGTACTCTTTAATTACGTATCTTATAGATTTTTATCACTAATTTTGATCGGATTTTTCGCGTCAGTATATAACAGAATCTTTCTTACTAAAGCACAAGAACTACTAATAATTGAATTGAGTATGTAGTTATATTTATTTCAGAATGATAAACTGTATAGTAGTAGAGCAGCATGGAAACATAAACATATGAAATACGGATAATAGAAAATCGGGTTATGAATTGTACATGCGAGAGAGTGACTTCCCGAGGGGAACCCCGACAGAGGGTACGGAAAATGTTATAATGTATTTGGGTGAATGAGAAATGTTCTTGATGTCGCGTTAAAGCGTAAAAGTTATGCAAACACGTCCGTATGGAGGAAGTATTGACCCCGTAGAGAAGGACGTCTCCGGAATGGGAGCTGATTGTAAGTTGATCTTTCTGTTTACGTTGCGAGATTTACAGAGACCCTGGTAGAGCGAGGAATTCGTGGCTGGAACCTGGGTTCGTCAAAAATTTCTGAGGTTAATTGTTTATTCGAAGTCAGAGAATTTGTATAATCTTCATATAAGTCTAAATCAATTTTGATCATAAAATTATGCTCTATGTAGTTTCTGTTTGTTAGTTTTTTTTTCGTTTTACAGAAATTTTTTAAAATAGACACTTGATGGTGTGCTTTAGCCTCTTTAGCCCCCCCCCCTCCGCGGGTGCGCCCCTGCCTTCTCAAGATATTAAAACAAATAGGAATACCAAGTCATTTAAAGATTTGCCGGAACACACATACACATGGCAGTGCCTCGTTGTGTTTGAAACATATTTGATTTAAGACACACAGACTGAGGTTCTAATTACTTAATGACCTGGTATATCTCTCAGTTTTAATTTATTGAGAAGGGCTACCTATTTGAGGGGGGGGAAACGTCTAAATATTAATAAACTTGACTGGTATAATATGTATAATTGTGTATTATTTTAATACTATGTTACACAAAAAAAGGTTAGCAAGTGAAGTCAACAAAAGTGTTGAGAAAAGTAAATATGAACATCGCTATGTATTGTTTAAAAATCGTGAAAAATATCTCAAGCAATTTGTTGCATGGTTGCTGTATAGATATGTAAAGAAAATGTCAATCAATTGAATTTATCCATTTATTCCTATTTAAATGTAAAGTTTTCTATAAGATTTGATGAAAATTGTACGCAATAAATTGGTATAGTTCCTGTCATAATAAATCTGCATTCAATAAAATCATAAGTAGTACAGTTAAGTATTTTCAGAATCAGGGTTAGTAAAACATTGCTTTGAAGTCTTTGTGGACATTTATTCATACAGTAATAACGAATCATAGACGATAGCACCAAGATTCAACACCAAACGAGAAAGAAAATATTTTTCATCCCACGGTTCTGTGAAATTCGTACAACCTATTCGAAGAATACTTTAATCAAGTCGTGACTTTTACGTCACACCATTTACTTGAATAACAGGTGGATTATACTCGTAAACCCGTGCCGAGAGTATACAAGAGTAGATGTACGCGGGAAGGACTGGTTGAACGGAAAATAACGTATTACGAAACCATGTGAACTCAGGCATTCTAAACAATACATGAAGTTCATTAATGTTCTATTTATGACTTTCGCATCACGACGTGAGTTACAGTATATCCTTACTTGACAAGGGAAAAGATTCAACACGACGATTTGGCTCCGCAAGTGTTCGTGTCTGGAGTAATACTAACTCAAAATGAAAAGAAATCGTCAATAACGTTCTTCGTGACTCTGACAAATAGATATAGGATACAATTCTTTTATCATGTAACATCAATTGCATGAATATTTCAAAACAATTTTTTTTTGTTTTACAAAAGTATAAAAGGTGCAAACCGGATTAAAATCACTCATTTTCCTATATATAATTCAGATTTTTAAAAAAAATTTAATGTTTCACTTATCTGTATACGAGTATATAAAAGCGAAGTACCACTTACTGACTGACTAAACACCAAGTCTCAGAAACTACAAAACCTACAAACTTGAAATTAGGTTCCTTTTAGAGAGTAGACATCCGTTAAGAAACGATTTTACGAAATTCTATCCCTAAGGGGGTGAAATGGGGGTTGGAATATATTGTGTATGCACCACACCATAACTCTAGAATGCCTGGAGCAATTTCAACCACACTTGATACACAGATGACTGATTATATGATAACAAGCTATATGGGGGGAAGACATTCCTTGCACCCCTAGTGAGGAGGTGAGAAGGGGATGACATGTAAAAATAATGGAAAATACGATATTAGATTCGAAACCATAGTTTTCGGTGGCGTTGGGATAAATAAGAATGTCCCAGATGCTTTCTAAGTTAACAATCAGTCCACATTGCAGACAATATATCCCTAGCATCCATAGGATAGGGGTGGAAAAGAAGAACAAGTAAACATAATTAAAAAAACGACCGATATTTATGCTGAGTAAATCATTTTTGGGACCACTGAAGTGCAGTGACAACCTCACTGCCAGATAAGAACACGATCACCTCCTATAAGGAATAAACACCTTTTGTGTTGGGGGTGAGAAGGAGTGAAATGTAAAAATAATCGAAAGTGACCGATATTGGTGTTGAAATCGTAGTTTTCGGGGCCGCTGATATTAGAAGTGACATTCTCGAAGTCGTCAAGGTCCACAATCAGCCCGTATAAACTCCAGAACCTCTAGGGGTGGGGCTACTATGAAAAAATATCGAACAATACATACCAGTGACGAGTCCATAATTTTCGGCGTCGCTGAGTCGGTTGTAAAATCCCGATATCGAGTAAGTCTGAACTCAGCCCTCGTGAAATAAACACACCACTAACTCCTCTTGGGTGGAGGTGGAAATGGGTTCATGGATAAAAATTATTGAAAACTAATATTGGAAGATTTTAAAAAAGTATGCTTTGGATACAGTCTTCGGGTTGGCGCGATGTTGCGATGTTTCAACAACCAATGCCGTTATGTTCAAGGTGAGATCACATAGAAGGACTGTATTCTTAGAGCTGGGGGCGGAAAGGGTCAAACGTAAAAATAACGTAAAAAGACCGATATTACGGTCGAGTTCATGGTTATTGTGTATTCTAAGACGATTAATCGTATTTCCAATAGAATTATATACCCTTCAGACCAAATGCGGTGCACTACATCCCTAGCGGGTTGGGAAGGGCGTGACAAAAAATTATCAAAAATGCTCGCTAAGAAAGGATTTTACAAAACTTCACACCAGAGGGTGTGAAATGAAAATTTGTGCTTTCTAAAAACGTTTTTTTGAATTACATCAGTGGAATCAAGGAATTGAGGGTACTCACCAATACTAATATAACCTCAATGGATAACATTAGTGAATAACATCCTCAGTGAATACCAATGAGAGAAAAATAAAATTGGAGACAATATTACAGAATTTACGCGAGCAAAACTGCGGGTACTCAACTAGTATTTATATAAAAACATATCTAACATATACAGAAAGGTATTCAAAGTCAATATATACTTGGTTGTTTGGGGCAAACTGTGTCAGTGGACAGAACTACATGTTTTGGTCTTGTTGAGGGCAATGTGTTGCAGATATAAGTCGCTGTCGTAAACTGTTGATTGCATTCATTCATTTGAATGTAAAAGCCAAGCGATAAAGCGTTTATGAGCATATGAATGTAGAAAAGAGAACTAATTAAATCAAAACAGAGGTTTGAAGTTTTTAGACAATATACAGCACAAATAACAGAGTTTAAAAAATGTTGAAACGAAGAAATTAACAAACGATAAAAAATATATTAGAAAGAAATAAGTAGATGAAAAAGATATAAAATATCTGTGATAAAAATTAATAAATTTCAGGAATGTTCAGAGTAATAAAAACCTAATTAAATGACGAATTAACTAAACATAGGTAATGAGAGTACTTTAACTGGGGTATGAGAGTACTGTAATTCAATGAAAAAATGTGAACACACAAATTTTTACATTAAAGTATATTGTGCAGTTTAATCTTATAGACAAATTTCAAGAATTACAGTGTATGGTGGCATATGGTTTAAATCATTAAAGAATTACCATATAGTGATTAGGTTAAGAAAAGAAGGTGACGATGTTACAAGAAGGATTCTCACCTTCTTTTCCGCTTGTTGCTGTTGAGCAAGTTGGGGAGAGTGGTACTTGCGCCCGGAGGTGCCACCCGCGCCCTCATGAATGAGCGCACAGTGCATGAGGAGACAAGGCTACCAGCTGTGACGTCATTGGGGAGCGCCATCGTTTGTCAGTCGGAGACGCCTGCGGTGGGTCGTGAGAGCGACCCGTAGCTCTGTCGTCATTGAGTCGGTGGAGAAGGTCGGAAAGGCGATACTTTTTACATGTACCTACCTACATGTCGAGAAGATATGTGATAACTTTCAACCATGAAAAATTTGTGACAAGGCGGGAAACGAATACGGATATTCTGCTTTGATCGCCAGGATGTTAACCACTACACCGCTCGTTCGCTTTCCACGCCTGTCTAACATTTCCACCCACGAACAATAATCCAACTGGTTGAAAACAAGAGTATAATTTGTGAGTGTACTAATTTTCATCTCTCATGACCCCTGTGAAATTAGAGGATCAACTGGTTCTTACCACCCGTGTGAACCACCCCATGTGGCTAATGTATGAATTGCCCACATTTGTTCTAGTTATATGGTATAGAATCCAGTGGAGGAGTCTTGCCTGAGTGACGAGGGGTACGCTTGGTGATTGGTAGTGCGGGTTGTGGGTTAATCTCATCCCTCAGAGGCCATAGCAGATGAGAACGACTCTTCCCAAGACCCGACTGAGGGGTTCAGACTCCCTAGGCTGATAATTTTGTTTCACTCCACACTCAAAATTTGAATTATCTAACCTTTACATCTGTAAGGTTTTACATCCGCGTTGTCTGAAGTCACGTTGTCAACCATTTACGAAACTTGGAGATATTCACCAAAGGAGTACTAATTAATGAATAATTCGGTCTACTGATTTTTACTATTGGATTTGGACAATTATTTTGCGAATTTAAAACTTGATAATAAATGTAGATTTTTTTTGACTCTTTCTTTCACGAAGATCGTATTATCTTCAGTCAGGTGAGATGACTGCAGTGTCCGATAAAGCAATATTTTCCGCAGTTTTTGTTGTATTTTTTATGCCTTGTAGAGATAGAAATCTTTACTTCATTGCGTTGCTATTTTAATTCGCTAAAGATTTTTTGGTTGCTATGTAAAACCAATAAATGTGCCAGGATATCAAAAAACATCAGCCCGCGAAAGTTTCTCCATATAGACCCATAGTAATTTAAATTCAAATAAATAAACATTTTGCACCGTAAGGGTATGAAAATCGCCACCGGATAGGGAATGGTGCAAACTATCATTTGAACATTTTGGGGGGTAATTTAGCGTAGTCTTTTTGACAAATATAAGGTATAATATTTAGATTTGACTGTTTTGCCACTTTCGTGTATATTTTATTCCTGTTATTCGTTTGTACGTTTCACAAATTACTACTAATTATTAGATTACGGTCAAGATTATCAAACAATGCGTAAGAATGAGATATTGTATACCATCCTGTACTCCTTAAGTGGTGACGTTGCAATTTATTTTACCCGCCCTTCGATGTTACAGTCGTTCTCTAACTCTACCCCGTGACACCTCATTCGACCATTATTAACTTTATTCATTTTCTTTTCATATTAAATTTAATTCAGCTTTTTATGTACACAGTAAATGCATGGAAAAAATATCTATTACACCCTCTTAAATATACAGTCTATTCAGCACATTCCAGTTCGAAGAGAAAAGGGGGAAAAAGAAAACAAAAATTGTAAATTTGATTTTTGGCTAATCCACTTTAAAAAATTACTTACTAAGAATAAGAATGGAGTAGCTGATACTGATATATTACTAATATATTTTCTTTGATTAACTATTTAATTCCGTGTCGTTAGTTCCAGGTCACAGACCTTCTCTTCCACTTAACACTATGTTCCGAATCAATCAACGAATAAATTTGTAACATTCACCGTTCTTCTTCTGGGTTAGAATAATAGAAGGACATAATAATAATAATAATAATAATAATAATAATAATAATAATAATAATAATAGTAAATTTTAAAATTTAAATTTTATTGTCAAAAAAGCAGTACAAACTGCGTATGACCACGTGGAGAACCATAAATTAATTTACTCTCTGGAAGCAAGCAAGGGACCATCCCATCAATTCCGATCAAGGGTCATATGGCAGAGACGGATTCAAACAAAATCAGTAAAAGTTCCTAGATAATATAAAAAGTAATCTGCGAGTTATAATACTAATGTAATGTCAATATGTTTGTAATTTAACGCAAAAAGTTCATGTACAAATTATTATCGAACTATAGATTATTCTGAGTATAGTGTTTAAGAGCATAAGAATTGAAATAACACTAAATTCACGATTTATTGTTAAAATAAACACGCCCCTAGACAAAGCCTAAGGTACTTCCTCTCCAAAATAAATACTCAAAGGTTAAACAGGACAAGATTTATTATGCAGGATCAATGTTAACAAATTACTGAATTGTAAACAAACAATAAATAACACCAGGGCGACAAACGACAGGCGTTGGAGGCTCTGTGAATAATGCCTTTCCTCGTTTCGACTCACGACTTTGGGTAAGTTGGTTGTCGAGGCTAAAGAGGTTCTCTTCCTCGTCCCTAGATGGCACCGCTGGTGATCAATAATGTTGTAGCTAGCCGATGGAGTACGATATCTCAGCGCGTGACGGCGCTGCTGGTTAAACTTCTGCGTAGCCTCGTAGAATGGCGAGTCGTGTCCTCGAATCGTGGAGTTAGTTCCACCGCTGACCGTGCGAGAGCGTCTCGCGATGGCACTTTGAAGGTAGAGTTAACTTCGCTGCAGTCCACGAGATAGAGCTTCGTGGTTCTTCGAAGTTGGAAATAATTCAATCACAGGTCGAAGGCAGCTTCTTGAACATAGAATTATTCCGGCGTTTTGATGATTGAAATAATTCGGTCACAGGTTCTTGGACATAGAATTATTTCGCAGAGCTGAGTTTCGACATAGAATTATTTCGGAGAGCTGGGTTTCTGGTTTGAGGTTATATCGGTCTCGATGTTCACTCGGCCAGAAATTCCGTCGTACTGATCTGACCGTGGTGCTGTTGCCATATGCTAAACTATGACAACTGACGACGTTGGCGACGTAACACTAGGTCGAGGTTCTTCTATTGAGGTTCTCTCGAAGGTTCTAAAATAAACTGTCCCGAGTTCTCGAATTTTCTTAACAAATAGGGGACATACGCTTTGTGGTGCGCGCGGCCCGGAGTCTCATGGAGTCTTCTAATGTGTACTATGTGTGGACTCTTTTCGTCGTATGTAGAGACTCTGCGGTGTATCTCACCGGTTTTGGATCTTGAGTATCTGATACTTCGTCATGACGACGACGTAAACAGTAAGGCGCTATTTGGTTTGCCGTGGCAATATGCATCTTTTTATGTGTTAGATACATGAGGGAGTTCATCATATACGTATTTAAGGTACGTGTTTCGTTGTATATGTAGAAAGGTGATTCTACACCTGTATAAGAAATACGCCTTTACCCGAAGGAAAACAAGCAAAACCGGAGCAAAACCCGGGCCAGGATGGGGCTACAGAATTAATGTACACAACCGTGCCAAAGTTGAGTATACATAAAACTAAATTAATATGAGCCACAAGACAACACAATCAAGCAAGAAGAAAGTTTTTGAAATTGTTATAAGTTATTTAAAAAGTACTACAGCAATGGCGTGATAAAGTACAAGACGGATTTAACTTTTATTAAAATCAATAAATTATTTTACATTGTAGAAGAACTGGTGCAGGAGGTAGTTTTTAACCGCGGGTTTGAAGAGATTAAATTTCATAATATCCTCTATATTCTTGGGCAGGGAATTACATTACTCGTATACAGAACGGTCCCCTAATGATATGGTCCTTTTTGGCAAAGAGTGGTTGACACTCTAGGGCGATGATTATTATTAATATTGCGAGTATTGTGTTCATGAATGAGACTGTTTCGTATGAAGCAACGGTGACACTTCAGTAATTCGGTCTTAACAAACATGACCGTTTCATAAATCTAAATGCAGGGAAGTGTTAAGATATTTAATTCCTTGAATAAAGGTTTACAAGAGTTTCGGGGGTGAGATTTACAAATTATCCGAACTATCCTCTTCTGAATTCTGAAAGTTCGAATACTCGGACCGGAATTGCCCCAGAAGGTAATGCCGAAACGTAAATGGGAGTAAACGTTTGCAAAATATACGCAACGGGAAATACGTGGACTAACTATGTTAACTAAGATTCGGAATGCGTAACACA
>NNCF01127323.1:710461-780460 GCA_002313205.1 Laupala kohalensis
TTGTATTCGTAACAGTTTTTAATTGTGTTCCGTTTAAAGAAAGAGAAACCTCGGGTAAAGATTTTGTGATACTATTGTGAAATGACATAGACACTGTTTTGTCAGTGTTTACAATGAGACGATTTTCGTAGAACCAAGTCGAAAGGTTGGACTAAACGTTTTGAGCGTTGGCGTAGTAAATTAGTGTCATCAGCCAAAAAAACCATTTTGCAATCTCATGTGGATGATGAGATGTCGTTCACATACTATAAAAATAGAATAGGACCGAGTATTGAACCTTGGGGTACTCCGCAAGTAAATGGCTTTGTTTCTGAAAGACAACAAAGTACTTTATTTTTAGTATAGGGTATTTCGACCTGTTTTCGACCTATCTTTTGAATGAGAAGTTAGCCATTGATGTGGAAGTCTACGAATGCCTAAAGAATGCAATTTGGAAATGAGAATTTTGTAATCGGTGACATCGAATGCTTTGGATAAGTCAAGGAAAAAACCTGAGGATTTTCTTCACGGTCAAGAGATGTGGTAACATCATTTAAGAAAGAAAATATGGCGCTTGTATTAGAGAAGGATTTCCTAAAACCGTGTAGTATTTTTCCATATTTATTCCCGCCACGTATCGACATCTACAAACAACATCCCCTGCATTCATGTTTCTCGATTTTTTGGTATAAGAATTGAGAGATGTACTGTATTATCAGAAGTGTTAGGTTCCATCATACCTTTGGACGTGGATGTTCGTAAGAGTAATATTTCACTTTTATTCAGTTACAATTTCATCCGCATCACACATCACATTTCATATTATACGTATATTCAACAACAAAAGATGTCCGTATAACTCCACGGAACGTAGAGTATTGAATAACCATAGTCGGACCAGCCGTGATTATTTCATGCGATTTATCACGCTCTTTCCACTATTGAACGTTGCGGAATATTTTATAAACAGTATCCATTTAAAATCGGACATTAAATGGTTCACAATACAATCCTTTAAAATCTTTGCAAAAACTTTTGAAATTGATTCGATTGTTCAAATAGTTATAAAGGTAGTTCTTTAGCTTCCACTGAATTGGATCAAACTTAAAACGATTTTTGAAGTATTATCAGAAAGGCTCACTACTCATCGTTTTCCAAGATTTAATTTTTCTCCATTCTGCGGTTGATTTCAAATGGATCTGTTTAATAATTCCACCACACAGAGACAGACACAGACTAATATTTTAGGGGTCATGACAAAAGAATATATTATTGGGCATAGTATGTTCCAGAAAACATACGAACCTCAGAAAAAAATTGAAAATTCTAAAGCAAATCGTAAGTTTAGGTCATCGAAGTGTTAATTAATGTGCAGTTCGGTACAGTCACCCCCTACTTTCGAGATTAGTTTAAAATTTTTGTGCGAAAGGTGAAAGTAATAGATGCAAAACTTTTATTCTGTTTAAAGATGCAAAAATTTTATTCAAATTTTTTATGTACATTTAATTTTTCAAGGGCAAGAATAAGATCATGCGCGCATCCGCGGGAGGCCCTTAAATTCTAAAGAATTATTCTATTAAACGAAAAAAAATCTGTACCAAATCTAAACTTCATAGAGCATAATTTTATGATCAAAACTGATTTATGCAAATTCTCCAACTTCGAGTACACTATGAAATTTTTGACGAACTCAAGTTCCAGCCACGAATTCTCCGCTCTACCAGGGTCTCTGTAAATCTTGTCTCCGGAATGTTCGTTCCTTTTGTGAAGTAAACCTTCCTAATAATACAATTAATATTGCTGATGTCGATGGTCAAGGGAGTGAAAAAAAGAAACATACTTGGAAGCGGGAATTCTGGTTGTCAAACAAATACCGCACAATTGGTAATGATGATAATGAAAGATATATTTTCGATTCTAATCTCGATTCATATTTTTTTGCCTCGATTCCAAATTCGTTTCCGATTCCTGAAAACACGATTTCAGAATAATGGTAAATAGCAAATTGTCAAATGTGACGAGTCAATCATCTTATGGTCTCCGCTTGATTACAAATGGCTTAGGAACAAACTGGTGGTAATTCTCAAATGCGTTCAAGCGTTCAAATGCGTCAACGTCTTTCAAAATCATAAACTCTTTTCCGCGTCTAGAAACTTATTCTCTGTGGGATTGGAGGCGGGGGATCATGACTCCCTTGAGATCCCCCCCCTTGCATCCACATTTAATTCTCATCTGCTCACGGCGCGAGAGAGCCATAGAGCAGTCGCGACAACCCAACCAAAGTCGACCTCATAACATTTTAAAATCAACTTAACATTGAGAAGATAATCCTATATTCAAGTCAAGAAATCTGCCACGGAATGTGCTGAATACGCCTTGAGTTGACTGAAGATTTTCCCCATGTGCTTCTAGTAACAGAAAGAGAGTCGTGAAATTATTTCTATGAAGCCCGAGGTGTTTTTCAACTTCTATTGGAACATCCTCTGTAAATACATTGTCTTCTTCATTTTATTTTCCTTAAGAAAAGAAATAGAATTGTTCGTTTCTAATCGCTTTTTTTAAATTCAACAATAAACATTATGAATGTAAAAATTAGATATTTTTGATATTTCTTCGGTAAATTACTTCATAATATTTAGAAGCTGGAAAAAACCTCTAGTAATTTTTGAAATGATGTATCGGGGGGAGTATGCTATGTCCACTCGAATATTCATTTATGCTTGCCGGTAACAATCCAAACATTTTTTTTATTTCCGTAATTGTGATGATGGGATATTTGAAATAGTTCTGACTTAGTACGGCATTCCAATAGTAGTTTACATGGATTGTATTTTTAAGTAATTGTACTTTCCCTCATATCTAGCCGTATCATATCACAGCAATAGAGAAAAATTTGATTTACAATTCTAAATATATGACTTTTCCAAATCATTGGAACGAAAATACATGCCTAATAATTGATCATTTATCCGTAGGATTTGTGTATTCTTTAATTAATATTTATTTTACTGACGATGATTATTGATGTTATTAATCATTTCTTCAGGGTTCTTGGCCACACTTGCATATATTGTAATAATATTGATGACGTGGTAATAAATTAAAAGATTTATTAACTATATCAATGAATCGGTTAGTTTATTTAACTATCATTAAGACGCCGTGATTGTGTACCAATCTTTTAATTTATGACCAAGCCTTCAATGTTATTAACTGATTGCAAGATTAAAAATGTAGACGCCTAAGCGATTTTTAAATATTCGATCCCATTTTAAATATCCGATAAATACTCGTTTTAAATATGCGATTACCCAAAACAATAAATGTTGTAGTATCACTTTGTACAGATCATTGCTCGAAACCTCTTGTCACTTTTCCATTTTTTTTGTCATGTTACAATTGTATTTCGTTCTTTATGCTTTAACAGCCCGAGAAAGACGCAAGTTAAAGCAAGATTCTTGTAATTATTTAAATTTCCTCTCACCGTTGTCCTAAAATTTCTGTAAATTGTCGACACCCTTTCTCAGTGTGTGCTCTTCATAATACGCCAGGATAAATACAGATGCCAATCTAATGCCGATTCATAGAAGTGTTCTGGAAACTAATCTATGAATGATACACTATAAATAAGAGCGAGATACGCGTGTAAAGGGGGGTACCGTTCCGCATTTAGTATAAAATGCGGGCTCGGAGGGGCTCGTTAACCCCTGGACGAATAACAAGCGAGCTTTCGACGGAGCGAAAACCCAACCACAATTCTATAGCCCAGCATTCTATAGTCCGCTCCATCCTTTCCAGACGTCATGCCGTGGCATCCAGTCAAAAGCTGCTACACCCGGTGGAAAATTTAACTTCAAACACCATTCTTACGATCAAGCACTCTGTGAGTCACTGATGTCATCACTACCGGTTCTGCGAATCGACTGATATAGGCGGCAGCATCTGACCGTAAATTTACTAAGATTCTGCCGACACGAGTAAAATGCCCACGAGTGTACAGTGAGAGGAAGAATCAGTAATCTCGCAATGCGGGCACTGGCTCTCATATTTCATATGGTCTTTAGACTTCTTCAACATTACTATTCTTTCGCCGTGAGTTCTGTAGCTTGTGTCTCAGAGAGAGAAACATTTCATCTGAGCTTTCGTCACGTGCCCCTGCAGCCCGTCGTGCGCGCCTCCACCCACGCACTAGTAGCGCTCGTGTTGCGCCCCGCCCCTCACCTTATGTGCCCTTGCCCAACATTTCATGCACAAGGATCTCTCGCAGGTGGGTTTTGCGCTCACGCCCGAAATTCTGAAACCTCTGCACAGTAAAAGCTTCGTTGTTTTGCAAAAACTCTTCAAGAGCTACTCTATCGTCGTTCCGTTTCTCATTTCCCTTTCATTAGTTCTCTCCACTAGCGTCCTACACCATTACGTAATGCCGTATTTAATGTACTACGGAAATGCCACCTTAATAACGCGTTCATGACCAAAGAATTTTTAATATCAAATCAAACGACTCTATTTTTCATCAACAGACATATATTTACTCTAAAACACGAATAAATAAAATAACATACACATCGTTTCTATCCTTTTTGTGGATCATCTTCCAGCAAATTGACAACTGTTTGATTGTATATTAATTATATGTGCAGGTGCAAAATATGACTAATTCTGCAAAGAATTTTTATTTTCGAATTAAATGGTGTTGATTTCTCACTCCTAGCTGTACACAAATCAGTGTGAAGATAATGCATACATACATAATCAACATTTCATGGTATACTGACGATATATTTCGTTATATTGCGAAATATTTCATTGTAATTATCAAATAAGACATTAATTTTGAACAATATTTATTTACTTGAACACATTTTATTATATTAAAACAGTTATTAAAAATTTTATGTTATTTACTCATATTTTGAATGAATTACTAATTATAAAAATCAATTCTCCAATATTACTGTTTTTACAAGTTGCATAACATTAAGACATAATTGACAATTAATCAATAAAGTGTTCTTTGAAGAATACTTGTTCATTGTAATATGACGTTTCAATCTGCTATATTATAATTTGCTCTTGTTCTTTGAGATTTAAATATTTTAAAATCCTTCAAAAACAAACTATTAAATTATCAACGCATCATGAAAAACAAACCGTGTCTAATAATGCTAGCTTCTGCAAAACATTTTTTACTGTATTTACCGTACTGCACTAATTTGTACTCGTGACTATCTTACAACGTATTCTCAAGAGTTTTGTAGAATGCGTAAAACGAAAACAACTGTACCAACAATAAAAAAGAAAACAAGTTATGGGCACGCCGACCCACTCCGTGCGGCAAACATATTCAACGTACGTACGATTTTTGGGATGATTCTGGGAACTTGGTAGGCTGCCTCGTCTAATTATAGCTTTGTTGACTATATCACCTCTATGTTGCACAAGATATGCGACTTTTATTCGTTCATTGTTAGTTCTCTTATTGCCTTTCGAAAAGTGAGTCGCGAGTAACACCGCACTTAGTGAAGAATGCGCTAAATCACGTCTTTTCGCCGCATAGAGTACTATACGCGTCTACTCACGTTTGTATTTTTCACATCACTTGCAATGCATTCCTTGCCATGAAAGTATTATTTGCATATTCTTTATCAATGTTTTCATCATTATCGCACTTTTCTTATCAATCTTACTTATTTTTCCTGTCAGATTTCTAATAATAAGTCTCCACGTTGATATTTTGTGTATTATTTGTGTATTACCATGTTTCAGTTTTATACCTAAAAAAGAGTTAACTTTTTAAGTTTTGGACTGTACATTAGGTTAATATGTCCCTAACAAAGATATATTTCGAAAAATTATTGTTACTTCAACCTAGATGAAACGAATTCTTCCTCGTTACAGCATTTGAAACACAGTCGATGTTTTGAGAGCAGGAAAGAAAATACTAATGAAATGATACATAACTCGAAGCTGCCCGGCCGATAATGAAGCAAATTTCCTGTCAAGAAATCCGTATACATTTTACGGAACTCAGTGTTTGTCAACAATGATAAAATAATACGAAAAAAGGATCGTTTTATTTTCAGTTTCGGTCTTCTTAAATTAAAAATTGCAAATCCTCTAATTGCAGATCCTCTTCAAAACTGACGAAAATTACTTTCGCATAGTATGCTAGAAAACCCCAAATTAAATGACTGATCTGCTTGCCAAATTCGATATAACATTTCGTGTGCTTGACGGATGAATACTTGTGATAATTTTGGGGAAGTTAAAAGGATGAAAAGCTTGTAATCAGATTCGAGCCAACTCCGTTCTGCAGCTGTGCAGTCCTCCGCGCAAATTAATCCGCATTGTAATGAAAAATGAACAAGGTATTTCCTATAGACCTCGGGTTGGATTGGTAAGCACACCGTAGGAAGCAAATGAGTGGCACAGAAGTTTGGGAATCTGCAAGTGTAAGCAAACAGAGTACGGTCTTTGATTTATTCTTGGTTCGTTGCAATTTTCACATAGCTAAACGCAATAACACTTCGTTCTCCATGTGTGAGGTAAACAAGATAATATTTGCACAACTGTCTTAACACATGCACGAGTGAAACACAAAAACCTACAATATTATTATACTTTCGATGAACTGATCCATTTCATCGCTTAAGAGGTTCTATTTGCGTTGTACATATTTTACGACGAATAACTGCTTCAACTGTTTAATAAAGTTCGTAAACTCAAAGTGAATCCTCTCATGAACATAGAGTGCTATAAAACTTTGAACTATATTCTACATAATACCCCAAACATGAGTCTATCAGTTGTCCCATATCAAAATTTCAGTTCTGTGATCAGTGATGAAAGTACGAGAACGTTTTCTTCAGTTTCTCAGTAAGCAGCACACCCATGTACGTGGGGTTGCATCTCTCATAGTCCGTTGCATGGACGTGCAGGATGGATATGCATGGAATCTGGTCTTCTCATAAATTAGTTTCAACTTCATAATCAAACTTTTCATCCACCACAAAATTATTGACCTTCGCGTTAAATTTTTTAGAGTGTTTAAATTTTGGAATTACTAAAATTGAAACGGTTCCATTCGATCGTAGAACTTCAAAGTACATTCGTAAAACGTACCTAATTTTTCCTCTAACAAAAAAAAGTAGAAATAATCTTCCAAATTCTGAAATCAATAACTGACTTGAGACTTGAAAGAATTTGGAAAAAATTACAACGTTATAAATACGATGTAAGAATAGTATTTCAAATTCAACGTCACACGTATTTTCTCATTGATTATGATTGGAAAGTATAGGAGGTTGAAGATACATTTTTTTTAAAATTATTTTATAATATGTAAGTTAACAAGAAATTATACTTGTATTATGTACTAGCAGAACTATCCACGAAGACCTCTAATGACCTCGACGTTGATGAGCCCTAAAATCTCACAAAAAATCTACCCACTTTGTTCTGGCTTTGAAAGGAATCTTAAAGCAACCAGTACTGGACATTCTAGTATTAAAATACCTATCAACCAATCTGGATGTTTTTAGCTCATTTTGCCCGGCCTTTCTTGGGATTCTTATATATCATTCTAAATTCATGAGTTAGTTTCCATATTTCTCTACTTTTATAATATTGTAGAGTTGGCAGATTATTCATCACAAACAATAAAAGACAGAGAGACAAAATCTTTTATGGTTTGATTCCTCATATTAAATTTTTACTTTTGTTAATTTCAAAAATTAAATACGACGAAGAAAACCTACAAAAATATTTACAGAGTTTTCAGTACTGTATACTTATATGTACGTAATGATAAGTTATTTTAAAACTCAGAAGGCATGTACATTTTACTCAGAAATGAACTCAGCTCATAGTTAAGACATATGAATTCTTTAGTTTTGATTTCACTGTTGGGTTATGTACATGAAAAACCTTTTCTTCAAATCCTTTAAATTATTTTACTTCTACGATTTGGTCACGTAGATTTTAAGATCAGTAACTTTCGACTCACGTTACGCAATTGATCCCTGGCGGATCCACTAGCAAGCTTCATAGTCATTAATGCGAGTGAAGATTGACATCTACTGATTAGCAGCCAATTTTAATTATTTTTATGATCTTGTAATTCATCAATGTGGCCCATGCTTTGCATTTTAAATGCGATAATTCTTAAGAAGAGTCCATTGCCATTTCAAATAATTCTATCGATTACTTTTTCTGATTCCCACAGCACAGACTTTCCAAATAATAATAACTTGTATAAGTATAGATTAATATACAGGGTGAGTGCATAAGAATGAACACCTTAATTATCACCTAAACGAGTGACGATATTGAAGTGCGGTTTTTATTAAGATACTAGCAGAACTACGAACTGCGGAGTTGCTCCGGATTTGTAAAGAAATCTTAAATATTTCTGGACATTCTTGTATTTCAACACCTGGAATTTTTAGCTCATTTTGCCAGGCATTACCCGGGTAACGGGGTTCTTATATAAGATTCTAAATTGTTAATTTAGTTCTCTTATTTGTCTACTTTCGTATTATTAAATTTACCACGAAACCGTGAAAACGATTCTTCTCCACTATAGAGTAAAATATCGAAAAACCCAAAATTCCGTTTCTGGATATTTAAATTAGCACTATTAAGGTACAAAATTAAGTTGATATCTTAATTAGTTCGTGAGATATAAAGCTAAAATTAAAAAGTAATGAAAATTGCGGTGGGGCGGATTTTTGAAATCTTCAGTAGACAGTGCTCTTCCCAGAGTTTGAAGCTCAAGTGTGCCAATTTTCATTATTCTCGGATTAAAACAGAATAAATGACATACACACACCGCACGAGACAGTTCTTTATGAGATATGGAAAAAAAGACATGAGGCTAATCATTTCACGTTATAAATAGTTCATAGCAATTTTTGGTGCAGAAATATTGACACTTTTATTGCTTTATTAAATCCAACTACGATGGTTGTAAATAAAGTAGTAGCAACGTAGCCCAGAAAGTCGCAGAACATTGGGCATGCCCCATCAGGATATCGGAGCAGTGAGGTGGCGCTGTTGCTGATGTGTAGAGTGCATAAATCCGTCGATCCATAGAAGGGGTAGTTGCTGCGAGGCGTTGAAGTGCACAGTGTCGTTTCTACCGCTCTAAATCCTGTTTACAAAAAGTGATCAGCGGTCGCGGATTTAAATCGGGGTAGGTCGTTGCAAAAATGCATCGCAATGTTATCAAGGATTATCTGAAGCCTGTAGCGAGAATTCGTTACCGTATACGACGGTTGTACGATGGGTCAAAGCGTTCAGTGCAGGTCGGACTGAGACTGCGGATTTGCACCGCACAGGTCGACCATCCATTTCTCAGCATCACGTTGACATCGTGAGTGGTATTCTTTTCATAGACCATCAACGGACTGTCCGAGGATTATCCGTAGAAGTTGGGCTCAGTCATTAATCGGTGTGGCACATATTGTCTTAACACTAGAAAAAAATTGCTTCTCGCTGGGTTCCACATCGACTCACTGGCGTACAGAAATAGCACCTTTATGCACTGGCTGGTATCCACCTCGACAGATACCGCAATGACATCAGACATCCTGACCGACCAGTAAGGCGCTCCGTCGTTGACATCAACAGACAACACCTTGCCAACGGTATCCTACGGCTTCCTGATACCTCGCAAATGACTTAGCTGGTGATTATATGGAAGGAATGTAATGTAATTTTACTTGTACGTTCATTAAAAATGTTTACAGATATATTGCCATTACTTTATTTACAACCCTCGTATTTTTTATCGTAAGGTCTGACCACCGTTTTTTTATAAAAGCTAATAGAAATGACAACAATTCAACCATTATTGCAGAATACGGTGAAGTAATATTGCATCCTAAGATGAATACATCAAATACTGGCAATGCCAACCCACGTTCTTCATATTGGCCTTTTTTTTTAGTTTTGTTGTAAATATTTTGGGGGAACAAAAACTGGATTTCATCGTTCTCGATAGAACGTTCCATCATGTAAATAAAAAAATAGAATCAATCACGCATTAATATTGCCTTGCAATGCAAAACCTTCCTCTATAAATAAAGAAAAAAATTATTTTCACTTGTGTTCTTTCAGTCATCTGTTAAGCAAATTATCAATTCCTCGGCTCCAGCCAGTCAAGGCAAACGAGCCAATAAAATATATTCATTAAACAGGAAGTATTGAAATCCTTTCTAATGACTTTTCTATTATTGCAAACTTGTCCCGTTCATATCTCTCGCACACCTGTGCTCATTTCATGCCAGGACTGAATGTCAATAACGCGACTAGCGTGTTACACATTTAACTTCTGAGCAGTATCTATTCATCTGTACGCGTACATTGTGACTGGAAAACAGAAAGAACCCGTGTGAAGTGTTGAGTGAAAACGGTCATGATTGTGAACTGGACTCTTCAGGGCCATGTTTGGTGTCTTATGTCATATTTTTGTCGTTTTTGTCTGCGTTAATTTTAGTTCATGATTGATAGGAATAATTATAAAACAATTTTGTTTGCTGATTATTTTTAATAATCCATCATTTTGCAGGCGTTAACACTAATTGATATTAAATCATCCACTTTCACACAAGTTATCTGTAACACATCTGCGAAATGTTCTGAGACTTGTCCGATACCCGAAGCAGGTTTTAACCAGTTCCGTTACAAATGAAAATTGTCTGTATTTAATAAAATACATTCTTAATAATACTAGGTATTGAATTACGTATTTCATGTGCGGATGAAAACGTTTCGGATATCACAATATGAATTCACACGACCACAACATGTTTCACAGGGCCACTAACAAAATTTCGAAAACTTACTAATTGATGTTTACGGAATATTAATTTTTTCTTTCTTCAGTTTGTAAAAGCATTTCTCTCATACACATCACAAATTGCTGTGGCAATGAATGGTATTCTACTCTATTCCTTAACACGGATTTCGTCATCTGAACAATCACGCTCAAGAGAAACGTAGACTTCCCATATAGAAATAGAACAAAAATGAAACAAATCTACAATCATACCTTAATATTGAATTACAGTATTCAAATCTACAATCGTACCTTAATATTGAATTACAGTATTAATTTGAAGAATATGTTTGTTACGAACTAATAACCATTCGTCGTAAAACAAACAATATATAGGGGGGGCTTGTATGTTTCAACAAGCATGAGATGGTTATGTATGATAGGATTCTTTTATGGACACGCTTCGGATCAACAAATTCACATTTATTATATCACAATATTTACACACATTTCCTTAAATCTACATATACTGTATGACAAACTTGACATAGAAATAGCAAATTTGATGTTGGTCGTTGTGTGCGACCAACGCTCTGTGAAGAACAGTTTCAACAGAGTTTTAAATTATTATAAATATGAACCTTTGTTCACATAATATTCCCCTTGTATCCCGTTTCCCAATTTATGCAGAATTACTAAGTTGGACATTGGCAAATATGAAGTGGGATTGTTAAATCTCCACACACAAAAAAGACCCTCCGTTCTCGAGTTTTCGAGAACGCCCCCCAGACATCAACGAATTGATAGTTTACAAATCACCTGCTTTAATACATTATAGTTGGCACCTGCTTTAATACATTATAGTTGGTTTATATAAAACCTTAAATAAGTGCAGGATTTTGAATCCATCGGGAGGATTTCCCAATGTGGTCCCCACTTGCGAGAAATAACAGTTTTGCATTAGATCTTGCGATTCTGAATGCGAATCTCGTTGTTACGAGAATGTATACTTATTGAAGTGCTTGTGAGTAGCCTTCTCTCCGCTGCCGAGGTTGCGTTGACCTGGTCTTCCGTGGAGNTGTCTTCCGTGTAGTTCAGTAGTGTAGTTTAACTGGTCGACTCGATGTTCCGGCTGCCTTCGGATGCTTGCTCGAGGTCTTCCGCTGGAGTGCTGATGTCGAACCAGAATGGCAGTGATGTTTGGTGAACATTCTGCTGTAACTTAGAAAATGTTATGAGCATTTATGCTCGTAGTTGCTTGGCTGCGTGCGTTGCACTATACGATACATTAGCACAACAGTAGTATGATTTCATTTGTAGAAATCATTGTCCAAAAAGTTCTTTTAGCAATGAAACGCAAGTTTCATCGCATCACACTATACGTAGAATAGCACAACAGTTTAAACTTCATGTCACGGCGATACGTGACCCTACGCTGCGCCGGCGACGACGGAATGGATGGATATTATGCCTGAAGGCAAATAATCTTGAGAGTCCCTAATCAGTAAAGTCACAATCAGTAGTCTGAATCGAGGTTTAGTTTAGAATGAAACATGAGTTTCATCGTATCGCACTATATGAGAAGTACGACAGTGTAAGTTTAACATAACGACGTAACATGACGCTATGCAGCGACGTACGACGATGTATACTAGAATGAATGTTTTGCCCGAAGGCGTATAAGCTTGAGACACACGACGACGGAATGTATACGACTGGAGATCGAGTCGTTGTGTGCAGCTGTATTTATAGCTTGCACATGGANTGGAGCTTGCACAATGAGTACGTTCAGTATAGATAGCTTCGATTGTATCAAAGTTCAGTATCGATAAATATCGATCACATAAGCATGGAGCTTATAGCTCAAAGAGCGCCTATATTCAATAAATGTCTACATAGACGATGAATGTTTATACACAAATACAATTGTTATAGAATGTTTATAATAATTAAATACATAGTAAACAATAATAATAAATAAAACCCCTTACAAACGTTTGGTTTGTAACAATGTTAAAAAACTGTACCAAATACCCTACCCTTGTCAGTACACTTTGGCGAAGCCTTTTCAACGAATGTTTCATAACCAAGCGAATCAGATGGTCATGAACTACATGAATCTTGAAGATGTATCATTATTTATTTTCGTTAGTTCCTCTGGTACGTATTACCAGCTGGGTTATTTCAAAGTTGAAAACAGTGCCCCGCGCTTGCGTAGCTGTTTCCTTGATCTTGGCGATGCGTGTCTTGCTTTGCAAGATGTCTTTGAAGTGACAAAGCTACTGTTACATGCTTGAGTTCTCAGTTGTGCAGGGTATCAGCTTGTGGCTGCTACGTTTCCTAGTGGAAAGGATCCAGCGATTCGTTGAGTGGTTGGTTGTAACGGCGTACGGATGCGTCTTCCCACATGTGAGATAACGTCAGAGCGATAGTGATTAACACGTCCTGGCTTCAATATTATCTGGTTTGACGTAGTACTAAAAGCATAAAATTGAGTTATAATTATCGATCCTTCGAAACATTTTATATCAGATAATGAAGTGAAATATTTTTATCTCCTGTATGGGATGTATCTCAGGTCTTTCGGAATTTAGATCTGGGTGGAAATGGTGTACAGTTGTGGAAGGCGAACGGGTGGTGTAGTAGTTAACATCCCTGCGATCAAAGCAGGAGTCCCATGTTCGGTTCCCGGCTCGTCGCCGTTTTCACCTGACCGCAAGTTATCAAATAAAGTGAAAAATCTCAATTCAAAACAGAATTTGGAGTTTTGCCTGTATGTTGCCTTCCACATACACCTTACGTAGAAGGAGAAACCGATCCGGTGAGAACGATTAAAATAGAAGCGTACGCAGGTGTTATAAGTAGATGCACATATTCTGCACTGCCCATTCACATTCCTGGACACGTGTTGATAACGAGGCAGTCGTCGAATGTCGTATGGAGCAGATGATTCTGCAAATGTAATTCTATTTCAAACCTTCAGACGGTTTCAATCGGACAATAAATCCGGAACCAGTCCCGGTTCTACATTCCTCATATGTTTATCAGATGAGTTCTTGTTTGGAAGACCTGTGCGTCGCAGTGTTCGAAGAATGTGCAGTATGCAGCTACTGCCATGTTGACCGCAAGCAAGTGAATGTCAAGGTGAGCTCCATCTCACATCTTATTGCAAAAAACGAAAATGTCGCGTGGCTTTGACCCTGACCTGGAACAGAGAAAGTATGGACGCTCCATCTACGCGCGCAAGTCGCTGCTACTAGTCGAACCACAGAAATCTTCGTCTTGGTGAATGTAGGATAAAATAAGCTTAATTTGGCACATCTAGTTTTCATATAGATTCTTTTTATACAAAAAAAAATTAAAATAGTTAGTTAATGTTTTTTGGAAAGTACTCTGGCTTCCCCTCTCCCCTAAAGACTATTCAAGGTCAGGTATGCGGACTGAACGTCGGCACTGTACGCAATCTGTCACAGCTAAACATTGCTAATTGATATATTTACAATATTTTTGCTTAATGGAAAGTCCTTTTACATTATCTCATTTAATTTACGAGGGTTTCTTTCAGGACTTATCGTTATTACCATTATTATATTCTGTTCTTCTACACTTGATATCATGAGGAAAAAGATGGATCTTAAAACCAAGCTCCTGCACTCCATTTATTTTCTATGATACCCAGAATCCATAGAAACGTTATACAAATGTTCACTAAACCTCTGTTTTATCAAAATATCATTGAACTGTATAAACATATGCGGATCAATTTTAAATATGATTTAACTATGTATTACAGCTTCACGGTATTTCCTTTATCAATTCACAAATAACTAGGATTTTAATAAGTTTAGATGAAATTTGGAAGCTTGCCCTACCGCAGTCAGCCACATGTTTATAAAAAATTAAAATCGAAGAAAAATAAGATTCGTTAAGATTCATTCTTACTAAGTTAATCTCCTCAATGATTCGCACTGTTTTCTCGGAGGCATCCACGGCTGGAGTCGTAAGGTACTTGGCTATCCGGTTGACGCCACGTCTGGTAGTTGTCGCTTGCTGTTTCGACTGTCATGCTGCAGTCTTGTTCAGTACTGACTTCGCCAGATTGCCTTCTCAACCATTGGTATAATCAGTTCTGAAGAAAGTTGCATCAAGCAACAATTACCAGAAGCGGCATAAAGCACTCAATAGCCAAGCTTCATACACAGGGTGCTTTATTTCCGTTTTTTTGTTCACTATGATATTGACTATTGTACTTAAAATTATCATGCATGTTTTGCTTCCGAGTTGGTGAAAAGATGTTATCACTTATTTGCTAGTTGAAAATGACAACTAGTCTGAAATAGAAACCGGAATCTCCTGTGCTGATCTGAGTAGCGACGCAGCGTGTCCAGTAGACGATCCGGAGTTCAATTCTCAGACCTTTTTACTTGGATTAAGTTACTACGCATATATTTCTTTCGAGCATTTTTATTTCGTGAATACGATATGTGGTAACTGCGGTCAGATGAAAATAGTGACAAACCGGAAATGGAACCCAGGATCTCCGGATTTGATCACACGGGTGTTAACCGCTACCCCATCCGTTCACCTTCAATAACTGAACACCATTTCCACCCACACTCCGGAAGACCTCGGACACATCGCTGGGAAGTTACTACGTTTAGTAGCGTACGTCAGTTTTTTGTTAGCTCATTTTTTGACACCCGTGTAATTTACTGAATACATTATTCTTCCATTTGAAAAAATAGCGTACTCCATACCTCGCGTTCATAGTCGAGTCGCTTCTCAAGAGGGCGTATCGGCGCGTGCCTTTGCGTAGGCGAACCTCGCGTGAGTGGCGCACGCTCCTCTCCAAGACTCGCGGCGCCGCGTGCCTCTTGAGGGAACAAGCGCTGCCGTGGAGAGTAGTGTCAACAAATGACGATCACCCAGCGCCGCCACCAACGCGGAGCCGTCCACTCCAAGTTTACCTTATATTGGCGGTTCCACAAATTCCCCAGTTCTCGAGTGCCAAGACAAGTATTGTCAGGAAACTTTCTCTTAGTTGAGGAGAAACAATGTGGGTTCCAATTTATTTTCGTATTACAAAATATTTCTGTAAAATTGTGAAATATAATTGTGTAGCGTATTATGTTAGTCATAGTACAGTGGACTCTTAATTTTTGGAGGAGCGAATTATTCGGCAATATCTATCTAACACAAAATGTATTTTCAACAACTCTACATTTTTTGTGTTGAGAGTTTTGTGAATCAGAAGGGTTTACTGATCTGAATTAAAAGAGGAACACTACAGAAATAAAGTTTCAGACGTCTGTGAAGTTAATGGAACCACTATTACAAAAACTAAAAACAAGAGTGAAATTAAGTTTTAACAGAAACTTACAGTTTCGGTGAGTAGAAAGTTTTAACAGAAACTTACAGTTTCGGTGAGTAGAAAGTTTTAACAGAAAAAAAGTGTCTTTTTTTTTGCGTTTCATTGTTCCCCTCTCCCAAAGAACTGTGGTTTCGCAATGTCAGTCTCGCAATGTTGTACTCTTAAGCATAATTTTGTCAAGTTTTAATATACAGGCAAGTGTTAAATCAGTGATAATTAGACAATGTTTTATTTTTCAATAACCTATAATATTTCACGAATGACTATAGCTTGTATTTTGTATTAAATACTGACCTGAGGAATAATTTTCAACTTTATCTTATTCCCGTAAGGAATCGTTAGATGACTAAATCGTAGGGTGATAATTGCACATTTACTATAATTGTTAGATTGCTTTTTTTAATTTATTATTTCTTTGTTTAAAATAAGATTATTTTGAATGGTTACACGAAGAAAGATATTTCTCTCCTCAATAAAGAAAACAACAGTAAGATAAACTTGTGCATCGTATTTAATCAGTTTAAAGAAGAACTGCGGAAGGCACGTGCGTAGGAAAACGAAATCAGATGGAAAATTCCACAATTATCCTTTTGAACTCACTTATGGAAAATTACTAAAAGGTGTTATGAAGGTTATTCACAACGCAAAGACATCAAACCACTGGAAGGAATAAGTACATATTTTTCGTCGAGTGGATCAGGGTCGTCAAATATTACACATTAATAAAGAAGTGTTAGACCTTCTCTAATGTATGACGGAGAAGCTTGCTGAAGAAAGTTGGCAGTATTTTACTTGTCTCCTGTGATCAATGTTCTCAAAAGTGAAGAGTAGAAGCGCAGTTTTTTTTTCGCGAATCCAAGTATGAACTGTTTATTGTATTTTTCACTACTGTTAAAGCAATTGATAATTAGTATCCGTGATTAAAATTATCGAAATGTATTAAAACTGTTTTATATGATGACCTTCACGATTACAAAGATAGTTTTTGACTTCACTAAACGTTGACTATAACCACTTCACTATAGCAAAATTGACTTCACTATACCAGTGCACTATGCTTTTAATTCCGGACCAAGAATAAAATATTCGCACGGGTGTTTTGGTTGTAGTTTTATGGTTTACCCTTCGGTATAATATAAAAATAGTTATTTACTATCTAAAACTTTGATGACATCTTAATTAGTTCGTGATATTTCGCGAAAATCCGAAAAAGAAACTATTCACTGTAAATTCCGAATTTCAAGAAGTCGTATATTGGTGAGCGTCCTGCGAAACCAACATCTCGTCAAAATAAATTTCTTCTACAATTTTTACATTTATCTTTTAATGCTTTTTTTATGTAAGTAAATTTCAATCACAGAACGTTTTGTTAACAGATTTTTGACTTCGTCTAGTGTTTCATCAATAATGTAAATACACTTTCATGAACTTTCAAGGAATAAAGAGTAATAAAAAGACATTATTGAGATTAAAAACAAAACAAAAATACTAATATAAAAGGGTATATTTTCAATACACTCCGTCAAAATTTTAAGTTTGTTTCTTTAATATTTTTTCTCTGTGTTGATCAAAGTGTCATTCAATCAAGGCAACGTATCATAATGCACTTCCCAGCAAAACGCTTTTTCAGTAGTATTTACCACAATTACAATTTACGGTGTACCGAAAATCCGCTTTCGTCACACACGGTGTGCCCCTCGTGGGAGTGAAGTGCTCGCAAATATATTGGAGTGAAAGAGAAGTGAGCTGTGGCACGTGGTGAGCAACGTCGAGAGGCACGTGGCACTTGAGCTTCCACGCGCTTGTCGCTGAGAATTGAGCTATTGGTTCGGTTATTTGCCTGGACCACTCATTCCTAAGCCTTTTCTTTTTTTTCCTCTCTCTTGCAGTTTGGAAACCCCTCCTCCAAGTATTTTTGTGGGATATTTTCGGGTGAAATATCTTAGGAGTAACATATAGTCATGCTCGGTAGAAATTTAGATGTCGCTGGAAATTCATTATCGACACATGAAATTCATGGTGGTATGTTTCTCTAGTTCTTGTCTCATAATTCTTAAATTTGGAAATATCATTGGTTTCTTACCCACTCACACTCAGTCGTCATAGGGATTATTTTAAATAAAGACCATAATTTGTAAATTATATTGATTGCGGTACGTGACTAAAATTACATAAAATATCATCGTGCGTAGAACTAAAATATATTTTCCTTATCTTTGTTCATAATTATCTACTTCCTAAAATGATCTTAGACTTTTGAAAAACAACTGTCGTATGCTTAATTTCTTTATTATTGTATAGAATATTAATTCTTACTCATCTGAATCATCAGTTTAGACACGTCTAGTATATAATAAGAAAGTTGTTAGTAAAAAAAGAAAATAATATCTCTGTAACTCCCATTCAAAATTTAAAAAATAAAAAACATACGAATGAAAATTCGAGTGTGTGGAAAAGAATTCATTTTTCTCTCCGTAAGAAAAAAAAGACTTGTTGTTTTTTGCTCGAGCAATTTCTTTTAGTGCTTTATAGCTACTCTTTTCTTGACGCTGCTTCTGGAATGCAGCAAATGCTCTGCCTCGTAATGGTTGAAGACGTAATTGCTAATAATGTCTGTCGGCGCAACTAACAAAATAAAATAAAAAAAGTGCTCCGGGGAAGGAAGGAAGGAATCTGGTTTCTCCGATTGCATTTCATGTCGACTAATGTTTTGCTGACACTTGTCATCGTTTATTTTTCTCGTTCCATAGTTTGTCCCACGATAGAGGAATTCTGATTTCTCGATAGTATCTCTATTCACAAATTTAATTAATACGCCTTGTGATGAATGCAAAAATATTGTATATTTCCTTTCATTAATTCTCCGTTTTTCTATTTTTTTCATAATCCGTCGGGAATTTAATGTACACAGGTATTTTGTTAAACCACGGGATTTTTACAATTGTTCGTTGCCAATTTTGTTTTGATAGAAAAAGATAATTGACATTTTCGTATTGAAGTTTCAATTTATTTTTCTTCTGTCGATAATGACATCGTTCTCTTAATTTTGTGTTTTTATATTTTCAAAATTTAATGAATTGAAACTGAAAATTATGCATTATTTTATTTACTGTATATGCGTAAATTCAATTTTCTTTTTATCGCCAACACTATCAGTATTGATATTCAGGGGTGGAAATTTTCTAATGCCAGGTGCTACACATTGGGACTGCTCCCACAGACAGATGCAGGCCACATTTCCATGATGCCTGAAGAATGAGTCACCTACTGGATGTACCTTCTGAAAATGATTTTTTAAATATCAATTCATAAGCTAAGTAACTTTTTTTTATTCTCTTCTACGTAAAATAAGTAGAAACAAGAGTCAAAGCACGTGACCTACTTTGTTCCATGTTTGTGGATGAGTTATTTGTGGCAATATTAGTAGGAATACAATATAGGAAATAATAAAAATTCATTTGGGGGGGCATAAGACAATTTTGTTTATGCCCCTTCGGTCGCCACGAAGGTTCTAACACCGTATATAAATATATTTTCTTTTTCTGGTCCCGGAGTTATGCTTATCACATTTTCGTTCCGATTATTGAAACATTATTGATGTGTATTGTTTAAGAAAAAAAACGAGTTTTACCATCTGCTATATTCTCGTTTGCGATTATCTAGAACCTTTCCTAAATTAATTTATTCTGACACTTCTAGTATTATTCACATCCTTCACAAATTCACAAATTTTATTAACCTCCAAGTTTTGCCACAATTGATATTTTACATTTCAATAGATATTGAGCATACAGAATGACTTCTTTCAACTAGTCACCACAACTATTCCGACCACAATCCGACTAGTAGAACCTAATTTATTAAAAAATGTTGATCCGTTAAGAAACTGATTTATCACATTTGTAGAAATTTTTGCGCAGAAGAAGAGATTAATGGAAGATTGATATGGTTTGTAGTCGTCGTTTATGTGCATTTAATTCTACATAATAACAATTGTATTTCCCAAACACACGGTGATTCAACGCCCCCCAACACACACACGTTTTCAGGTTTTGGAGATATTTTCGAAAAAATATATTTAAAATATTGCAATGTCATTGGTTTTGTAGTACTCTATGGTAGAATAGCACCCAAGTAGTTGTCTTAATTAAATTATTGCTACAGAAATTAATTTCTGAGATGTCAATAATATTTTGAATGACAAAGGAAAACGTAATATGACCGATGAAAATGATATTTTTTACTGGGGAAAAAATTGTCCTTACCAAAATGTGCATAACACATCTCTAGTTAAAGATGAAAATAAAAAAAGAGGTGAGGAAATTTTGTCAAAATAACCGCCGCCATTGAAGCTTATAATCTTCTCGGGATCAAAAGCTTTATTTAAAACAAAGGACCTGGACTCCATATAATTTTGGGTAATTATCGAACATATATATAAATATAGTTGCAGGTTTTAATGATTGGAGGAACATAAATTAAATAGCATAATTTCTCCGAAACAATCATTTTTAAGGGAAAAATCAAGCATAAATTTCCCTACAAGGGTATAAGGTAATATTCAAAACTCCAGATATTTCGCTGTCTCGACATGACGGAATTCTTCTTTTGTGTGTTCTATATTCAACAATTTATTTCTGCAGTCTCAAAGCGAGCGAGATTACTCGCCTGTGTCAGAAGCTCTTACAAAACCTCGGGAGTCGGGAGTGTCTAGCCGAGCGACTCGTAATAAACGCGCAATGAAGCAACCCTACAAATTTATTCTACTCTACAGTAATATCACTTGCGAACGCCGCAGTCCAGATAAATGAGAGGTTCCTTCTTTCGCGAGACTGTTTCAGAGAGAGAGAGATGTTGGAGAGATTCTAAGCGAAGTGGAGAGCTCTTGGGTTACCTAACTATGGCGCCTAATTAAATGTAAACCAGCTGCAGCTACCTCTGAGACATCCGCCCACGCGCTGTAGCTAACAGACTGCGAACCTTGACGAATTCATTCCGTATAAGCTTATAATCGATATTCAAGTTTACTCGAGCTGCTGGGTTTCGAAGTGGAGAATTAATACCTCAATTAAGAAGAAGTGCGGATTTTTGAAACCGGATTACACTCAAAGATGACGTGGTAATCTGACATTGAAGTCTTGAATCTGACATTGATAAAGAAATGTTTATTTTACAAAATTCTTAAATATCACTAAGGAGTGAATGAATTTGTTTTGATTCAATAGAACGAATTGTCACATTTATAATTAGCTGCTTATGGATTTTGTTTCTCTGATAACTCTTTCTGTAAAATACTTGTTTTATTGAAATTGTATGTCTTTATGGTTTAAGTATTAAAATACAAGGAAATGTGTACTTTTGTTTCATTACAAAGAGGTAAAAGTTACAATTTTCCTTTGAGTTAAGCAACTTCATTAATGGCATATCAAAATATACATTTTTAAGATAATTATCATATTTGTTTACTTTCTTCTTCTGCATGCGCTTAAAACGAACCTTGAAAACAAGAACCAGATACTTAACCAAAACACTCTTCAAAATTTTTATTATTATTATTTTTGTTATTGCATTATGTAACCTATAGATTTTTATGCTTTGGTCGTTTTCAGAACTCCGTAGTGGTTCCGCTTTTGCATCACTAATATGATCAACTGTTGTTGTTGAGGTTGTGTTTCACTAGTAAAAGCTAGATTTCTGAATATAACCTCAACAAATTACTTTTTGGCAAATTACTAACCGCAAGACTATCTTGTAAATAAAATTTTACGTAATCTGTATTCGTAAAATACTTTGAGTTTACTTAACCCTTACAATTGTATGGTGAACGGAAGCAATTGTCCTGTGAATGCTGTAGACTAGTTAATAAGGCTGGGTGTAGACTTGTTAGTTCTCATTCGCTGGAGTGCTTTGATTCATTTATACGAGATAGGAATAATCTCGAATTGCTTCTAGGAATATTGGAAATAATTTTCGTACCTCATGGATGGTACTATTCCCCTGAAGTATACTTGTGCCTGCAGGCGGGGAGGTAATCTTTATAGGGCTCACTTCAGACAAAGAGAAAGGGATCTACTGTAGCACAAGTCCTCTACAGTGGAGGATTAGAGCAACTTACCCGGTTAGAGTGTTATCACTCTCCCATAAGCTGATTCCTCCGATCCCTTCGAGAAGCCGTGTGGAGTGCACGAGTTAAAAAGTTTCGTCTCTTGAGAACGGACTGATCCATTGCTCCCAGGGTCCTTAAACAATCCTTTTCATTCCTTCCAAGTTTGTGATTGCTAGGACTTAAGTTCTATTGGGGGAGATGTCACTGATAAACATTGTTATTCGAAGGGTTATTAGTACATTACCTCGAAATAAACCAAACCGTCGTCATCACCCCATAGCAATCTCAATGAAATGGGACATTTTCATGGACCTAAGAAAACAACTTGCGGAAATTAATGTAAATGGTCCGTAGTTTTTGTCACATCTTTTATGCAATGTAGGATCTTCTTTTTAGGATAGTGATTAGTAAAATGCAGATATCGTTCATTTACGGTTTACGCTGATTTCATACATTATCTATGCCATTTCTCCCTTCATAACCCTTTCTAGTTTTTTTCTTTCTATTATTTCCTCATCCTTTTTCAGTAGTCTTGACTTTATAATAATAACAAAAATAATATAATAATGTTATTTTTAAATAATATTTTTCGGTTGACTATAACTTTGTTTTTCATTAGGCTTGACTTTGTTATAAAAATTCACAATTCAGAAAAAAATCATGGAGAGTAGAAACTTGTCATTTGAAATCATAGAGCGAGAGAAGATGGATATTTTCAAATAATGGGATAAAATAAAGGTAAGCACGTTTAATAAAAATTTATATATATATATATATATATATATATATANACACAGAGCAGATCGTGATGTAATTTGGCAAGGGGTTAGAATAGATGTTCAGGAAGAATATAGGTTAAATTTCATTTTAAAATTATTTGAAAAGAAAATAGAGAATCATATTTGACGATCAATATCGATGAAGTCGGGGAACAAATCGACTACATTCGCTTACGCTACCTAAGCGGTTAGAGTAAGATGACTACTATGACGGACAATATTGTTCACCTCAAAGAGTTGTACAAAAAATTCCGTGACAGCATATGTCTGTCTATAAAGTTTATCCTAAATTATAGAAAATGAGTTATTAAAAACAGAAATGTTAAAATACTTTTTAAAAAATTCTCACGGACGTTGCTTGCTTAAGTATGGTTTCATCCATGGATTTATTTATTGTTACTGTTGAAACACGAAATGGTGTATACAATCAACATTTGTATTGTTATGAATTTGTAATATTAGGATGCTGTATACATATGTTTTTCAAATCCAGGGCAACGCCAGGTTATCAGCTGTATCATTCCCATGATACAAAATTTAAGCATTATAGAGTGATATTATTAAATATAAATGACTCTTAAGACATTTAGCACAGGAATGATACGAATTTAATTAACGTAAATGAAATACTGAAATGGGGTACTCAGGGAAGGTAAAATGAATCATTGAAGAACTCAACACGAAATAAAAAATAAGTACGAAAAATTGAAGAAAGAACGGAAGAGAAGAACGGAGTAGTTGGATGCAGCTATATGTTTTAAGAATGTACACAAAGAGCGGATGAGAACTAAAGAGGGTTAGAAGCTGTAGCAACTAGTTACATGATCATTGTTAGCGAGAGCTCTCAGCATGTAGCATTTCATTTAACACTTGTGTCATGGGTTTGTATACTATGTTATCAAAGTGGATTTGTATCGTAGAATAATATCCAGACTAACAAGTTTAACATGAATGGCGAATATGAAGAGAGGGAGAGGGAGAACCATCCTCGCATCTTTCATTTGAGATAAACTTCATGTACGCACCTCGAACATTTATATGAATTTATGCAAAACTGATTATATCGAGTTGACGCTGTGTAAATTATAATCACCACTTTCCTTAATATACAAAAGAGAATAATACGCGGATAATGTTCCGAAAGTGGTGTGTGTAGAATAGATGTGTGTTGTTAACCGTGCATCAACGAAATACATTTCTTTATTTAACCCTTCAATTGTAGAATAAGTTCGAATCGTAATTAGAATTCTGTTATTTGTACGCTTATTATTTAAAGCGAATTCGAGTAAATAAAACAGTTTTTTTTTGTAATGAAAAGTTTAGTGAATCTCATACTTCCTTGGAACAAGAACGTTGATTTCCAAGGCAATTAATAAATTGACTATCGTCATGACAATGTGTATGATAACTACGGTCCGTTGAAACAATTCGGGAGTCGAACACAGGGATACTGACTTCTTCACCATCCCGTTGGTCTTTTCACCGCACCGAATACTATAGTATTTCAACTCATTTATTACTCTTATCATTGTCTCATATATTGTTTGCATGTATCTGTTACATTTTATGTGGTTGATTTTTTTATTTCTAAAAGTAGGATCAACTTTCAACTTTTGAGTGTAATTTTTTGTAACTTCTTTAATTTTAAATCTAGAAATTTTAAATCAGCATAATTTGTTATATCAATAAAACAAATCTAGAAAATTAAAAACTGTAATTATTATAATTGGAAAAAATATTGACACAAAATTTCTGATGATATTACATTATATTATTTATTTGTTTTTCATTTTATTTGATAGACTCGCTTACCTCGCTGAAGATTTCCCCCCAGAAATTTTGTGTTCTTTGGGGCTTCACACAAGCCAGACTCTAAGCGTGGACTTCTTTCTCCCAAGTATCGTCAACAATGTGTGTTGTAATTAGCAATTCAGCGCTTTTTTTGTGGGACAAATTTAGGGTAATTTTTTTAATATTTTTATGTGGTGTGCCAGGTATAAATAAAATCGTGTAAATCATGAGTCAAGAAATACACTGCGAAACAATTGTGATAATTTGAGAGTATTTTCAACCTTAACATTGCGTCATAAAATGAGGTGCTTGCTTTAATAACTTTTTTTCCTCCGTTTTGTTTTGTGTTGACTCATCTGTTGCCTTGGCATCCGCAGCGTGTTCCTTGTCGTCTCTTCAAATGTTGAGATGCTCAGGGGTCGTGGCGGAAGAGCGGAGGAGGAGCGAGGCGCACGGCGCGGCGCGGCGTTCCCGTGACGCATTCGAGCGCAACCGTCGCGCGGCTACTACTAAACACGTCTTTCCTCCTCAGTTTCACGGGTGGCAGCGTTAGAGGAAGGGGCAAGGATGGAGATGGAAGAAGAGAAAGAGCGAAAAAGTGGGCGTGTGTGAATTGGAATCCGTGGTTGTGTGAAAAGTAGATGGAAAGTTTTTTTTTTTTTTTTTACATATTTGTGTGTTGCGTCCCATAACATCGAACATAAACTTCTCCTTCCTACCTGACCATTTTGTTCTTAATGACTCCAGCTTAAGGTAGTGCTGCCAACAGAGAATTAAATGTTATTAACGTCTAAGATTTGTATCAATATTTGACACACTATATGCTTTAATCAATTTTAGCTCTTGAAACACACTTTATTGACAATATGAGCAATGTATTTGCATTTAATATTTGTATGAAACATATTACCTCTTATGAGAAAAGAATATATTATCAAGAAATCATTGCCATATCTTTAAAATAAATGAAATTTTATTGAAGATAGGCAAAAACCGGTATTAAGTTTTGAAATAATTTTCATATTCTGTAAAGATGTGTAACTTCTTTCAGTGTCGTGTTTGAGAATTTAGTCTCCATCTTCCACTAAAAAGAGGTGTCCGCCATTGTCAACTATGCAATGGGCAATCAGATATAATGGAACGGCAGGCCATGCTGCTTACGAACGGAGTCAAGCGAGTTGACTGTTTATGTTACTTCCTTTATAAATAACTATTTACAAATTAGACAGATTTTACTACTCTCTATTATATATAAAACTTACACTCAAAGTAACTGAAATATATGCAAAGAAGAAACAAGGCGGTTGAAAAATTTGCTGTCGTTACTCGTTAGTCTACCTTAAATACATGAAGTTCTCATTCGTTATTAGTACTGAGGTACTCCCTCATATTTGAGCCTCCCTTTCCCTTAAAGTGAAACTTCTGAGTGAAATGTGTACAGAAGATAAAGAGTCTCTTGACGTCGTTACGGAAGTATTTTTATGTTCCCTATTATAAGGGAGCGGGGATTGGGTTTACGCTATTTTCATAAAAATTCGAACTGATTTTACGACACCAGAGATAATGAAAATAATAATTTGAGTGGTCAAATTTGTGTGGAAATTCATGTAAATCGTACTGATCATAAGGTAATTCAAAAGGTTAAACAATTTCCAAATATTCTGAAGTATTTTGCAATAACAGTATATGAAAATCCACATAAAACCGTAGTTCAACGTAGTTTTGACAACATTTCAATAAAAACTAATCTAAGTTCGGCATTTTGATTAGAAGGCCACCTGTAGGGATTACCCATTGTCCTATCGTTCCCTTCTCCCACTCTTTCAGATACATTTAGGAACCCAGCTGGTTAAGAGGGTGAATAGGTAGATGAGAATGTTGATGAATTGCATTAATGGTGCATGTGATGGAATGAGGACAGGCGAAATGGGAGAAACCCCAGAAAACCTGCTACAGATCCGCTTTTCTCGCACTGAGACTTCTACTGAGATCATTCGAAGTTTGATCCAACTTCACGAGAAAGAAAGCCAGTTCACCAAACAGTACACCATGGGACACCCGGGAAACCACAATGCTTACGTTTCTCGATAAAACTGGATAAATGTCAAAAGAATTATGAATACGTTGGTAATTTTATGTTCATGAGTGTTCAACTACTTGCAGAAATTTTATTCCTGGTAAAAGAAGTTGTTATTTGTTAGTAGTAATATTTAAACTACATCAATATGTGTATAGAAAACTGCTCCTCAAACATTAAATTGAAATATTTCTTCTAAATTAATAAGACTAATGAACAAAAGTTATCGAATCACTCTATATTACAATTTGTTGCCCAGCTATAATTATGAAAAAAATTATTAAAACTAATCTAGTATTTTTAAATAATATTTAATCAGATTTTTCTCACTCTTTCTGAAATGAAAACTTACATTAATTGATTGTGAGAAAAGTTCATAATCAAAATTAATCATAACTACTAAGATTACTTTAACTGGGTTTCGGAAAAAATACCCACATTCATATGTAGAAAGTATTTATGAATCAGTATTCAGCAATTGTTTATTTGAGTATTTATTCTTTTGTTTCAGGTGAGAATCCCAATGATGTTATTTTTGTAAAAATGAAAACTCCTTTCTGGGTGAGTACCTACATTTTGAAGAAAGAACATCTCTTTCTCTATATAGATTCAACCTTTCCTTTTTCTTTCATCTTTATCTCCTTTAATTTATGAGGAAGAAAAGTGTTATTTTAAATAATTTAAATACTTTGTTGTTGTTCGAAATAAAATAAAAATATATTGAAAAATATCTTTCAAGTGAAACTATTAAACAAACTTGTGGGATGCATGGAACTACTAATAGACTAATTTTCTTAGAACCTTTCAAGGATTTTTTTTCCTGTGAACTAACTTTAATTATTTATGTTTAATTTGATATACTATTTTCAGACATCCGTGGGTCACGGCAAGTTGAATAACTTAGGCAATGGTAGACTGAGCTAAGAAGTGAACGATTAGGTGTAGTTGGTTGCTCGTCAGCGCGCCAAGATGAAAGTCGTAGGTTCGAATCCTGGTCCCGTCTCTCACTTTCATTCATGACATAATTAATCTGTTACCTGGAGGTGTCGTTAACAGCAATTTGAGAGATTTATGTATTAATGAACTTTGGGTTATTGAATAAAATGTTCAACGAAAATATTTAAAAAATCAAATAATTTGTTTTTAATTAACCGAAGAATTAAATATTCATACTATTTTCAAGATTACCGAATTTATTTCAATAGTATTTAACTGTGCTTAGTTTTCACACGCACTCTTTCCTCTTCACGAACGGGTTCTAATGTCAAGAGCTGCTAAACTCTTGGAAGTGGATTCCCTGATATAACTTAAGAACCCTCTTCATCACTTTTCGTTAGAAATTATTTGTCTTGTCCCAGTTCTGACTTTCAGTGGAAAATATCTTTTCGTAAATTTATCTCTCGTTCCTGATTCATTTTTATATTGCTTAATAATTTAATTGATTTCTAAGAGAAAATGTTTTAGTGGATTTGGATAAATTATAATGATTGTAGAACATTTCTATAAATTATACTTTCATACTATTATTTTACTATTCATTATTTATTTAATTAGATTCTATAAATTATAGTTTCCTGGAATTGAAAGCGTAACAAGCGGAGGAAGTTACAAAATTCGGTTGAATGGTTTTGTGACATTTCATACGAAATGTGCTGTCTGTATAATTGGAAAACGTTGGAGCTGCAAATATAATTTGTATACGAAGTATAACATTCAAACGAATATAATATATCTCTATTTTCCATGTTTTTATATTTTTTCTTTCTCTACAGCAATAATGAAATTCATTTTTCTATACATTTACAAGACAATAAAATGTACATTATAATATTAATTTTTCACTCATATATTACTGAATAAATCAGACCATCCGTGCTGTATGCTTACCGGGAGAACAGTTTTAGCTAAAATTAAAAAAAGATTCCTGTTAGTATAAAATTCTTCTCACTCGCCCTACCAAAAACAATCAACAAGAAAATGTTAGCGATCTGAATTTACGTTCCTCGGCTTGATGTAGATGTCATGAACTAATTAGAAGTAAGTTCTGTTTTCAATCACAAAAATCATCACAATTGAAATTCATCCTGAAAATCGTATCCATACTTGAATTAATTACTAACATAATTTTTCACATTCATACATGCGTCACTGAAAAGTTCTTCAAGATTTCGTTAATAAATTTTTCCTTGAAGCAAATTATCTGAACATTACGTTAAAAATTTATTATCCTGAGTGTTTACCTTCTTTCAATATTGATTGATACTTATAAACATAATAGAAATTTATTTGAAACGCCAGTTTTTGTAATCGAAAGGACACATTAGGAGATGTACCTAATATAAAAACTATAACACATTTAGAGCACGCCCACTCTCTAATGAGGAATGAGTTCAAAATAATTTGACGCAATGTTTTCGATGTGTCTTTAAGATATTATTACAAGATATATCACATCTCAGAAAAACAACATAATTTGCGATAAGTACTCGTAACTTCACTCGCTGAAATGTAAAAACTTTTGTATACGTAATCTTTCTTAATCCTTAAAAGATATCTTTCTTAAACCCTCAAAAATTGACCTGTTTTTTAATAACACATTAAGTGTGATCGACATTGAAGGATGAGAATTCGCAACGCAGAAGCACGATCGTCCTCACTCAATTGAAAGCGACTCTCCCCACTTCGGGAAGTCAACGTGCGCGGACCGCTGTAATGTCTTTAATTTGAAAAGAAACATTACTCCAGTCCGATTAACAAGCCCGCCATCGACTGCTTTATATTGAGGCTGAGTTCCCGTCTCGCCTCACAGCGCTCCATTTGCATCTCGAGATGGAACACAAAAAGCACCGCGCGCGCCTCAGCTCTGTTGTCGCCGCAGGCGTATTTGCTGCTGCTGCTGCTGCTGCTGCTGCTGCGGCCGCCGTAGAAAAAAAGAAAAGAGGCAATGGCAGTTGGAGTTCTATTTCCACTCGGCTTTAATTCCATGCCAGTTATCGATGGGGAGTTGATTGGTCGAATGAGTATAATCGTGGGACATGGTAGGTTTTGATGAATATTCCGTGCTCTCGTTTTTAGGTTGACTACTAGGCCATTTGGGTTTGTAAAATCCGGGTTTTGAGAATTCGTGAGTCTCCAGGAGGAACATATTCGCCAATGCACGCGACGTCGGTGCAAGACCTGCCTCGCTGTTAAGAGGCATAACTTTAAATATCTGTTATAATTTGTTGTTGAACATTGAACTCCCATGTCACTTTCTCAATACCCCTAATTAAGCGTTTCACCCATCTTGTCTTGTGATCTTACTTTGTCTTAGTGCTATTTTGTCTCCGTCGAACGACATTTCCGGACATATACCTTAATCATATTTTATTCCTATTAATGTCCTATTAATTCTTCTATTTTTTATGTGAAGTTCTCGGATATTCTGTATGTAATTGTTATAAATGACTTAAATAACCCAGTAGGATATAGTAGCATATAATGTAATTAAATACGTATGAAGAATGATATTCATGACTGCTGCGATAATCTTCGAAATGTAGCCAAAGCTCTTTCAGATATAAAAAGAAGATGAAAGATATATTCAGTTAATTTTCCGGAATAGTGGTGAATAGTTAAAAACAGCGTAATTTCTTTCTATCCTAGGAAATCGATTGATTATTGTGATAACACGCTTTCGACAGCTTAGCGACCATCTCCAGTTCATTTGAATGTTAGGTTTTATGGTAGGAGGTTACAGCAATAGTGGCAATTTCTTATCGGCAATTCCACATTACATATCCGCTAAATATGAGGTCTAAGCGAAGGAAATAATGTTAATACTATAAAAAATCGGTCATCAAAGCAATAATTATTAATTTGAATGCTAGCGATAATTCACCAAATTCACATTCATTCTATTGTCTTATTGAACCTTCTTCTGGCAAAGAATAATGTTAGGAATGGTTTGGAACAGATTTGGACGAGTGGAGGATATCAGCCTAAACTCTTTTGGCCACTGACAAGGTTGTAGAAGTAATTGTGTATAATGTAGATACCGTTGATGACACCCTTCTCTCTATAATGACAGCATATACGCCTACTTTACTATTTTTGTTCTGATTCCGTGACTTCTAATACACAACTATAATAATTGTGAAGTTTGTAGTCACTGCCTAGTTCCTTAGCAGGGTAATAGAATTGGTGTGTTTCCTTTACCTTATTTTCGTTTTCTTTGTGAGTAGTTTCGTATATGCGTCTTTTCTTTTCATTTATTTGGTCTCTGTCTTGACTATCTTGCCTGTTTACATAGTCATAGCAAGGCTCTTTTCAATATGTTATCTTCACGTCTTATCGATATATTCAACTTATTCTCGCCCCCAGTCTAGTATCTTTATCTTCTTTCTTGATCCGTTTCTCTCTTCATAATATTTCGTATTTCTCCAATTCACTAACAAATTCTTGAAATGGCTCATAATGTTCTATCACGTCAATGTACTCTCCTCTGTTCCATTTTGAATTTTCCCTTCATACTCTCTATATATCGTGCTCGCTCTTCACCATAAAGTAAGCAATTCCACAGTAGATGTTCTGCATTTTCTGCGCTTTACCACTCATCTCGCAGTCCTCTTTTAACTAAATGCTCATTGATATTTCCATGGTCAGTTAGGAATTCCATCAAGTGTTGATTTAATTTAAACTATTTGTTTCGTTTGTGAACAAAACCTGCGTATGTTTCTGTGTGAGATTTTTCGTCCGTCCGTCCGTCCTGGCGGGCGCATATACTTTCTGTCGAGCGATGGCCTCTGGGGTTCGAAGCAGCCGGCAGTCCACATCGCGCCGGGCAGTCTGCCCTCGCGCTCCCCGCCCCTTCACCCCTCACCTTCCCACCGCATTCAGAGCCTCGTATCCGGCTGCCTGCTTGCTTCGCCGCGCGCTCGCTCTCGAGCCGTGAGCAGCGGCGTTGCGGAGAGCGGGGAAGACCCGCGGCACGCGGTTACGTCAGACGAGCCCCGCGGCGCCGGGGGCAGGTTTTTGTGGCGACGGCGGTCAGCCTCGGTAGACTCGCTGGCGTCCGATGGCGGCGGTGGAGGATGAGGAGGAGGAGGAGGCCAACGCGGCTGACCGTGGCGGCGATGGAGGACGGAATGAGATTCTCACGGTGTGCTCCAGTGATAACGAAGTGTCCGAGACATTGAACGAACGGACTCTCGCATATCTTAGGACGATGACAGGCGGAAAATCGTTTCTGCTATCCAGGTGTCTAATAAATCCGTGCATTTAAAAACTAGCGGAATCCCATAAACATACTCACTGTTCACTTCCTTATTCATTGAAGTACTTCATTTCGAACTTTTACGAGTTTGAATGAACAAAAAGTTTTTTTAAATACGCAGTTGTATTTCCTTCATGACATTTACAACTATGAGAGGATTAATCTATACAGAATTAGTTTCAGAAATTGCAAGTAAGCGGTCTCTATAATTATTTGTTTTAATCAGACACGTGTTGGAAATAGAGTTTGCAGCAGGATGTTCTTATTTTGTCTCGTTGTTTTGCCTGATTTATCCGATACAATTCTCCACACTTCTGAACGTTTTTACGACCCCTAGTTATGGATCCATCAAAATGACATCAGTTGCTAAATAGTTCAACGGATATCTAAATCGTTATGACGAACGTCTCAAAACTTAATATAATTTCATATAAATTTGCAAAATAATACAGTGTTATCTTTCAGCTAGAATATCACTTCGACGAAGTTTAAGAGACATTAGCATAATTTTGGTTTTATAATACGTCTTAAAAAGCAACGTTGTATTTGGTAATTAGATTTTTACTAACAATATTAAGTGAAGATGTTGAAATATACGAAGTCATCCTCGGGAGACGCGTTCAAGGCGACAAAACGACAAAGGTACCTAAGGATGGTAACATCTTACTATGCTGTCATACACATGTGACACGGGAAAAATAAGTACCCAAATACAGATCGGCATCGTATAGTGGGTCTTAGCAAACCATCTAAGGACAATACGATTTCTAAGAAGTCGATCATCTCTGCCTGATTTTACTCCGTTTCCATTACACAAACTTCACATTTTACCTCTTAAGCATATTTCTTTGCCCTTATCGTTCCCTACATCACACAAAATAGAACTTAAAAAATGAGAGGTACAGGGAAGGAAAAATAAGTGTTCCGAATCGTTCAAAACTATTCACCGTGGGTGAACAAAAAACTAATCTGCCCCGCAGCTTTCAATTTTCAAATATTCAAAACTTCTCCTTTTTAGACAGAACAAGTAAGTGCGATAATAATTGGTTTGCGTTTCACTTGTCAAGAAATGTCGTTTCCCAGTTGTTTCACGGAATAGCTGCAGGTTCTCTCTTGTGACGATGGCAGTTGTTTCACTCGGAATGAGCAGCTGGTCATGACGGCTCATGCCGCCATGGGCGCGGCCTGGGGTGTTTGTCGAGGCCTACTGGCGGCCGCAGTCGAATCTCTGAAGTTTGGAAACTGCGGGAAATCCTTTAGTACACGCTTCCCAGTTTTTTTTAACGTCAAACTTGTTTGAACAGTTGATGCAAATGATATTTTACGGAAATTTCGAATCTCCCGTCTCTTGCACTGTCTAGGAAATAATCCTCCGACCTGAGTATGGGACTATACGTCAGCAACATACCTAATGATTATAAACGTAGACTTCCGCGGCCGGAGTCAGTATGAGCTTGTCTGTCCGGGAAAAACCCGGACAGACAAGTTCATACCAAATGATTGCTTCTCCCTCTCCCCTACCCGTTTAACTCTTGATCAATATAACAATGATAACAAAATTATTCATTGTAACCCCTAATTTGCCTTGTTCCCATAGAGTTCGGAAAATAATAATTGTTTAATTATAATATAATAACGGTCTATATTGTTACAAAACAATATTCAGGTTACGCATGGAATGCTGCGGCGAATTTAGTTTCTCTACGGATAGGTTTGTTGTTTTTTTTGTTGTTTTTTTTTGTTGTTTTTTTTGTGGGGCTTTAGGGCTCGTCAACATCGAGGTCATTAGAGTCCATTCTACGGATAGGGAGTTCAGACGTGGAGTAATGGAAAGTTTTTGGAAATTTGGTGCAAAATGATGCACAATTTAGGCAATTTACAGCTATGTAAATTGTTTACTACACAATGGAAATTCTTACTTATTTACTAAACTTACATTACAATAAGTAAAAGATTTCGTCATTCTGTCATTATTTATTGATGCAAAAGGTATTTTCGGTCGCATGGCGGCCATTTTCTGTGCTACAAAGAATGTTTACAAAATATAAATTACAAAATAAAAATAAATTGAACAATAAACAAAATATTACAAAATACAAATTACAAAGTAAAAATAATCTACCCCTTCTTCTTTGAAAAGTTAATAATTTTCAAAATAGTATGAAATAATAATAGGAAATGAGAAAGCTGGCATACCTGGGTCCTTAGGCAAGCGGTGGTTGAAAGCACCGTTGTCTCATGAAGGGTCGTATTATATAGGGAAGTTTCAGGAATTTGAATTGACGTCACGAGATTTCCGTGTAAAGGGTTTCAGTTGTTTTATGGCTATTTTTAGCAGGGGGGAGGAAATGTCTGGAATTTGATGATTGAGTGTGAAAATGTTGGAATTAAGTGAATTTTGAATGTTTTCTAGTTTAACTGTGTGGAATGTGTGATTGTCTTCTATAATGTGTGATGAAATGCGAATGTCCGGTGAGGTATTTGAAAGCGTGAATGTATTCATGAAGTCTTTTATCAAAACTGCGTCCGTTTGTCCCACGTACATTGCGTTGCACTCACCGTATGTGAGCGTGTACACTCCACTTAATTACGAGAGGGGTGTACGGTCTTTTGGGTGGGAGAGGATGTTTCTCAGGGACTTAGGTGCATGGAAGGAAATGTAGAGACCGTGTTGTTTAAATAAATTTGCCAACTTTAGAGAAAGATTGCCTATGTAAGGTATAATAATGCGAGGAGTCGTGGTATCTTTGTGAAGGGGGGAAAGTGTTATGATTTATTTTCTGTATATTGTGTGTTTTTTATTTTTTCTTCTAAATGATAGAATCTATCAAACTGGTATCATAACCATTGTTAAATGTGATTTGTTTTATTGTGCAAACGTTTTTCTGAATTTTGTCTGGAGAAAGTGGAATGGAGAACAATCGTTTTGAGCACCAGGGCATTTGTTGGTCATGTGGATGTGTTAAAATCGAAATCATTGGAATCTAAAAGACACCTTTTACTTGACCTTGGGAGGCGCCGAAGATCTAAGTAATCAGAACAATTTAAATTCTTATACCAAAATAACAATAAATAACCATTATGAGATATATATTATGAACAAAACTTTCTCGTTTTCTAGTAATGAAATTTACTCTTCATTTATCTCAAAATATTATGCGCTCCTGGACTTGCGTCTAATGCAAGTCTAATATTTGTTTTTGTTTTTTTCATCTGGGTAACGAGTATATGGATCTCAAGGTATATCTCGATGCATAATGTAAATTGTTGTACGTGACACTGAATATGATATAAATACTTAACCATTACGTATCTGAATAGTGAAATCATTTTTTTTTCTTTAGATAGTTTGCGTAACAACTATAAACTCAAAACACTATACATTTTAATTTTTATAATCGTGTATAGTATTTATTTCTCCTGTTGTATTTTCCCTTGGATTGCTTCAAAACCAAGCACCAATTGATATAATTTTACTTTTGTAACGTAACCATATTTCAAAGCTTATTCTCACGATTGACCATTTACACAACGTCATTAGATACTCCCAATAACAACATATTTTAAAAAAATTAAATTATCTTCCGAAGCTCTTCAAACCCAGAAAATTCATTAATTTATTTGCATTCACTCTAACACTTAATACAAAACGAAGTTTTCTAAGTTGCTATTGCGTCTCACAGAGATTCCAAAATACATCCATCAATGTGTTTTCATTTTGAGGGAGAATAAATGAAATCATATAATTCTTGTATTGCCTGAACTAATGTAACATGTTACGCATTTTAATGAAGTTAAATATGTAAAACAAGTAAAACGGTACAAAGCTACATTTATCCCCCTCTTACTTCTTTATAAAAAGGAATTTATTCACAAAGCGAACTAAATATAAATTTTTAAATTAGTTGTCATTTCTTCATTAAAATGTAGTTTAGCTCAATTCTGGATAATGCAAAACGAACTCGATCAAATCGGGTTGGATTTATCAGGATAGAAACTCAAATACATTGATATATGTACTGCATCTGTTTGTGGAACAAAAATGTAAAGTCACTCAGCACATTCCGTACCGTACATTAAACACTTTCGTACACTTTGGTAACCCTCGTTTCCTGCAGTTGTTGAAACATAAATCCAGGTATCCAAATACTCATTTATTCGAATCTTGAAAGAAAAGAAAATATCTCCTCAAAAACTCAATCTCCGTGGTTCTTACGTAAACTAAAGTTAGTATCGTACTCTATTTAAGCTAATTAACCAAATCAGTTGTATTTGCCATTAATGTATCGTATTGCACATGTATGGGTACATAGTTGTTTTTGATACTCTATGGTTCAGAATTATTAGAAGAAATGTGTATGTGATATTTCCAGTACCTGCTTTACAACACATACAAAAGTGTCATTTTACGTCTTGCGTATCTTTTTTTCTTAATTAATGAGCCACTGAACCCATACACGAATAAACTCGATCGCGAAATTAATTCGGATAATATATTTGTCCTCTAGGCCTACTTGAATGTATTAAAATGAGGTATTGTTAAATTCAGAAAGAAGCAAAATATCTCATAAATTTCTCTCGCTTGCATGTATTGTTAAAACTTATGATACCCTTATTATTTTCAACGTACTCTTCTAATTTTAATTAACGTTCGATGAAAAAAGTGGTGCAGTTTGCGAAAAGATACCGTACTTCTGTATAACTACATTGTTATAACATAAAAACTTCTGTATAACTACATTGTTATAACATACATTTTGTAAAATTTGCGTGAAAAGTTACGCACTTACTTCATTTTATCCACTAATCTAGTCAAGGAGGCTTACCTGCAGTTCAATCGTTAGCTAAAGACACACTTGCGTTTGCGGAACGGAGCGGAGCGGAGCAGACCGAGTTTTCCGGCGACCTGTGTTATGTCATGGGCAAAGATACACTTAGCGGCGCGGGGCGGAGATCTCCGCTGCTTCCTGTGCGACCTTGTCGCCTGCTGAAGGTCACAAGTGTTAACAGATGGGTAAATTGAGAGAAGCGAGGTGATTTCTTTCACGGTGCCTCCCTTGAATATCATTTCCTTCAATTTCTACGGACAGGTTATTAATTATATTAATGCTCGTATTCATTATTACAACACTGAGCTATATTTTTACTGAGTATTTGTTACAGTGCTTTCTCACTTTTTTATAAAAAACTTTTCGCGTCCTTTTTAGTGGAGTTCGTTATTCTGAAGCTTTCTTATTTTCGTGTTTTACTATTTTTGACTTCTTCGTGTATTCTTCTGTTTGTATTTTAGTCTTTTGAGATTTTCGTTATGTAATTGTCAAACATTTTGGCGTGGTTTTAGTTAAAAAGAGGGAAATGCGCGACTAAAAAAAGAGAAAAGTAAACACGACTTCGTAAAAATCTAATGGAAACTTGTCGAGTAGGGAAGTTTCAAAATATTGGGAAATTTTGCCTGTACAGTTCGCTTTAAGTTATCAAAATTATATCGTATTAACAATTTTTGAACATAGATGAAAGATTGTCCTACAGTTGGCCTTATTTAAAGTGTAAACTAAAAATTTATATTACTACTTAAAATTAACTGTTTTAAAACAAAAAATATGAGTCAATCATGTTAAGTATTTTGGAAGGCAGTTATCTATCAATAATTATAGATGAATTACATGGTAAGAGTACATTTTAAAAGGGAATTATATTTGAATCAAATATTTATGTATTCTATGAACGTCCATTATATATATGATAAATAAATATATTACAACTTACGACCCTTTTACGGACGATTGAAATACATATTGTTCTCATTAAAATGCACAACGTAACGACTCGTGGTTTGAGTCGTCCTTTGGTGGTAACACATTGTAACAATAAACATGAATGTAGCGACATATTTTAGTAAGCACAATATATATCGTAATCGTCCGTAAAAAGGTCCTACGTTGTTATTTATTTCTTATGTATGTATACTTCACTATTACTGTTATATTGGCATCTGTGTATAATAGGTCTATTTCTATTGTTTAAACAATACGAAAATAGTCCCCGTTGTGTTCATTGCACAGTAAACAATAAATATTACATTAAACATTTTCATAACATATGTGTTTTACAATGAAAGCGTTGTGTAGTTACCGGGTAGTTGCATGGATGCTCTGTACAAGACCTGCGCGAAGCATGTCTGTGTGCGTCTTGAAGTGACCTTGTTCCTTCCACACCTACTTACGTTCTAATACTCCTGTCCGCTGACGCCCGTTCCGCGAGGTGTGTCTTTGAACAAGCGGAGTGGAGAAAACGCAAGTGTGTCTTTAGCCATTCTGTGGAGTGAACTGCTTAAACAAGCTAAGAAATCATAAATAGGAAATTGACTTTGACCCAAAGACGCTACCTACAAAAGCGAATAAAAAAGAAGTGTGGTGAATAAGGTGATCAATCGGTTTTCTGAGGAGTACCATTACAATAGGAACAAAGTGTATTTTAAGAGAAAAATATCAAATAAAGTCTTCGAATTTGTAGAAATAGTCCACAAATCTAAATGATTTGTAATGTAACTCGAAAGAATTTATGAATCTGATTACGAATGCATTTCAAATTTTATTTTTAAACCCTAAAATATTGTTAAATATATAGTTTTGTTTCCCATCATTTAAAAAAAGAGGGAGAAAATGCATAGCCAACAAATACATGAGAATTGATGAAAGTAATGAAATATGTATGATATCACGCGTTGGTTCATAATTCCTCCATATTGGTTACAGAGCCATAAATAATTATTTGCTGACCACGCTCACATAACCTCAGTGGTAATAAGAGCGAGCACCTGAAGTTATTGCGAGTATGTTCCCTACGTTTACATTTTGGAAATCCATTGCCATTTCACAACAATGTACATTAATATGTTTGTATAGTTTCCACACAATAAAAATGTTACTGTCAGCTTGTCCAGGATATTAAAAAGGTGTAATGTCCATGATTTAAGTTTGGGAGTTATCCGCCACAAGTACATTATTAGAAGTGTATGGATCTTATCTAATGAATTAGTTAGCCAATAATACTTAACTCGTATTACATTGGTGCAAAGAGGGTGAAGTTTATGTATTGTTATGAAAAAAACATTCTCAAAATCAAAAGAGGGTTGTTATTGAAAGTATAAAAAAATGCCAATATTAAAAATTATTTTATTCGTTGCCACAATATTTGCGATGTAAAATGTGTATTCGATTGTTCACTAAATTTGCTAGGAATTTGCAACCATGATTTGTAAACGAAGTGGCATATTACTGGTACAGAACTAATATTCAAATTAAAATGGAATTTGTTTGAAGAACAATGTCGCAATTGTACCGACGGCGGTAGGTCGTAATTCCTTACGTTCTGTTTATACCGTGAAAATCGATTCATTGCCGAACTGCGTGATTTTTATCGGTTGGGGATATCATTTCTCTATCCTCCAAAATTCTGGTAACTTAAAACTCTCAGGAAGATTCAGGGCGCATATTCAGAATATCGATAAATTTAATTAAGTATAAATGATTAAAATTATGAATCATGTGTAAAATGAACATTATATACCACCTGCAGTGAAACGAAAATGAAAAATTTATTGTACATTTCTTGAGGCACGGTAATATAATGTTTTGAATCTTCTCCATATTGAAATTATCACTGAATATTATTCCACAAATAACATATAAGACAATCTGTTCTAAGGGAATGCATTTTGGCTATAAACATATACAATTTGTGAGTAGCGCACCCGGAAATAATCCGCGAGTCATAAGATGAAGGTGCATTTATTGCAGGTACATAAACTATTAAAGTTCATGAATAAGATGTATAGTTAGTTCACGTGAACAAAATACATCATATACTGCGTATACCTTGTTTTTACACATAAGTAAACCTCCTGTAATTCTATTAAGGTGAAATAGTTAATGCTAGCTACGTAGAGGGGGAGGAGTGAATCTTGTGTCTTATATCCACCCGTGTTGGTGCGCCCTTACAGTACGAAGGATAACTCTGAACCATCAACAACACTAAATATACACATCCAAACTCACCCAGAAGTTTAAACGAAGCAATCCCAAAGAAACTTTCTCATTAGCATAAACGATGACGAGCTTATGCAAACAGCACAATAAAGCGAACAAAATCCTCCTGCCGCCGGTGCCTCCGAAACGTGCGGTGCCTTCTCCACAAAGGAACCTGTTTCCTCCACGGACGGTCTCCGTTATCGCGGGAAGTTGCTTCGCACAGTTATTTTTAGACCAAACGGCCACAAAAAAAAATACGTGAAGAACTTGTCAGACTGGTGGTGAGCTTTACCTGCGTGTGGTATCAAAGAACGAGGTGTAGAGTTCAGGAGAAAAGTGCTTATCTTACCAGCTAATTCGGAACTCTGAGGAGTATTATTCTGTCTCGTTGAAATAAACTGAACTCTTGTAAATTTCCTTGACAGAAAATGGCAAATAAAGTGGCTTAATTTACTTCTTTTACATATTTAAGCAGAAATATTTGAGAGGAATATTAAATCAACTAAATTATTTTCCGTAATTTTATTTTTTATAAACATAAATTTACTTCCGTACTCCGGCAATCGGATCCGTCCTGGATTAGGACCACCGTATTTTGAATTATGTAGATAGAATCCAATAAACTAGGAGTAGGGAAACTTTTCTCTTTCGATTGTCGCTCGACAGACAATATCATTTCAAGAAGGTCACATTTTAAAACAAATTATGCTTATTGGAAAATATCAATAATTTATACCAACTAGCAGAGTCAAGCACTCGAGTTTCGACTGTAATTTTCTATATTGTTCTTATGTTTTGATTTTAAATCGTTTTTAATCAAAATAATATTTCAAAATTATTAAAACAAATTGAAATGCAAGATACGTTTGTTATAGTTCTAAAAACAATTTGCTAGAAAACAGCTTTTATTAGCATCATATATTTGTTTATTTTGATCATATTCCATTTTATTGTTCATTGGTTTTCATTTTCATTTATTCAATCGAATCTCTTTGCTTCGTGGGAGACTTCTATCCATTCCCCTCCTACCTCCCCTGGGCCACCATTTGGAACTTCATCCCACCAAGCCAGTAGATTTCTTCCCCCAACCCGCTCCCTTTCGGTCTTCGCTCCAATTGGAATCCAGGCTTGGGTTTCTCGCAGGCTCTCATGTGTCGTTGTTATTCGTAATCCATGGTTTTTCATGTGGTGAAAACTCTTGGTTTGGAGGGTTTTTTTCTCTTTTCTTAATTTTATTTAGATTATAAATTTTAAAAAATCTTTTTTTTTTGTGCTGTTTGATTCTCTTGGACTATACCCACCTTGTTCCTTTTTTTAAAGGTTTGTCAACTAATTTATGTAGTGCAGATTTTTTTTCTTTTTTTCAATTTAAATTTATTTATTTATGAATTCCACATACAAAATACACATGTCCAAGATACTCAATGCAAATACATTTTTTTTCTTGGTCCTCTGTCCAGACCCTTTTATCTCTAGTCGTCTCTCGTTTCTTTCCCACTATTTCGTTATTGTTCTTCTCTGCCGCATTATTCTGTATTTTTTGTATTGACATTTGTCGGGATGGTATGCGCTGTTCTATTATCGATTCTTTATTTATTCATTAAACAATTATTTCAGAAAGATTTTACGTATTTTCTCACATCTCCATCATCTCTATCCAATCTGGTCCAATACTGTGGGTCAAAAATTTCTTTATGCGTAAGTAGTTTTACCAAATGTCCTCTTTCTTACTCAGCATTTAGTGTCGTAATTTTCACAAAAAAACACTCATTACCTAGTTAATGTATGAGTAAACATTATGTGGTGATGATGTGGTGCCAAAATACGAGGTGATGATACAGGTGGTGAGCAGAATGGTACTGACGTCACTTCCGGTGCGAATTAAGTTAACCGCAAGTCTGTCGCAGTTTCCGGTGCTGGGACGCTGTAAATTTAGAATGTTTAGAAATCGCTTGTGTTATTAGGAATTTGCTAAGAAATCGTTATTGGAGAACATAAGTTTATTTCCACGTGTCAATTTAGGTGCCATAAATTGAAAGTGAATATATGATTTGTTTAGAATTCAGGGTGATATCTGTTTAATTACAATTAATATGAAAATATGTTCAGAAATTCTTATTAATTTCATACCTTTATTTTTTTCTGTGAGTGATTCCACTTACATCTTTATTAATATGAACAAATGATCATTGTACGCTGATACACTCTACCGTTGGCAAATATCAGCATTTATGTAGACAGAAATGTTGAATACAAGCGATACTTAAAATATTAATGACACTAAGCTGGTGAAATTGATATGTTACACATTTTAGTGTTGTTGTACATATTTCTATTCTATCTGATTACAGATCAGTTCCAGGTAAATTTTCACCTAATTTCCAATTTAAATTTGATTGAATTTATGTTTTAATTCAAATATATGTATTGTACAAATAATTAATGTTGTTACGTATTAATTTCAGTAATTAGAGAACTACAGTATGAGCATGCTTTCATGTTCCATAATTTTAGTCCCGCAGCTGGGTTTTCGGTACAGGAAATCATTTCAACTTTCTCTCCATAAATACAAATTTTAGATGAAGTGTAAAAACAATAAAATTAAAACGTATCTTTTGTAATGTACTTTACTTTGTACATTTTTTCTACGTAAACAATTAATTAGTGTTGATTACTTTTGCCTTCCAAATAAAAAAGTGAATTATTAAGATTCGCCTGTGCTTCTGTAACAAATAGCATCACAAAAATTAGCACGTTAAAATAAGCTATGTAAACGTTTGGCCAGTTAGGATACATTATTTGTCACTGATATTAAAGCTTGTATCGTACTTGTGCAGTTTTTTTTGTAGTTTTTGTGAATGGGAAAAGTAGCGTGCTATTCAAGCTTATATACATGGGGTGATAGGAGGAAGCCCGTGGGGTGGTTGGGCTATTGTTGTTGATGAGCCAGTTAGCTGGGTTTACCAACAACTTCGTGCATGAAGAGGTGTTAATTTTTTAATTTATTGTCTGAAAAGCAGTTACAAACTGCGTATGACAACGTGAAGAACAATAAACTAATTTACTAAGTAGTAACTATGTACTAAGTTAGTAAGAGTAGTTAGTAAATAGAGTAAGTGATACTAGGAATAGTAGGGAGTGGACAGAAGGTAGGATTGCTTTTCAATTGCCATGGCTATATTAAGAGGGACATTGAAGTGAAAAGTTACAAACATTTTCAGGTCCAGCCGGGAATTGAACCCTTGAAACTAGTTCTATGAAGCTGCCCGAACTAGAAAAGGGGCATATAATTCCAACATTCAAACAGTTGCATGGACAAATAGTCTTTTTGAAACGTCCGAACATAAAAAGTCGATGGATTATGAGCACATTAACTTCAATGAATCAATGAAATCGTGACAGATTTGCTTCTGAATTCAGGAACTTCGAACAGCATACACTTCCGCCTGTTCTCAGATGGCCTATCTCTTGACGGTGATGACAAGTGTGATGTGTGAATGAGGTGAGAGGTGAAGGATGATGCGTGAATGTTGGGTTAGAATGAAAGGCAGGGGAAACAAGTTTTCCGAGAAGAACTGTCGCGAATCCGCTTTGTCCACCACTGCAAATTTTACTTGGATCAACCGGGATTTACCCAGTGTCACCAGAGGTAGAGTGCTCTATGCACCACGCCACGGGTCGCCTATAAACTCCAATAAAAACTAATGTTTTTATAAACTGCTATAAAAATAGAACACATCGTCACCATGGTGCAGGTCGGCAACCGCCGCGCCACGCCTCCAGCATCTGGAAGGAAACGGGAAGTGACGGGTGATGCAGCGTAAGGAAGGGAAGGAAGACGGAAAAGCGATTGCGTTGATTTATCTTGTCAGAATGCGGATTGCCACACTTCTATACACTCTTTACATTTATTTTATAGTCACAGACCATGGTGAGTAGTGCGAGATACATGAGGTAATTAAAGAAGGAAGTGATGTGGAATTTACAGATCGAATTTGAGATGATAAAGACGGAAGAAAGATTGGAAAGGTACAGGGAGTATTTATTTGATACACGAACCATAAGCTGGGGCGAGAGTGAGACGCAGTCGACGCTCAGCGCAGGGCACGCCTGCGCGTCACAAGTGCGTGGCACATTTTTTGTGGCAGGTCCACAAGGGTCACGCAGGAATGTACAGCACAGTTCTGCCCTGCGTCTCAACGTCTGTGCTGTCCAGTGATGCGCCTTCACTACACGGAGCCATAGAAAATGTGCACCCCGGGTAAGAGATGTATTGAAGAACGAGGAGTTAAGAAGAAAAGGACAGAACAAAAAGACGAGACAACAATATATGTGAAACAACATGACGCAGCTGAGAAACAAAGGATAGACTTGGATGACAATTGAGAAAAGGGATTTAGTAGATGAAGAGGTAAAAGAGAAACAAAAATGGAAAAAATAGAATTCTTACAATAACAATATGATAGGCAAGGTTGTCAAAAAACAGAAAAGAAAATGAAAAAAATATGAAGTGCAATGAATGGGTAGAGGGGTAGAGCATGGAGGATTGAATGTAAACGCTCGCACGTACATAGGGCAGCCTTCATACTATCGGTAGAATATACGAACATTAAGGGATATAAACATAAAAATATACGCGAAAAATCAAGACTTATAATAGTAAGAGCATGGAGTATGTGCAATTTAGTTAAGTGATCCTCAATGATAATGGAGATGTTTATTGACATCGCAAATAAATCGGTTCGTGTTTCAATGAAAAAAGCTTCAAATAGTTACATGAACATCTAGTCTTGTTTTTTCAGCATTAGTTCATATTCTTTCAATATAATCAATACGTGCTTTATCGTTTACAAATTACGTTCCTATGCAAAAAATGGTCTGAAAGTACTGTTTAGCTTTACAATATCTGAGAAAAAAGTGTTCTGAGAAAGTACATATTGAATTACACCAGATTTCTTACTTGACGCCAACAAGAAGACTAAAGGTTTGGATCAAACCTTATTATCAGGAATTCATTTATTTCATGGAATTTAAAAATTACCACTCATACTCAGTAAATAATTCCGAAGAACTAGAAACTGATTCTTCTGAACAAGGTTGTGAAAATTATAATAATTGTTCGGAAAAAAAGAGGCATTGTGGGAGTTTAAAATAATTTATTCTCCGTAAGCAAGCAAGGGATCATTCTATCAAGTCCAATCAAAGTACTCAAGGAAGAACTGGAGAAAAATCCGGATCATGATGGAGGTACAGAAATAAAGTTTACTGCCGTGCCATAATTGAGTACTGATAAATTTCTGTTCTCAAAGATAAAATGATTTAAAAAAATCACAAATAATAAGCAATAATTGAAATAAATATTTTTTCTTGAATGTGTAGAGATGTTACAAATGCTATAACAATGAGGTGATAAATAATGCAGTGAATTTAAAAACGAATTATTTACTTTTACTAAATTGAACACAAAAAAAAATCTTAAGTGATCATTGAAACTGGTATTAATTAAAGCTTTCTGATCTAAAAGCAAAAGAAATCCTAATAATTATAGTAGCCAAGGTGGAGTAGAAGATTTTAACTGCGAATTTGAACAGATTGAACCTGACGAGACTATTTCTTTCTTTTGAAAGACAAATATTGATCCGTAGAATAAAGTCCATTGCTCATATAAACTATGTATCAGCATCCCACTGTATTAGGTAATGCATGGCTGTTAGGAAAGCACATCGTTCGTGTTAATTATGTACTATCTCGGCGTCCGGGTGGTTGCACCTCCGTAGTCATTGTGCATATGAAATGCATCAGAAGGGCGGTGCCTACGCACTCGGTTGTTGCGAGTTTCATAAGGCGTGGGATTACCGGTGTAGATTGTGCGTAGGCAGCGTGTAGCTGCTAATGTAGGACTATCCATTTCTCCAAGCAGGTGAGGATCACCACAATTGCTCTGTGATGGAAAAAGGATTTGCAATTATTATTATTATTATACATTTTCTTCTCGAGGATTATTCCCCCGTTTTTTTAGGTTTGCCTCTTTCCTGGCTTCGTAAGTTAAGCACGGTGCGAATAATAAAGTAAGTTTCTAACAGATTTTTGGATCTTGGGAATATGTTTTTTGGGATGCAGATTTAGTTTTTCCTATTCTCTTTCAGGTTCTTATTTATGAGACTATTTGCTGTAACAACGATTGGTAGAATTTCTACACTTTCAAGTTTATAAATGTCTTTATATTCTATTGAAAGTGGGATGTATTTTTAAATCTTATCCATTTCTTCTTTGTTAATGTTATGATCTGCTGGATGGGTGACATCAATGATGAATGCTTTTCGCACCCTGGCATTATGTAGTATAATATCTGGTCTATTAGCTGTGACTATTTTATCTGTGTGTATTGGTAGGTCATAATATAGTTTAAAATCTTTCTTTTCTATTGTAGGTCTTGCTTGGTATTCATAATAGGAGGTGATCATTTCAGCTTCTTCTGTTAAAAGACCGAATCTTGTTGCAATACATTGGTGTATAGTGTTAGCAGTCAGGTTATGCCGGTGCAGATACTGTGTTAGCTAAATTTGTACATTCAGTGGTAATGTGATCTATTGTTTCTGATGACAGGTGACACATTCTACATTTCTCGTTAACATCTTTCTTTTCAAAATACTTTTTATAGTGGTTGGTTGCGAAGACTTGATCCTGTATTGCTTGCATGAATCCCTCCGTCTCTCCAAATAGAGTCCCATCTCTGAGCCATTGCACTGAGGCATCTTGATCGGCATTTTCCAGAGTATGGGGAAATATGCCATTGAGAGGCTTGGTCTTCGACGCCTTCAACCTGTCCTTGAATGTAGTGATAGTAGAATAGTTTTCCCTGTTACTGAGGTTCTTTGGGGTGTAACCTTTGTCACTCAATACTACTGCTTTGTGTAGTCGAGACATGTCAGATTTTGCATAAAAGTACTTCTTGAGTCCTGTCACCTGACGATTACACAACACTTCGATCCAACACAGGTCCAACAAACCACGAGCTCCTGCTTTCTTAGGAATGTAAAGGCGTTCAACTGCGGCTTTAGGGTGGTACATTCTGTATCTTGCCAGAGTTGTAAGTACCACCCTGTTTAAATTTTCAAGATCTATTTGTGACCAATGAACTATCTTAAATGAATATGTCAGAACTGAAATGCACTAAGAACTAACTGTTTAATTTTGTTACTTGAAAATAATTCTGTCTCCAGAATTTTGTTGAGGCTTTTCCTAAAGAAGAATTACAGTTGCTTTTTCCTCTGTTTATTTGTAGACTTCGCTTGAAACCCAGATATTTATAACTGTTATGAAAATTCAATGCTTCTATTTCACAGGAGTGTACTTGTACTTTTAATGGGCCTGATAATTATTCAGATTTACCTCTTTTGACATTTAACATAGCACATTTGTCGGATCCAAAATTCATTTGCATACCTTTACTAAATTGTGGAGTGATCTCCAGAAGTCTACTTAGTTCATATTTATCTTTAGCAAATAATTTTAAGTCATCCATTTAAAACAAATGGCTAATGGTATCAATCCTTTTGTTTCCACCGAGAAGTTTAAATTTCTTCGACAAAGGGTTGAGTGCGAGGCAAAACCACATTGGATTGAATGTATCACCCTGGAAAATGCCGCGTCGAATTGGTATTTGGTTTGTTGTTTTATAGCCATTCTTCAATTCTAATTGTGTACACCAGCCGTTCATGAGAGTTTTAAGTAAACTGATTACTTTAGGGTGAATTTTGTAGATGACCAAGATTTTCAATGACAAGAATTTGTGACGGTATCGTACGCTTTTTGGTAGTCGATCCAACTAACAACTAAATTACTTTTCTTTTTCTTTGCTTCGCTCGCTACAACCATATCAATTAGCAGTTGTTCTTAGCATCCCTGAGTCCCTTTTCTACACCCTTTTTGCTCTTGTGTTAGAATATTTTCTGTCTCTATATGTTGGGTTACTTTCTGAGCAATTAAAGGTGAAAGAATTTTGTACATTCTATTAAGACTGGTTATTGGTCTGTAATTTTTCAGGTTACATGTTTCAGGATTTTTTGGCTTCAAATAGGTGATTGTTTGACACATGAATCTTGGTATTTGTCAATAACTTTTTTGATGACGTTCACTAAAGGAGTATGCAGGGCTGTCAGGTACTTCCACCAAAAATTGTGTATTCCGTCTGGTCCTGATGATTTCCAGAAATGCATTTTTCTGAGAACTTCCTTTACATCCTCTAAAGAAGCAGTAGGTTATCCCATTTAGTTACTGGGTTTAGATAATTCATTTTGCAACCAAGGGGCCTTGGGGTTGTGCTGTACAGTATGAGACCACTGTTTACTCCAGAATTCTTCAACTAACTTCTGTGCTCGTGGTTCATTTGTAGTTGAATCTATAGATAGATTCTGATAAAACTGTTTCTGATTCAGAGTGAATTTTATATTTTCTACTTTTCTTTTGTTTGACATATTGTAACGCAGTCGTTTTCCTAGAACGGCAACTTTTTTGTTTTAAGGTGTTGATAAATACATTTAATCTGCTCTCAAAATCTGCAGCCCGCACAAAAATCTTCTGACCTTTAAGAATTCTGTGTGCCCTGTCTTTAAGGCGCTGTTTACATTGGTCTCCCTTATCTTTTCAAACTATCACTTTAGATAAATCTCTTCTAAATTGCATGATTTTGTTTTCTATTCTCCATTTCCATTTAGGTATTTTGGTTTTAGTACATCATTCCTATTATTTGGTTTGTAATGAACATTTTGTGCGGAAAGGATGGTAAGTGCGGCACAGAACGCATGCAGTTGTAGATCGTCGAATATATCAAAGGTTTTTTCTTTCAAAGTTTGTTTATTGTGTTTAGGAGTTGAAATGTGGTTCTTTTAGGGTGAATTTTGGGAGTGGTTGTGTAAAATTTGGAACAAATCCAGAAAATAAAGTCAAGATCCTCTCCAATTCGAACTTGATCAAAGATTGTTCTTCTGGGTCAATTTCCTGTTTGTCTCCTGACTGTTCTCCAATTTTCTTTTGTAGTAGGACTTCACTTGCTTCTGGATCAGGTATTGCCGATTCGACTGTTGATTCTGAAAGTAATTTAGATTGATTTCATCTCTAATCAAGTTATGTTCTGGAATACTTATATCTGGTTTGCTGACTAGATGATGTTATGTGATTCTGAAAATCTACTTAAGTCTGGTCATAATTTAACAAATTCGTCGTCTGTTTTTCTACTTTCGCACTTTGTTGCTATTTGGTATGTTGTCTATGTCACAATTGCTATTTATGTCACAATTGCTATTTATGTCACAATTGCTATTTATAGCGCGCCTCTTCAGATGTCTCTAGTCTTTAAAGACTGTGGCAAATTAACTGATGGTATCAACTCAGCACCAGCTCAAAGTGTCCCCTGGCGCTCCCCAGGCAGCAGCATCTTATCCGAGGTCTTACGACTCTTACTTCTTCTCTCCATCAGAGATGGGTGTGCTTTTTAGACTTACAGCCAGGTAATAAGGGTAAGGTATTGGGGAAGGGTGTGGACGAGAAGATTTTGTTGGTTGACGGTAGACTCCGAACTACTCAATCCACCCTTGGTCTACCGCTGGAAAGGATGGGGTATGAGAGTAAAAGAAGAGAGGGATGCGTTTGTGCAGGATAGGTCAGCGGTATGCTGCTCCGATTAGTCGCCTCTCACAACAGGGGGAGATCCCGTGGTGCTATTCTCCAGGTGGTCCCGACACCACACGGGATTTATTATTATTATTATTATTATCATCATCATTATATTTCCTTCATTTTTATCTCAGTATATTGTTGCTGGGAAAATATGAGTCACGGTTCTCATCTTAAAAATTTTCTTACCATGCAGGTAGTATTCAGAATAACAGCCGTTTGGATGAGAATGGATAAATTCATCTGTAACCCGAAAACTCCAAGTCTTTCATGGAGATACGAAGGAATCAAATTATTATCTTTATTCTTATGTGACATTCTTCGGAGATGTTATTACTTTCCAATTACACAGAATGTGTACGGGAAGTATTGTAATCGATCGAGAGAGAAAAATTTGAGATCTCTTCGGATCTTTGCGAATTGTCTCTAGGACAGTCTATTTTCAAATAATGGCGATGATGTCCTATGTTGTATGTGTATATGTACTCATGATCTGACGTTATCGAACAAAGCTTAAAATATATGAGATCATAGTGCTTAGCTGCCTCCTGTACGCGTCAGAAACATGGACACTCCTTCAAAGCCATAAGAAAAAACTGAACACATTCCACCTCCGATGTCTGGGGTCTATATTGCACATTAAATGGAAAGACAAAATACCAAATGAAACTCTTCTTGAGAAAGCAAACATGCTCACAATTGAAGACATCTTAAGAACAAGACGTCTAATATGGGCAGGACGTCAGTAGAATGGAAGAACATAGACTGTCCCAACAAATTGCGTTCTCAGAACTCACAATATGCAAAAGACCGCGGCAAAATCCAAAAAAGCGCTGGGGAGACACAGTAAAAGAAGACTTGAAACATCTACACTTGGAAATGCCCTACCTGCCCATTTTCTCGATATGGCAGACGAAGAAGGGTCCAGTCACACTTAAGGGGCTCAAACAATTCCAATCACACTTAAAACAAGTCCTCAAGTCATACCCTGAAACAACAAACCAACAACAGAAACAAATAGAAGAAGAAGTCTAACAGCTGTGCATCGAAATCTAGAATGCACTGAATGTGACTTTGAAGCCAAGTCCGGATCTAGTCTAAATATCCACCTGCGACACAGACATCCCGATGTCCAAGACAACACCATCAGACCAGTCAGAATAGATCCAAGAATCTTGCAGCAACTTTCCCATACCCCGCGAGCAACTCCCATACATCCATCACCGACGTCGCAACCTACACTTTCAACGAGTCAGTGGGTGTGTACCAGATGCGGAAAAAGCTGCAGATCTAAAGCAGGTCTGGCTTGCCATACCCGAAGTGACAAATGCACGGATTCGAGATGATGAGGAAGCATCAACATCGATGAAACTCCTGAATCATGTAAGTTACGAATTTTGTACCCCCGGTAACTTACGAACAAATTGATGTATCGAAACCAAACATGAGATTTGACATTGAATACGTTGGGAATAGAAGTCTATTTGTGGACAACTCATTCTGACTTCATTTACACACCGCGCTCCACTTCCGGGGTCTTAATATTCAAAATTTTAAAATTATGTATAGAAGCATTTTGATTGGTCAGTTAATTCTGCTAACAGATTGCTAAAACGCATTCCTGTTCTTTGCATCCCTTTTGAGATACAGCGAAAAATTATTACGCAAAAAAGGGATTTTAATTTCCAATTACACAGATTGTGTAAGAGAAATATTGTGATCGGTCGAGAAAAAAAAGTTGAGTGCTCTTCGGATCTTCGAGAATTGGCTTAGGAGAGACTATTTTCAAATTTTGGCGATAAAGTCCAATGTAGTGTGTGTGTGTGTTTGTTTGTTTGTTTGTATGTATGTATGTATGTATCTTAAGAATTTTGTTCCCCCGATAACTTTCGAAGAAATTGATGTATCGAAACGAAACTTCAGGCCAATGTTGGAGGCGATTTACTTAAATCTGCAAATAAGGTAATTCCAAAGAGTTCAATTTGGAAGATAGTTCACGCAATCTTTAATTGAATACGATACTTTGGTTTTTAGGATGCCATGTATTGTGTTGATAAATATTTTGCATTCGAATGATATCAGAAATACATCACGTTGTATAATATTTTTAGTGTATTATTAATAATAATATTTGTATTTTTATTTTTTTATTTTTGCTTGAAGTTTTGTGTTTGGTAGCGTGTTTAGTTCCATGCGTTTTTGTTATGAATTGTAATTGGAAAGTTGAGAGGGGCACACTCCAGATTTTTATAGTTGTTGTTCTTATTTATGAATTGTTAGCTCTAGGCTGGATAAAGAGGGGCAAGAGAGACGCTCCAAGCCCTCCCATTTTTGAAGAAACAATTTTACTAAGATTTTCATTTCCGGAAGATTACACCTTTCAAGGATGACAGTCTTTTGCATTATTACAATTATTATTGTTATTATATAGAAGTAGTTTCACATTCTTAACGATGCACTGTTTTAGTTTGTTAATTTATTTATGATCCCACCTAAAAATTAAAGAAGGAAAATGATATTACAATGCAACGCATTCTCTCAGTTAGAAAAGTTTTATTCTCGAAAATAATGAAGCTAGCAAGAGAAAAGACGAAGTAGTAAAATTTTCTCAAAGCTTTAGAAACCGTTAGCAACTATGTAAAAAAGATATTCTAGTGATTTAGACTTTATTGATTGGTACCCGCGCTTGCATGAATTTTCGAATGTATCGTCGTCATCGCTAACTTGCAGCTACACTCTCGAAGTTTCGAGTATTCCACAAGTATCGCATTTTGTTTGTAAATATGTGAGTGGACGATGCATGATGATATCAATTGCATGAAGAGCAAACTTTGTACTGTGTGCAGGCGAAGAAGATCATTTTCATTGTAAAGGGGAATACATTTTAGAGGTCGTATTTCGTTCTTGAATGCTTTATTCTACTGTTGTGAAATATAAGTTCCAAATGAATCACCCCTCATATCAAGAGATTGAAATTAATAATGATATTTAGTTTTATGGCATCACTGCTTAATTACTATGTTATTGGAAGCTGGAGTAATTAATTGTGAATTTCGAAACAAGAGAACTCCAGGAGTGAAACGCGAGACAATTATATATCCATGTATTCTTCACTTCTTTTCATATCTCCGCGAAACTATCATATCTCCATGTGTTCTTTTCATGTCCCGCAAACAAAAGAAAACATACTCATCTGGTTTAGTGTTTCTCTTTTCTGAGCACCCTCGAAGCCTTGTCTAGACGACTGTAGAAAGCAGAAAATGGCGAATAGTCGATTTCCAATTTCACAATCATAGACGCTCCGCCACAAACAACAAGTTGATTACAGGAGATGTTTGATGTTGCGAAGTGTACGAAGCCCATATCATTTTCACTGTATCACAAAGTCTTCGGAATTCTGCAATGAGTCTTGTTACTGTAATACGAATCATGAGAAGTTACATAGTACGATAGATATAAACTCTATGAAATCGGGATGGTCTGAAGACGTTGGTTACCAAAACAAGTTGTTTGAAACAAAAAAGTATTGACTTACATGTGCAAGACATTTAAGTTAGTTTCACTGGCACGTACGAATAATTTTAAGCCAATAAAATTACTCTCCTTAAAATAATTTATGAAAAGAAAATGGTGATGTAGATGGGTACATTCCCGGTAAAGCTGCTCGTATCCAAAAACTATCTCAAAAATTGAAAAATCTTAATATTGTATGGATAATCATTTTGGTTTTTTTTTAGCTTCTCCCACGGTAGGTGGCGCGGTGCACCTGTCAAAAATTTGCCTTACCTCGCATTGTCGGAACGGATGATATGTTGCTGTTCAAAGTCATTCGGTGGGCGTGTCTTTTCCCGTGAAACGTCCGCTAATGATGGATATGCTTTTACATCGTTGATGACTAAATTCAGTACGACTCAATACCTCAGTACGGTCTAAGATTACCATGGGTGCTCGCAAAGGTGTGAAATGGGAAATCAAATGTCTTCAAGGGCACGTATAAGAACGTAGGGTGACGCTATGTGGTAACAAAGCTTATTAAGAAAATGTCATGCTCGCCGCTATGACCGTATGCTTAAGTTCACACTGAGGATCAGGGATTTCAATTCGCGAGTGTTAAACCAAAAGTAGAAATCTGGAATGTGCCCCACTCAACATTCCAATTACAATTCATAAAAGAAACTCATGGCACTAAACATCCTACATAACACTAAAAATATAGGAAAAAAGAAGAAAAAAACTACAAAAATCAATCATAATATGATATAATTATTAAACAATATGACATTTAAGAGATTAATCGGTTTCAAAATATTTATTGTCACATTACATGGTAAACTCATAAACACCATAATTACACCATCAAGTACAGATAACACAAAATATCTTCCACTTTAATCTCTTTGCAATAGCCTAATAAGTAGATTTAAAAAAGGGTATCCAAGATAACTCGTTTTTTTTCGTAATAAATTTTCGAAAACGGTGCGACGTACGAGAATTCGGTTTAGCGATCTTTACGGAGAATTAACTATCCTATAAAAATGCTCCTTTGCATATTTTCAAAATTTTGAATTTTGAGAAACCGGAAGTGTAGCACGATGAGTAAATGAAGTCGGTATGAGCTGTTAAAATAGGCTTCTATTCCCAACGCTTTCAAAGTAAAATCTCAGGTTTCGTTTCGATCCATCAATTGTTTGTGAGTTATCGGGGGAACAAAATTCTTAGCATATATGCATACACAACTAAGACATTGGACATAATCGCCAAAATTTGAAAATAGACCCTCCTGGAGACAATTCGCAAAGATCCGAAGAGATCTCAAATTAGTTTTTTCGACCAATTGCAATACATTCCTTTCACACTCTGTGTAATTGTTCAGGAAAAAGATTCAGTCGTTTGGCGGCTTCCTTCCTCCCAACTTCCGACTCGTAGACTGGCTTTAAATTCAAGATTGAGTGATCTATCACGAATAGTACAAAATTATTATGATTTAGTTGACGCTCTTGATGTAATAGCTTTCAGTGATCCTGTTATTTACACAACTTTATATATGACTTAGGGATAACATAATAGTATCCTCTGACGGTATCCATTGGGCAAGATATTTTGCGGGGTTAACGTTCATATTCTTCGATGAAAATATTAATACGTTAATGTTCATGAAAGGGAATATTCACCTTATGCTAGATGATCAGCAATGTTACATATCTATGTTACAATGGAATATATTTGTGTTTTACTGATTGAAGATTTAAAATATTCAATGAACATTTGCCGGTCAACTTAAACTTTCGCTATATTTTCAACAACGAACGCTTTAACTACTATGAAAGTTAAGTAATGGAGTAATGACGTCAATTTCACATTAACTTTGCCCCACCATTGGTTATCGTATTTATTTCACCATATCAAGAAAAAAATCAATATCTTTACGAACATACATGTAATTTTAATGCATCCCAAGAGCTACATAGCTTGGTAATCTTGACATTCATAACGTAATTGATTATAAATTATATTTTTAATAATATATTATTCGTAACATCATTGAGACATAATTAAATACAGTATTGATTTTCTATAGTATAATATTAAGTTTTGTTATTATTTGTCTCATTGGTGTTCACAATTAAAACTTCTTTCTGTTAATGCATTAATTAAGATGTTTCTCTTTGATAAATTTAGGAGTTATATAAATTTGCTGAAAATGTTAGAATAAAATAATTTATACGTCATATTGATTATTTAAAAAAATTAATGATGTAATGAAATACTAGAATTCCTTTTAATATCCACAAAATTACTTAAAACTTACCGAAGAAAAATGTAGTTTAAACTTTAAAGGGGAAATTAGAAAATAAACTTACACATTCTAGTATTAAAATATATTTATCTGAGTCCTAAAAGACGCAATGATAAATAAAAATATTTTCTATGAAATATAGACTACAGTAGTATTTGTATATTTACGAACATTCGTAATATTGGAATGTTTAAAAAAATCCCGTTATTCATTTGTTTGTTTTTTGTTGTTGTTGTTTTTGCTAATTGAATGACATGATGTGTAACTATGCCATACTACATTTTCATGAAATTTTAGATTTTTTCAGTTCTCTGACATATTAGATCAACATCTATTTGTCGTTGTTGGTGGTATGTTGAACGATATTGATGTCTCTTTTCCTTTACTTCCTTTGGCCACAATATTTGAAGTAAGAATTTTTCGATCAAATACTGTCGCTTTCAAAACCAAACACAGAAGTGGTCAGTACCATACAAATTTACAGTGGAGAACCCTTGAGGTGTTTTTAAAGTGTAGACCATCGTCTCTACGGCGACACGTGTTTTTTTTTTCAGGACACGTATCTGGTTTCCTTGGAAACCCGCATGCGAGTGTCGACAAGCCGAGCCACTCAGCCCCTTACTCTCTTGGCACACGCAGCTGTTCGCTTTCATTTGTGTCAGGTGTCACGTGGGATCCATACCCCAATCCGGAGATTTACGATGAAGCAATAAAGCCGCGCGCGGTGCAAAGTGCAGCCATTTCCTTGTACTAAAGAGTATACTGGAAAGCAAATGACTTAGAACATAGTGATTAATATTAGGATTACCTATTAAAAACATCGCTCACTGAATTACATTTGTATTTGCGTATATACTACGTATTATGATTTTAGAATCTGCGAAGATCATTTAAAAGTCAATTCTCTTCTTTGTTTATATTTAATCTGTATGTTAGTTTTATAGTTATAGTAACTATTAATGACAGTTAATTTGTAATGAAATATTTATTTATGAATAAAGAAACTGTATTCGTTTGACTTTATTCGTAAGCAGCATGAAGAATGTCCAGTATCCACTAGATTTTTTTAAAAAAATATTAAAGGATTCTTACAACCATTTAGAAAATTGCATCATTTAAAAAAAGGAATCAGAAAATAGTCAATTTTATTTTCGTAAATGATTTTTTTTCATAAGAGACTATACAACATTTATCTAAATATTATATATCTAAATTATATCTATTTATCTAAATATTAAATACTCTGTATATAGCTTGATTGGCCAGTATACTCATATTAGGTTGTTAAATGATGTAATTCTCTGTCAACAGAACAACCTTGAATATTTTCTTTTAATGAATGATATGGCAATGTTAATGATGTGTTGAATTTTATATTACATATGGGATCTGCGAAATATATTAGAAGGTAACGTTATGATATATTATGCCTCACGCTGCTATCAATTTCGAACGTAACTTTTTACTGTCAAAAAAGTTACAAAATGAAGGCTGATTTTCTTCAATATTTAGAATACAGCAGTTACTGAGCTAATATGAATGGCTATTATTTAAACTAAATAATTCTTTTTACATAACAAAGTTTAGATGTGCATTGTTAATACATACGTTGAAATAAGCAATAACTCACATATCTGTTTATGTGTCATTGAATGTCATTGTAAAAAAATTTATCAATAAATTTACATCAATATAATCTTCTAGCTCATTTTTATCTAGTTAGTAAATAATTTCATAGTTTGGAATGTCTTATGTACCGCCGCATTTTTTTTCCTATAATATTTGTAAATGGGAAATGTAGCGTGCTATTGAAGCTTTTCTACATGGGGTGATAGGTAGGAGGTGGGTGTTAGGAGCTATTGTTAGAATGTGGGCCGGTTTGCTGGATTTACCAATCAGAGGGGACATTCCGCCGCAGTGACTAAATATTAAAAGCTTCTGATATAAAATAATTTTTAAAGTTTGGGTTGAGCGAGATGCTGACCACATCTCCTCCTAGTGCCGAGGTAAATTAATTGCAGAGCTCTACCCTGCGCGAACCCCTTGGGCACCTTCGGGGCCTGTTTAGCTTACTTCATCATCATGAAGATAGCTTACTTCATCTGATAAATTCATTTTGGCAATTACTTCATCTGATAAATATATATTATAACATTAATTAAAAGGGAGGGGGCCAAAGCAGATGCTCATTATCACTTACCTGACTCCATTAGTCAGCTTCCCCAGAACTGATTACTGTGCCCCACTAATGACAAAAACAACCAGGGCATATAGGGTTCGTCCCATTTTATTGGTCGTAAAATATACCTCGTCCTTAATAAAGGAAACACAACACTGTGTAAAATTGACTTAATTATTTATTTCTATTAATTACACATTTCACAACACATTTGCCAAATACACCCTTCTCATAACACGTAAAGCAAAAATACCCCCTTTTTAAAATGCCCCAAAATACACAAATATGACATTCAATAATACAATATTTCTTATTTGTTATTCTTGATCGCTTCCTTTTAACATTGACTCATTGACATGTTCTTAATGATCAAGAGGCCCTTTTATGACTTTACCACAATATACCAGCCAGATCTGGTTTTGGATCGTGGGCCATAATTACTTCATAAATTAATATGCCTCCAAAAGTCTTCAGCTATTTCACATGCTTTACCAGAAGTTCCCTTGATGTTAACACAACTTTGAGCACGTCAAACGCTGCGAGTCATGCAAATTACCTACAGAAAGATACGCCTTGCCTTCGGCTACCACTGCCCCTTCACCATGGCTGCAGGTAGTGATGTTCGTTCGATCCTCGGAGACCCCGGAGTGTGGCTCCCCCACACGGAACGGAAAAAGGTCGTTGGCTTGGTCGCCCCGCTCACCTTGATGATAATGAATGACGGCGAAATACCACTAATATTATTCATTTCCAAAAAAGTTCATCACTCGCGAAAGTTAGTTTTAAATGCGAGTTAGTTCGCGTAAAGCTCACAAAATGAGTCCAAACGCTGATGGCGAGACCCGAACTCAACAAATTCGTTATTCGTCGCATGACTAAAAACATATAAGTGTGCATCTGATTATAATCACTGAATCCGAAGCAACTTTAACGGAGATCGGTAAGACGAAGATTTTTAGAGTAGATATTATCTGATCTCTCATCTCGTAACAAGTTCATATTAATCTCATAATCACGAACTCCAAAAATAACTAACTCAAAAATACCATGATAGGTGAATGATTTCAATCCATCTCGAATGAGTGATCTCAAAAATCAAAGTACACGACTTCGTCATGAACCAAAGAGAAAGAACCGAAGAAGAACTCTGACGAAACAAAACAAGCTCGTGTCCCCGTGGTGTTTTTAATTTTTTGTAATCGTCTCCCCCACCAGAGCCCCAAAAACTTCGAAAATGACTCCACCCTTCTCTGACGTAACGATTTTTGGCATCCAATGACTATCAATTTCTACTGCATGTGGTGTATCCCTGATTGTAGGTCGGTTCTCAGCCAATGACCGTATTTGTTAATACTCCTGCTTTTCCTCCGTGCGTCTTCCCATCTGTTTATTCTCCGGCACTTTCCATTAGTTGTAACCTTTTTCTTTTCTCACTTTCATTTAAAACTTTCTTTACAAAATGGAATATGTTTTTTATTACGTTGAGTTTTGAGCCAGTAGTGTAAAAAGTATTTACTTTTTATGAGAAGGGATGATGGATTCACAATCAGAGTTATATACACGAAGGTTAACAATAAATTCAGTTAATAATGAACTATTGCTGTACAAGTTATTTAGATGTTATAACAAATATTTTACCTTGTGTTAAACACATTATTTTATTGATTTACTAAATTTCTATTCGAGTTTTGAAGAGAGGGTTTCCTCACCTCTCACATATGTGTACTATTTGTTAGGGTCTGCTATTCTCCTAACCCCTAATCCCATGCATAGAATAGATGTTGAACCGGAATTTTAAGGTATGGAACCAACATTTATCTTGAGTATGTCAGAAAATCTTCATCTGCAAATCTTATCATGACCGGTCGAGTGGGCTATGGAATAAATTTCCCTTCATTGTAAACGTAGAAGAAATTATACATGGAAACTTCTGGAGTCAAATTTCGAGAAACAAAGCCATAGATTCTTGTTGAAGCTGTTCACCATAATTAAAATTTGCAGTCTTGACTTAACAGCATCAGCTGTGTACTAGAATAGCGCCTAGTAACACGATAAAATGGAAGAATGTAAATCCTGATAAAACTGCGTCCCGGGCAATTGCCCTTGAACAGTAAATGAAGAAAGAGGTATATGTTCTCGCTTGTTATTTTAGAATTAAACTACACTACGGTCACAGTTTTATGAAGCTTTTTGTTTCATTATCGTAAAATTTGTTTGTTTTTTAAATACAATCATTCAATTATTATGATATTTGTTAAGGATTTTTTAAAATACAATTTATCTTAGATAAAACTAAAACGCTTCAAAAATGTATCCTTGAAACACTAAAAATTCTTAAAATAGTTCATATTATTTACAGTAATAGTAATAATAGCATTATTTCGTAGCAAATATTGAGCAATAATTTAAGTTTTTTCTTTATTCTGGTGCATATGAAAACACCGGCCATCCTTCAGATTTCTTCAGTTACAGATGTGATCAGCATTCCACTATAGCTAATGTTCCCTAAGTAACAACAAAGTTCAATTCAATAGAGGGAAAACCATTGTGATGCTTTCTTGTTTGTGCTTGTTAAGTCAGAGCGAGATAATAAAACCCGTTGCGTATTCTTAAGTGACACGAACGTACGGGTTCGGCTAAACTGCTGGAGGAAACGACTAAGCAAAAAGCAAACATACTGAATGGTTGACCCGGTTACTGTACTAGTTTGCTAAAAAGGTTAATTTGTATTGTTTTGTGCCCTCTAAACCACCATGAATTTAAATGCATTGCACAGTCGATGCGACATTCATGTAATGAAATTGATGACAAGAAAATACTCATCGTAACTACTTAGGACAAGAGACACAAAGGTAAGACGAAGTATACCAATGAACGAAGAAGTTCCAAGGATAATTTTGAAGAACTTATTTAATCGTTTTCCTTACTTATTACTCGTCAATTCTACATTCTATTTACATGTAATTTGTATTATGCATGGTAAGATTTTTTTTTGGTTTTTGTGTGTACCTGATAGTATTGAACACCTGTAAAACGTTTTTTGTGTGGTTCAGAGTTCAGTTGTACACCCCTGTCAATGATATGTTATAGCACGAATTGACATGGGGAGTAGCGACAACGGTAGCATGAAATGTTTACGATTATTCCCATCAAAAAAAACTGTCCTATTTAAACTGTAAGATGAGAGTGGGGAATAATAGTTTCAGTATCAGTCACTCCGAGTGTCGCGTACGCAGTTAATATGTGTCAAGATCCTTTAGATAATCATGATGCATTCACACAATTCTATCGTAACTCCTTGCCATATAGTTTTGAAGCACGTTGTTGTATAGTAAAAATGTCCCTTTTTTCGACAGAACATTAACTGAGCTTTTTTCTAAGTGTAAACAGTACGTATAACATAACAGTAGTATCAAATTTTAGTATACATAACCTTAAATAGTAACTTAAGTAATTGTAAATTTCCTCTAGATTATGGTAAAATTGTTTTTCAATATATAATTTGAAAATAAGGCTTCTCAGAGTTACCTATAGTAGATCTAGAATATTGAATCATAAATATAGACAGTACATCTCATAACGTTTGCCGATATATTCTTTATTCACTATGTGACTACACCGATTGTAATTTTTTGGTAATTAGTTTCATCATTAAAGTTGGCAATTTTTTTTCCTTCGTTTGTCTACTGAATGTGATCTCTGCTCTTCTTGCAATTGGTTACTACAGCATTGCGATGCTGCGAAACGTACGCGTGTTTGGAGAAGGTTCATTAAACCAAGAGTAGACCAGCCAGGAACTCCCCGCGGTCATATGGAGTCCGTGGGCGTGTTTGACAATTGAGTCGTGGTGGACTTGCACACAGCTCATGTCGAAGTGTTACGCTGACGCTTACAGCTTTGATGACGTATTTCGCGGAGGCGTGGAAACGTAGGTACGAGATTGTGCATCGTCGAATGTCAGAAGCAGTATGGAATAATAAACAGAATTTAAAAATATCAGAATGGGGACAACCCTGCTTACGAACGCTGCCTTTACATTTCTTTGATATGAACAATAAAATTATTCAATATGACCATGTTGTAGAGAATAAGAAGTTCAAATAATTATCATGTAACAAAGATATGGCCAGTTTTTCAAATGTATGATAAAGTTAAAAAGTCAAATAAACAGCATAATTAGCAAAAATAATACTCATCTGAAGTACAAGTCTAAGCTCTCCTAGACTTTCATACTAGCTACTAACACCGTGGAAAGTACAACAGAATTCAAGGTCGACAGAATATTATATTAAACACTGTGTTTGCTTAAGTGACCTCTTGTTTGGTAGGATAGGGGTGGGGTATAGGCGACCACGTGCACTCCACTTGGGCTCAATTAGCTTGCGGGGCGACCTCTAATTGGGCGTCGCGTTCTAAAAATAGACGCGGGAGAACGGTATGTACTGCTGCTGCTGCTGCTGCTGCTGAAGAACGCAAGGGTTGAGACACCAGTGAAGGATACATGTCAACCTGAAATGCTTCCTTGACCCACACGTGCTGATAATAACACTTTTTATGAACAGAAGAATAAAATCGTTTTTAGTTTGGCAAATGAAACCTTTTGATTTAAATTTTAACCTCTTTTATAACAAGAATATAATTGAAAAAAACAAAACATTTATGGTCTACTGAATCCAATATTTTTGTTGGCCCCGTTTATCATACACGATGAAGATTGTTGAGTATTTGGGTCAATAGTGTTTAATTTTTTGACCCAAATACTCAACAACCTTTATTGTATGAAACATTTAAGTTTTTCATTGACGTATCATCATATTAAAACCCAGAAAATATTGATTTTAAGAGAAATGTATATAAAATATTACTGACTATTTGGAACATTTCGGTGATATACGAAAACTTATATATTAATTTTAACGAGCTATGTTAAGAATTGAATAATACGATCAGAGCTAGTATACGTGATATGAATTTTATGCAGTTGTTTTGAAACTCCATGAAAATTTTATGTTACAGCATAAGTTCGTAATTTAAGCGTGGTTCAAATTATTTTCTTGCCCCTCTTCCTAGCCGTTGTAATGAGACGTTATTTATGTGGGACTCATTGCCTCAAGCCATCGAAGTTCCTCATCCTCCTTCCCGAAGCATTTCAAAATCGACCTCCAATCACTAACAATAAGACGCAGATTTTGTGGATCAATAGGCCAATATTACTTTCCATTGTTCTCTCTTATCGTTCGCTTTTTGTCAATATTGACCAACAACACTGAAATTGTATTCAAAAGCTCGAGTAGAGCAACTTCATCAAAATTAAAATGTTTGTATCTAAAAATTCTTGTTAAAAAATGAACGAGATTGCGCCGTTAAGAAAACTCTATTATACCGTGCTTCATTTTACAGTATGGTAGTATATTATTCATTCCTAAATCATTTGTTCGTAGGAACTTGAATTTCACATACGGTACTCTACATCATCTTTTCTTTCGTCCTTAATGCTGCTCACTATATATAGCTGAATTTAGTAGCATTAATATAAAAATAATATTAAGATATATTAAAAAATAGTAAAAAGCACACCGCAAAATAGCAAATACACTGCTTCCCGGTGCCTCAGTCTCTGCCATCCAGCCAACTTAACTAAACCCAAATTGACGCCGCTGTTTTAAAAAGATAAAGGTAGTTGTGTCGACAGANATATATATATATATATATATATATATATATATATATATATATATATATATATATATATAGTAAAGAAAAGGGGAACAGAGGATGTCAGGAAAGTTGTTGACACTATACGAACATGATCGACAAAAGACATGCTTCTTGTAACCGAAGAGTATGAAGAAGCCTTCGATAGTGTGAATTAGAAAATTCTCCTAGAATGTGTAGCAAATTTAGGGATTGACGGAAAACTGAAAAAATTAATACTGTCCTTATTTGAGGACAGATATGTACTACTAGAAATAGGTGATGTGAAAATTTTGAAACGAGTAGGGAAGGGCTGCCCGCATGGAAGTCATACCGGGTCATTATAATGGAATCTGGTTTTAAACGAAATGTTGTCAGAAATGTCAAAGGCGGATAATACAATATTAGCCTGCGCTGATGATGTCGTTATGCTTAATGGAGAAAACAGTAGGAAAAATTTAGAAGACAGAAGTCAATGAAATTTAGGGCTGTGAGTAAAAGGATGAAGTTAAAAGTATCTCTAAAACAGTGGGTGTGGTCTCTGGGTTTCGGAAAAGAGGAAGAATGTCAATAATACATATTGTGGAGTGGAGATTAAAATTGAAAAAAAAGTATTTAAGAGTCAAGTTGGATACGAAACTAAATTTTAATGAGCATTTTGATTACATTACAACGAATGTGAAAAGAATATATTACGGTTTGAGGAGAATTGGAATAAGCAAGTATAATATCGGAAACAAAGTGTTGCGGCAGTTATATGTAGGGGCTTTATTTCCTATAATTTCATATTGTTCCAGTGTATGGGAGAAGAAATTAGATGTCGTCAATGTAGAAAGAAAGCTACGAAGCGTACAGTATATGTGTCTAATACATTTAAACAAATATTACCGAAGTGTCTGTGCGAAGGCTGTGGAGGTGCTTCTCGGGATATTATCGGTAGATTTGGCATATGGCATACCGAACACGCATATTAGGTGAAGAAGTAATGTGTATAGTTGGAGAAGAATTAAATGCATCAGAGAAGAAAAGAGGAATAAATTTACGCGAAAGATTTTGTCATGTTGGGAAGTAAGTTGGAATAATGCGCATGAGGGACGTGACTTAAATAAATTTATAACGAACGTTAAATTTGCACAGACAAACAAGAAATGTTTTCGGCCGAATAGACATGAACTAGAAATTATGATAGGACTAAATATTTATACAAAATGAAGTTAACTGACAGTGATATTTGTTTATGTGGAGAAGGTACAGACGACATATAATAAACGACTGTAAATATAAAGACAAGGAAAGACAAGAAGTATCAATCTTTATGAAAAAGGAAGGAATTTATTATTCCGAAAATTGGCCTAATCTTATATAGAATTAAGAAGTTTTTGGAAAATTCCAGGAGATTATAACAATAATGATGTGTGTAAGGCAAGCATTGAAAACGTATTGGATAGTTGTTGCGCCCGTCTCCAGTGGTGATGCCACTTGACAGCATATAGCTATTATCGATTTTAGATATACCTTAGTGTCCATTAAAAATATATATATTCTCTTTAATGTATGAATCAAATACGTTGTTTCTTATGAGTAAAGAATAAATTACTTGTCGAATTTATGAATTGTTCTAAATCCAGTACAAAACCTTAAAATAATTTTTAAAATATTTTATAGTTGTCACCGGATATGCTGAAGTTATATTTCAACTTTTGTTCGTCGTTAAATAAATAATTAAAAACTTACGATTTTTTTGGACGAATAATATTTTTTTATTTTTTGTGACATCACCTGACGACGGTGTAAAACCACGTCGAAACGTAGTGAGCTAATTAAAACATTAAGATATTATTCGTCTATAAACGGTCGTAAGTTTTTAATTATTTATTTAATTAGATTACATAATGGACGTTAACAGTAGTAGAATTTTGCTCGTCGTTTTCGTCGAGACATCGCCTAGTGAATTGTAAGCGAGTTTACAGTTTGTGTTAATATCTTCGTAAATAGTTTGTTCAAAAATTGCCGTTACTGGTGACCATGATTAAAAATTATCAGTAAATTAAATGTACCCCGATGAACCACCTACAGAAGAACTGTTTTCTTCACTGCGTGACATAGGAAGGACTGTATAATGCTATTAATTAGAGATCACATGATTTTCATTTATAATAAAGTCCTTCTTGGTTGCATCGTCCACGACCAAATTAATATTGCGACGGTCTGCGACTCGAACCCAGTACTTCCTGCTTCGGCTGCAGGTGTTCTACCGAAGCCCATACACAACATCTATGTCTTGTTTCGGTGGACCTGCGTCACATCCGTAATAGAGAATTAGTGACCACAGTCGGATTCCTTATTGGATAGTTGCACACGTAACACATCTATGATGATTTGCACCATTAATATCTACATTACTCAAAAAGCTGTGCCTCAAATACCTCATAAATCACATAGTGAGAAACACGATGAAAACCAAATTCTTTTTACTGCGAAAATATTCATTATTTTTTAGGTCTTAGTACTATCATGAAATTTTAATTCCCTCCAACGCTGTACTATTTGCGTAAATTGGTCGAATTACAGACGAGTCTATTTTGGTTTCTTCGTTTTTATCATGTTTTATCAGTATTGGAACTTTATCGTCTTCTATGCTTACGGATGTCAGCAAAAAAAATCGCATGTAGTCAACAATCAACGCAAAATTTCGTCAAAATTATTTATATTTTTCTCTTCTTTTCTTTATATTTTCAATATAATTTTACTGCGCTGATATTATAATTGCATATAATTATAATATCAACACAATATCATCTACTTGTGATTATAATTAGGTTCGTTCTATATTTCCCTCATCATCAGGTTGTTTTTATTTATTATTCATTTATTCCATGTCTTATTTTACGATGTGACTAGGATAAAGCCATCTTACCTTCTCTTCCACTACCGTATATGATTTCTCCACATATCACCCGCCTCTGGGAGGTGCATGAAGATTGCACCCGGCACCTCTGCAATTACCCAGACAAGAAACCACGACGCCAATTTTGTTTATTCCTCCGACTCCTTAAATAATAAGAGAGATAGGGTGAATGCAGCAACATTTTATCGATTCTTTTGTTTTTGACAGTAGTAAATTGTATGTTAACATATTTGATCTTACTAAAATACGATCGTTCTTGTCGATTCTCGTCTTCTTTTTGTACATAATTATGCGTTATAATGTGAAAGAATTTACTGATTTTAATAAAAGAAGTTAATGAGAGTTTCCTTTTCCCAATAAATATTGTTTTCCGTATGACTTCGATTGAAGTCATGTTAATTCCTCTTATACTTTATCACGCGTAGTGCTCTTGATACTGATTAAATTCCTTTTTTCATGCATGTTCTTTTAATAATTTTTATTTATAATGGTTCATTTCCAACAGTACGTTACCTTGGCACGGTTGTGTACATTATCTCTGTAGCCCCAACTTGGTCCGGACTTTTTATCGGGTTTCCTTCGGGTAGTAATAAATGGATAACCCTACGTATTTATTAAATATTTTTTTTATTAATATTAAATCCGCCACAACCCTTGAGTTCTTTATAGGAATTGATGGGATGGTCCCTTGCTTGTTTCCGGAGAGTAACTTAGTTTATTATCCCCCACGTGGTCGTACGAAGTTTTCAACTGCTTTTTTTACAATGAAATTTATTTTCTTCAAATTTTGATCCGAACAGATGTCATATTTCCCATTTTAGGCTTCTATCTCTATAACGGCCTGATACAGTGGGCGCGTACTCTTGAGCGTCGCTGTGTGATTGGACGACCGCTTATCATTGAGGGATATGTAATGTGACATGTGCCACACAGTTGTAAATTTAGGGTTGCATCGACCGGCGAGGCCGTATCTACGAAATGGAGCGATAAGAGGCGAAGGACAGCACTTATGAACCATGTTTTTGTCACTACCGCAAATGATGTCTCCATTGTATTAGTATCATAAATAGAACGAGAACTAGGAAGAAATATATATTTTATATGTCTATGCAAAAGAGGATGGTTTTTAATCATTCATGAATTTTATTCAGACGTTTTAGATAAGTTGAACTCTTATATCTTGATTGAGTTCAAACACTTTAAAAATATAAAGTTTTGCGACTATCAAGTAAGCTCTAGTTAACAAAGCTAGATCTGCGGTTGGGTCTCGTATGGCAAGACCCGGCAGCTGCGTAGGCTGTCCGGGCCACTGCCTAATTAATTGACCCGTGCACTCATTACCGGCGCAACGTCATTACCTGCTCCCGGAGTAATTAAACGGAACTCCGTCGGAGGTGCCTCGCCAGATGAGCCACTGAAAGGAAGCGAACTGGAGTTGTCCTTCTCATACGGTTTTCATCCGCTTCCTGTAAAGGTACTGATGTCTACAGAAAATTATCTTGCAACTTAATAACGTGCTAAGGGGTATTCCATGATAATATGAGTGTATGCGAGTGAAGCTAGTTCAAAAATCTTCCTTTTTCGTGACGTGAACGAACTCTTGGCATTTGCTGCTACTAAAGGTATTGTAACTCACCTCCCTATAAACGTAGATACCTTTATTGTTATCGCTATGAACATTTTTTATTTCATAAATCAAAGAACAAAGAACAATTTTGCAATTTGTTCTTACAATTTAACATTAGGCAAATATTGCACAAAGAAAAAAAATAAAAGGTATGAAATACTTAAGTATAAAGTTACTTCAAATAAATATGGCTTAATTGAAAAAAGAAAAATTACATTGAGTACGAAAATATGGAGTTAAAATCTAGTTACTAAATCTTAAGGATGGTGACTTGATGCATCTTCTATGGTCACTGTTATCGAGCAGATTCATGGCGAGATAATCGGGGTGTATGTTAAATCTGTTTAAATATTTTGAGCTGTAACATCCACTTTCTTGTTTTACTGTTGGGATGCGCAGGTCCTAGTGAAGAATTGCATTTGTGATGTACCATGTTGCGTCGACGACTGTGCGTAGAGTTTCCGACTGGAATCTTTGAGGGATTTCCATGTTAGAGGTGGAGGCAGTTCCCCAGAGTTGTATGCCATAGGACCATATTGGTTTAAGTTTTGCTTCGTAGATCAGTAGTTATGGAGTGATAGTGCTGATTTTCGATCTTGTAGCCAGTACATAGTTTTGAATTTTACTTCCCATTGTATGCGTTTTTTCTTAATGTAATCTTTCCAATTAAGTCGTCTGTCTATAGTCATTCCTAGATACTTCACTGTGTCACTTTGAGGAATTGGTTTACTTGCGCGTACGATTTCCTATGAATATTTAGAAAAAGTATTTTACATTATAAGATACATTTTGATTCTTGACGGTAGATAGAAATCAATTATCCTGTATAATTTTTGTTCGTAAATTAATGAACTGATCTAAAGGGTATTATACTCACTGCGGCTACCGAATGTTGAGAGAAAAGAATCAAAAACTCTTTTTCAATGAGTTTTCAGGACTATTATTGAAATCTACCGGATGCAATGACTGAGTATTTGTGCAGAGTGATCTATTTGAGCAGCCTAAAATATATTACAGAGACACATAATCAATGGTTAAATAACATTACTAAACGCACTATATATATTCTGTGTTTTACACTTTGTTCCAGACGATTAAAATTGTTTTGATTGAAACTCTTCTCATCCTCAATCATTTGAGACAGGAATTTATGTCGCAGTACATTTTTGCATTTTTCATACCAATAATTAAAAATCTGGCATTCTAGCTTGTTCAAATGGATTACACAATGCCAGGTCCAAATTTATGGAGTTCTTTTTTGCATTCAGAAATGTTCAATTGACAGCACGACATTTACGTTACAAAGCAAATCTTCTGTCAAAAGTCTGACACAGTTACTTTTTTCATGGGCAGAACCGCTTACAAAATTCATAGTCCATATTTCATATTCATGAAAGAAATATTAATTTGTCAGCTTGTTGTAATGTCTATACTTAATTTCTATTGTGCATAACTTTAAGTTGCGTGATGAAAATTGAGATATTTTATTTCAATTCGTTGTATATTGTTGTGTTACAAACTGCGTGTGACCTCGTGAAGGACAACTAGTTTACTCCCCGGAAGCGAGCAAGGGACCATCCCATCAATTCCGATCAAGGGCCCTAACGTAGAGGTAAATTTAACATTTCAACACACTCCTAACAAAAACAATAGTTTTGTTCGTTTTATAATATTAACAAAATACCAACAAATTTGTATTAAATAAAACTCAAAAAAGGAATTTCCCAAGTACGTATTATTATCAAACTATAGATTTTTCTGAAATTATTGTTGATAAATCGTAAACATTAAATAACACTAAATTCGAGATTTATTATTTCAAAAGATGCCGTCCGTAGGCAAGAACCGAGAGAGTCTGTAAAAAAAATCCGCCTTTATCCGAAGGAAAACCGGAGAAAACCCAGGGTCAGAATGGGGTTCCAGAATTACACAACCATGCCAAGGTTGGTTAC